>JAJQZP010000386.1:0-600000 GCA_025403435.1 Artocarpus heterophyllus
CTCTATTGCTCTTGAGTTCGGTCCGAAGAATCCTCTCCAAACCTAAATGAGAAACCACCTAGAGGGGGAAATTTAGAACAAATAAAACGTGAGCAAAAGGCTCAGTAGGACTATGTTTTATTAAAATAATTTAATTCAAAGAAATATTTCATTGTTTAGGAGTACTCAAGAGAAACCTTAAATAAATAAACAATTTTGAGTAGAACCGTCCTGACCCAGAACCGTCTACTCGCACAATCAGAAATATCATTTTTCTTTTCCTAGGCAAACCATAATATCACCACCGTAGCGGCCCAACAGGGTTTCGGGACCTGCCCCCAAGGTCGATCGCTACACGACCCGATCTCTGATATGGCATCACGCCTTTATGTTTATTATCATCATCATTCAAAACCCAATTACTGAGTGTTGTCATTTATATTCATTATGAAGTTCATTTCAGTTCACGGTATATCAAAATATAACCGATAAATTCATTTTTCAAACAACCGTTGAAATCATTTTAATAGAAATCCCTTTTAAAGCCAAATCATTTCAAAATCAGGCTACCAAAGAAATAGGATAGAAGTCCTACCTCAATGCTCATGCAGGTGCCCCACACCGTAATCCTGGTCCGCTATACGTTAGCTCCGCGGAACCACGAACGATCCTAGATACAAACTAAGTTGATCAATAACTAATTCGAGACATTCTATGTTACTAAACCATTTCATGATGTCCTAGTGTGCCATTTGTATCATTAAAATCATTCTATAAGGTTGGAATTTAAATCAGGGTTCAAAACAGTGAAAACGGGTAAAAATTCACAAAAATTTCCATGTCTCGGTCGGCCTGCCAGACTCCCTGCTTCGGCCTGCCGAACTGCACAGTTCGGCCTGCCAGAAGCAAAGTTCAGTTGGCCGAATAATTTCCAGGTTCAACCTGCCGAACTGAAGAACACCAGCCTGCCGATCCCTATTTCGGCCTACAGAACACGCAGTTCGGCCTACCGAACTGGGAAAACCCAGAAATTCCAGTCACGGGTTTCGATTTCCCCAAAACCCAAATCTTGATTCAACATGTTTTTCTCAAATCTCAGGCATGGAAAACATTCATAGATGATAAAAAAACATATTTAGACACTTTAAAACTCATTTAAACAAGATTCAAACACAAAATCCCAAAAATTTGAAAATAGGAAAAATTGAGGAAAAATAAAAAATCTTGAATCCAATCCGTTTTTCTTCAATCTAAGCTTAGATTCTAGGTGTTCTAAGTTCATTTAACTCAAATCCAAGGTTTTCTAAGCTTAAACAAACCTAGATTTCAAAAATGCACAAAATTGAAAATTTTGAAAAAAGTTTAGAAATTTCAAAACTAACCTCGAATCGAAGCTTCAATCCGCGTTCTCAGTTGCTAAATCACGTCCCCGAGCTTTCTCCTTGCTAACCCGAAGCTTGGATTCGAATTTGGTTTCAAAAATTTTGAGAGAGATAGAGAGAGAGAGGGTTGCCGAGAGAGAGATCAAGAGAGAGAGAGTGTGTGTGTCGTGAGAGTGGGGAGAGAGAGAGAGGGAAAGGAAATAAATAGAGAAAATCGGTGGACGGTTTTACTGTGCGAAAACCATGTGCCGCCCACGGTTTTGTAAAACGGAGTATTTTTAACATTTTACAAATTGTTATGTTTTAAAACTCAAAACATCAATTTAAATCAATAAGAAATCATTTGGATTCAACAAATTAACAAAACAACCAAAAATTCAAAATCCAACCAAATGATCTAATTAATGTTAAAACATTAATTATGGCACACTAATTCATCATTTATATTACATTAACATTAAATAAATTTCGAGGCGTTACAACTCTCCACCCCTAAAAGAAATTTCGCCCTCAAAATTTACAACTCATCTCAAAAACAAAACAAATGCGAATACAATTCCCGCATGCTCGACTCTAGTTCCCAAGTGGCTTCATCAACCCCATGATGCAGCCACACGACTTTTACCAACGGTATCTCACGACGACGCAAACTAATCACTTTTCGGTCGATAATCTGAATCGGCACTTCTTCGTACGTCGTATCCTCCTGAACCTGCACATCGCGAAACGAAACTATCTTACCCTGCTCAGGTGGACACTTCCTAAGCATCGACACATGAAATACATCGTGAACATAAGAAAGTTCGGGCAGAAGATCAAGCCGATAAGCGACCACACCAACACGCTGAGTGATCTCGAACGACCCAATATACCTTGGTGCGAGCTTCCCACTCACTCTGAACCGCATAGTTCCTTTACGAGACGATACCCTCAAGAGAACGAAATCTCTAACCGCGAACTCTAAAGGTCTACGTCTCCTATCCGCGTAGCTCTTCTGCCGACTCTGAGCTGCCCTCAACCGATCTCAAATCACCGCGACTTTCTCGTTACTATCACGGATCTCATCCGGCCCAAGAATAACCCTATCTTCTGGCTCGGCCCAACACACAGGTGACCGACACGGTCGCCCATACAACGCCTCAAATGGTGCCATACCGATACTCGCCTGATAGCTATTGTTGTACGCGAACTTCGCCAAATGCAAACATTGCTTCTAGTTCCCGCCGAAGTCCAACGCATAGGCACGCAACATATCCTCGAGAATCTGAATAACCCGCTCAGACTACCCATCAGTCTAAGGATGAAATGCCGTACTGAAGTTCAAATCCGTACCTAAAGCCTCCTGAAAACTCTTCCAATACTTAGCATTAAACCTGGTGTCTCGATCAGAGGTGATGGACAAAGGAACTCCATGCAACCTCACAATGTTCTGCATATACAACTCCCCGAGAACCTTCCTAGAACACGTCGACCTAAACGGAATGAAATGCGCCGATTTCGTCAACCTGTCGACCACAACCCAAACTGCATCGTGCCGCTGCTCCGTCCTCGGCAATCCTGTGAGAAAATCCATCGTCACATGCTCCCATTTCCACCCTGGAATAGGAAGCGGCTGAAGCTGACCTGTAAGCTTCTGATGCTCGGCTTTCACCTGAAGACACGTCGAACACTTGGCCACATACTCTCGAACATCTTTCTTCATGCCTCTCCACCAATAATGCCTCTTCAAATCACGATACATCTTGGTGCTCCCCGGATGAATAGCGAACTGAGACCTATGAGCTTCGTCCAAAACGGCTTTCGTCACCTCGGCGATAACTGGAACTGCAAGACGCTCCCGGAAGTACAACGATCCATTTGCATGCACGCTCCATTCTTCAAACTACTCCTCGTTCTGAATCCGCGACCAAATCCCCTGCAAATGCCGATTCTGCCACTGACTTTGCTTCACCATCCGAACAAGAGCTGGAGTCGCTTCCACATGATACACCGAAACTCAATCATAGTCTTCATGATACCGTAGCCGATACTCACTCACTGTCGCATCCCTGCTCCAATCCTCAAAAACCAAACAAGCTAGAATCCCTGAAGACTTCCTGCTAAGCGCGTCCGCGACCACATTAGCCTTCCCGAGATGATACTGCAACGCAAAATCATAATCCTCCATATACTCGATCCATCTACGCTGCCTCAGATTAAGATCCCTCTGAGTGAACAAATATCTCAAACTCTTATGATCGGAGAAGACCTGAAACGACGCTCCATACAAGTAACATCTCTAAATCTTCAGCGCGTAAATCACCGCCGCAAGCTCTAAATCATGAGTAGGATAATTTCGCTCGTGAGGTCGTAGCTGTCTCGATCCGTACGCAACTACACGTCCATGCTGCATCAACACGCATCCAAGTCCGTGCCCTGAAGCATCCGCATAAACCTCATACGGCTCGTCACTGCTAGGAATAACCAACATTGGAGCTGAAGTCAACCGATTCTTCAATTCCTGAAAAGCAAGCTCACAATCTTCATTCCACTCAAACCTGACATTTTTCTTGATCAATCTCGTCAACGGAGCTGCAATCTTCGAAAAATCCTTTACAAATTTTCTGTAATATCCAGCAAGACCCAAGAAGCTGCGAATCTCTGCTACATTCCTTGGTCGTTCTCACTCCAATATAGCTTCAATCTTGGACGGATCCACAGAAATATCATGCTCCGAGATAACATGACCCAAAACTTGACCTCAGTCAACCAGAACTCACACTTTTCCCTCTTAGCATACAACTGGTGCTCCCGCAGAGTCTGAAGCACGATCCGAAGATGCTGCTCATGCTCCTCCCAAGTCTTAGAATACACAAGAATATCATCGATGAACACGATCACGAACTGATCCAGATACGGCCTGAATATCCTGTTCATCAAATCCATAAAAGCTGCCGGAGCATGCGTCAACCAAAACGACATAACCAGAAACTCAAAGTGCCCATACCGAGTCCTGAAAGCTGTCTTGGGAATATCCTCTTCCTTAATCCTGAGCTGATGATAACCTGACCGCAAATCAATCTTCGAGAAGTACCGCGAACCTCCCAACTGATCAAACAACTCATCAATCCCAGGCAAGGGATACTTGTTCTTCACCGTAACACGATTCAGCTGTCGATAATCCACACACAACTTGAGAGTCCCATCGTGCTTCTTAGCAAACAAAACCAATGCTCCCCACGGAGATGTGCTATTCCGAATATATCCTTTATCAGCAAGCTCCTGAAGTTGCTTCCTCAATTCTTTCATTTCTGTCGGCGCCATCCGATAAGGTGCCATAGAAATCGGTGATGTCCCTAGAAACAACTCGATACCAAACTCAATCTCCCGATGCAGTGGTAATCTTGGCAACTCGTCGGGGAAGACATCCTCGAACTCATCGACCACCGGAATCGCTAAACTGACTCTCGGAACATAGGGCTCGCAATCTAGATTGGCAAGAAAAGCACAACAGCCTAGAATCCTTCGCCCTCCTAGACACGACTTCATAAGACGCTCACTCATTAACCAATCACCACCACCCTGGTAAGTGATCATCGTCCCCCTATCAGACACTAGGGTCACTTTTCTAAGTTGGCAGTCCACGACTGCACTATACCTAGACAACCAGTTCATCCCTAGAATTACATCATAGGAGCTCATAGGGAGTATAATCAAATCACTTTTCAAAATCTCATCTTCAATCTTTATTTTACAGGATTTACACATACAATTTACACACACCCGCCCCAAATGAGAAATTATGACTAGGGGTTCATTAAACTCTTCTACCTCTAATCCCAAGGCATGTACAAAAGAACTCGAAATGAGAGAATGAGAGGCACCGGTATCAAATAAAACGCGAGCTAAAGATCTAGAAACCAAGATCATACCATCAACAACCGCGTTACCAGTCTGAGAATCTGACCTTCCAGATGCCATTGCATGAACCTGCACTGGCGTCTTTCCTTTTCCTCTACCGACATTGCTGGGTCCTGGATTACTCGACCGATGCTGCTGAGATGGAGACGACTGCACACTACCTGTACTCGGCGCTCGATACTGAGGAACACTGCACTGAAAATGCTACGGCTGCTGCCCCCGTGCCGGATATGAGAATTGCTGAGGAGAGAACTGCGGATACTACAACTGTGGGTACTACAGAGGCGGAGGTAGGGTCTGAGGCTGAGACGAACGACTGGCATCCTCCTCGGTCTGAGTTCCAAGACGAGCACTCCTGATCGGGCAATTCCTCTTGATGTGTCCGGGCTGTTGACAGAAATGACAATGGAAGCTGTAGGGATTGTTGCGCCCGCTGCCAGACGAACTGCTGCTACCACTGGTCGCACCGCCTTGCTTGCCTTTCCCTGGAGCTGGACGACTACTGGTGCTCTTTCTGCCACTCCTCTACGGTCCTCCTGAAGCCTTGGCTCGGTCCTCACAATACTGCACATAATCATTCTCCACAGAGATCACCGACGACACAAGCTCTCCGAAACTCCTAAGCCGTAGAGCAACCAACTGCCGCCGAATAGGAGCCCTGAGCCCCTCCTGAAACTTAATACATTTCTCACGCTCTGATGCCACCGCTGATGGAGCAAACCTAGCCAACTCATTAAACTTTGCCTCATACTCCCGAACTGACAGATCACCCTGCTGCAACCTGTAGAACTCAGCTGCCTTCTGATCTCTAAACCCCTGCGGAAAATATCGATCATAGAACAGCTCCTCGAACCTGTCCCAACTAATATCACTACCGCGCTCCAAGCGCTTAGCCTGCTTCCACCAAGTGTTAGCGCCACCATCGAGCTTGTACGCAGCAAACTCCACACGATACTCCTCAGGCACACCAAGAGTATCCAAATGCTTCAGGATCGAATCCAGCTAATACTCTGCTAACTGCGGATCCCCATTGCCATCAAAAGTCGAAATAGACGCCCGCCGGAATTCCTTAAAGTATGCATGCCGACTACCAACATCAAAATCTCCCGGTCTAGCCCTGGCTGCCATCTGCCGGAAAGCCGCAAACATAGACCTCATCATGCTCTCATCATTTCCGAACTCGACGTCAGCTGTCGAACGACGTCTAGGTGCCATTCTCTCACTTCTGAAAACAAAATTTGGACTGTCAGAGGTATTTCATTGTCAAACCTATGTGTGCACAATTCCCAAGGTTCATAACCTTGAGCTCTGATACCATTCTGTCACGCCCCGGGGTACAGGAGGTGACGTGGCGGATTATTTAAGTTAATTTAAAAGAGAATTTAATTAAAATCCAAAGTTTAAAAGTTTGAGTTAAATATAAAATATAAAAAATTAAATAATAAACATAGCGAATATGGGTCCCACAGACCCACAACTTGTGCATACACATGGTACTGACAATATCATAAATACAATTACAGTCCAAGATACAAATAAAGTTAAGATTCTTACATGCCTTGATTCAAATAATACAAATAAATTAAATAATCCTTCTATTGCTCCTGAGTTCGGTCCGAAGAATCCTCTCCAAACCTAAATGGGAAACCACCTAGAGGGGGAAATTTAAAACAAATAAAATGTGAGTGAAAGGCTCAGTAGGACTATGTTTTATTAAAATAATTTAATTCAAAGAAATATTTCATTGTTTAGGAGTACTCAAGAGAAACCTTAAATAAATAAATAAATAAACAATTTTGAGTAGAACCGTCCTGACCCAAAACCGTCTACTCGCACAATCAGAAATATCATTTTTCTTTTCCTAGACAAACCATAATATCACCACCGTAGTGGCCCAGCTGGGTTTCGGGACCTGCCCCCATGGTCGATCGCTACACGACCCGATCTCTGATATGGCATCACGCCTTTATGTTTATTATCATCATCATTCAAAACCCAATTACCGAGTGTTGTCATTTATATTCATTATGAAGTTCATTTCAGTTTACGGTATATCAAAATATAACCGATAAATTTATTTTTCAAACAACCGTTGAAATCATTTTAATAGAAACCCTTTTTAAAGCCAAATCATTTCAAAACTAAGCTACCAAAGAAATAGGATAGAAGTCCTACCTCAATGCTCGTGCCGGTGCCCCACACCGTAATCCCGATCCGCTATACGTTAGCTCCGCAGAACCACGAACGATCCTAGATACAAACTAAGTCGATCAATAACTAGTTCGAGACATTCTATGTTACTAAACCATTTCATGATGTCTTAGTGTGCCATTTGTATCATTAAAATGATTCTATAAGGTTGGAATTTAAATCAGGGTTCAAAACAGTGAAAACGGGTAAAAATTCACAAAAATTTCCATGCCTCAGTCGGCCTGCCGGACTCCCTGCGTCGGCCTGCCGGACTGCACAGTTCGGCCTGCTGGAAGCAAAGTTCGGTAGGCCAAACAATTTCCAGGTTCGGCCTGCCGGACTGAAGAACACCGGCCTGTCGATCCCTATTCCGGCCTACAGAACACGCAGTTCGGCCTGCCGAACTGGGAAAACCCAGAAATTCCAACCACGGGTTTCGATTTCCCCAAAATCCAAATCTTGATTCTAACCTGTTTTTCTCAAATCTCAGGCATGGAAAACATTCATAGATGATAGAAAAACATATTTAGACACTTTAAAACTCATTTAAACAAGATTCAAACACAAAATCCCAAAAATAGAAAAAATTGAAGAAAAATGAAAAATCTTGAATCCAATCTGTTTTTCTTCAATCTAAGCTTAGATTCTAGGTGTTCTAAGTTCATTTAACTCAAATCCAATGTTTTCTAAGCTTAAACAAACCTAGATTTCAAAAATGCATAAAATTGAAAATTTTGAAAAAAAATTAGAAATTTCAAAACTAACCTCGAATTGAAGCTTCAATCCGCGTTCTCGGTTGCTAAATCATGTCCCCGAGCTTCCTCCTTGCTAACCCGAAGCTTGGATTCGAATTTGGTTTCAAAAATTTTGAGAGAGATAGAGAGAGAGAGGGTTGTCGAGAGAGAGATCAAGAGAGAGAGAGAGAGTGTCGTGAGAGTGAGGAGAGAGAGAGAGGGAAAGGAAATAAATAGAGAAAGTCGGTGGACGATTTTACTATATGAAAATCATGTGCCGCTCACGGTTTTTTAAAACGGAGTATTTTTAACATTTTACAAATTGTTGTGTTTTAAAACTCAAAACATCAATTTAAATCAATAAAAAATCATTTGGATTCAACAAATTAACAAAACAACCAAAAATTCAAAATCCAACCAAATGATCTAATTAATGTTAAAACATTAATTATGGCACACTAATTCATCATTTATATTACATTAACATTAAATAAATTTCGGGGCGTTACAGTCTTTTTCCTTTCCCCACAATTGCACTTTGATTTGCATTTACTGATGTGGAGTAACACCTACTAATTGTTTGGCAGTTCTTGAGAGGTGCGAGGTTGTTTCGACATTAATATTTTTAGTAAAGACTAAGCCGCGCCCAGAACTAGTGTCATAAGACTTGCACTTTCGTTGTATGTCTACAGGCTAGATTTATAAAAACATATATCATATATTCCTCCCACAAATTCACAAATAGAAAATACAATTAAACAAAAGACCTCAAAATAAGTATTGAAAAAAAACACTTTTTGGTGTCTCAAAATATGTACCGTATGCCTTCCACCAAAGCATCATATGAACACGCAGAAAGCCTTCTACCGAAGATGCATCCGTCTTCCATCAACGATTTAAATCTTTCTCGGAGTTCTTCATTTCCTAGGTACGCATAACACAACCAAATTAATAGAGACAATAAATAACCAATAGCCAAAAATTTCAAAGCATGACATAGCATAGGGATATATTTTCCTTACGTCATAATAACTTTATCAGCAGGCCAGGCAATCGTACAACCAACAGCTTCTTCAATAGAAGTCGTCTCCGAAGTAGGCCTCCACAGAAATGCGTCGGGTTTTTTTGTGACATCCACCCAAACTCTCATGGCATTAGGTCCAAGAGGAATATTATTAACCAAAGCTTTTGGATCGCTTGAAGACCTACGCCCTTCGGCAACAACTTCCCCAGACCCATTCCAATCCATTATCTTGCACTTGTTCTGTAAGTTACAATTGACTCTATTCAACAAAGTGCAAATCACAAAAATAATACTCGACTTAACAAATGAAATGTCTTATAGAATTTTAAAATGAGGCTAGGTCATCATAATTTTACCATGGAAGGGAGAAGCGCATTTAATTGATCTTGATTTAGGAATGATACATCCTACAAAGATGGAATGTCAGAATAATAAGAAAAAAGAAAAGTATGCAAGATATGTTACATGCATAACGCATAAATTACTTGCCTGATTTTTCAAGAAAGCCTCCAATAAGGACTGCATATATTTCATTTTCTCCTTCAATTCTTTACATTCACCTTCCAATAGAGCGATACGATCATCTTTTTCTGAACTTTTAGATGCTCTTGATCGGTCAATACTATCAGGTTCAAGGACTTTAGAAAGAACATCCTTTTTCACATATGTAGTGGAAGACAAGGGCGTCTCTTGTTGTTCTTCGGTATTTTCCTGAACAAGTTGAACCAAAAACGCTTAATTCTATAAGAGTAAACGTTAATTAATAAAAAAAAAAAGAGTCCTTTAGCCCAAACAAAAATATTAGCATCGAATTTAAATAGTGCAGGGAGGAAACTTATGTTCATACAATGGTTTCACCAGCAGCTGCAGTTATAAGTTCACCATTTCTCTTCACGTGTGCTTTAGCCCAAACAGCAGCTCTAGAAGGTGGACCCTTGCTTGCACTTTCTTTTATCTACATGCAAAATAAATAAATAAAAAGAAAATGAAAATGAGAGAACATTATATAAATATTCATTCGAATAAAATAGACCAGGAACAAACAATATTACCATGTCATCAACCAGCCGAGCATATCCTTTGCGGCTACAAGTGTGCAGGACTAGTTTCTTCCTCATCTCTTTGAACCTGTCACTTTTAGCCTAATAGAGAACATTTATAAGTTATAACTAAAATGTGTACTTGAAACATGTAGAAAAACATCTTTAATAACAAGAATCAATACCATACACATACATTCTACACTATATGTAAGAAATTTTCCATACGCACAAATCTTTCACTACAGGTCCCCTAAATTTGTAATAATATAGAATTACAGATTTGTACACCTTGAATTCAGCGCTTGTTTTTTCCCTCACAAAAGCTTTCCAATCAGCTTCAGATTTGATGTTCTTGGGTCTTAGTTTGAGTCTTTCTTCTTCATTCGGTGCTTCTCTTATTTTATTAACCAACCTTGATTTTGAGGATCTCCAAAGATTACCCATCTCTTTAAAGATATAAGCCTTTTGCCAATCTTCGTCAACCTTGTATCTTTCCTGAAAGATATTAATACACGCGAGCGATTAGTATTATGATTCAAAGGATTAAGACTACAAAACTATTAAACCAATTTCATACCTGGACAGATTTCCATAATATCCCCTTCATCTTCTCAGGAAGCTTCCTCCAATCAACAATAGTTACTGGTACGATCTCCCTAACAAGTGCTCCTAAGAATGAAGACAAACTTACTGATCCAGGACCAATTGGCTGACCTTTTGTATTGAATTTGACTACAATCAGACCATCACTCTCTTGAGTGACGCCCTTTAATTTTGTAGGACCTCTTTTTCCTACAAGTCCTTGTGATTCTTCTACAGAGACTGGTGTTGTAACTTGAGGTTCTTTCTCGCCTTCTTCAAGGTCATCTATTGGATCATCATCCTCAAATAATTGTTCATCATCCTCAAGACATTGTCCTAATGACTCATCATCACAAGGAAACTGTTCCACTGGCTTAGGACATTGTTCTATTGGCTCATCATCCTCGAGACTGTGTTCTATTGGCTCATCATCCTCAGGATATTGTTCTCTTACAGACTGTAAAAGAAGCGACAAATTATCTTCAGCTATTGGCTCATTATCCTCAGGATATTGTTCCCTTAGGGAGCATAAATGACGCATCAAGTTGTCTTCGGCCCTTGGCTCATCATTTTCAGGACATCGTTCTTTTAGGGACCATAAGAGAAGTGATTCCCATGTGAGATCGGCAGGTGAATCATGTCTCTTTCTTACCAGGTTTGCATGAGCATGGTCAGGTGATTTTATGGATGCTGAAGGACTCAATCTTTTCTTGGATGAAGGATTAACTTCTGAGAACACGTCCCTTTCTACCATTCTTGGGGCTTTTGTAGATGCATGCAAATCTAAATTATGTTTGGGAGGAAGAGAAACTTCAGGAATAATAGTGGCATTAGAGGATGTGCGAACAGACCTCATCTTGTTAACTGGCGGATAAGCTATTGATGCACTTCTTTTCCCTATTGATTTTTGGGGGACTGCACTTGTCTCAACTACAGGAGAGTCATCTCTTGGTATTGTTCCCGAAAATGACCTGCTAGGAACATGTGAGGATGAATTCGTGACTTCTTGCGCTGGGGTTGCATACTGGTGTAGCGAATTCTTTTTCCACGGTGGAACCTCCTTAAGTAAATCTTGAACAGAACTTATCACCCCAGGTTCAGTTTTTGAAGACTCTTCTCCAAGTTTCGACTTCTTACGAAGTGACCTCCTCCTTTCATTAAGCACTTCTAGCAATTTTCCTGTGTGTAGGTTTGAAGGTTGGTCCTCTACTGCACATAATTTCTCACTTGATTGACTTTTGCAAGGTTTTCTCCTCTTTTGACCAGCCATGAATGTCAACCTAACCAAAAAGAGGGGAAAAGACACACCATATGCTTTTGAAGTAGTAATATGAAATAAAATAAAATAAAATCTTTAGCCAAAAAAAAAAAACAAGGGAAGCGTGATAAACTAACGGTTTTTCAATTATTTGGGTGTTTCATTGCTAAAAAAATTGAAGCAACGCTGGATATGTAAACATGCACAATTAGAGTTACGATGTATAAAAAATTCTGATGACCTATGGAGCATAAATTTCGAGCAATGAAAGTGGTAAAGAAAATATCTTTTCATTCATTATCACATATTGTCTTCTCCTTGTAAAACATAAGGGATATATTCCAACAATGAAATTGGCAAGCAAATATCATGTCACTCATAATTACATTTTTCTTGTAGTTATTACCTATAAGAAACACACACACACACACACAAATCTTCGTTTGTCGTCATCCTAAGATCATCGAGTTAGTGCTGTCCTCCCTCTGTGGCCAGAGTACATGATAAGGCTTGAGAGTTAAAACTATTACTAATATGACTCATAATTTTTAGCTAATTCACATACTATGACATTTAGTGAAAAATACAAAATTCTTACCGAGGGACAAACTGAAAATAAAAAGGAAAAGCTAATAACTTGCTCTAGAAGTTCAATAGCCAAGTGAATTAGATCCTCAATGCTTTTTCTTGTGCTTGTATTTGTCCTATTCTTTTTCTTTTTTCTTTTTTCATCATGATGACATATAAAACTACTTATACATACACATAGATCTACTGTCATCCCAACACCTAAAACGTATCAATGAACGACCAAATGAACACCTTTTTGATAGAAAGAAAAAGTTCATCTTCAAATTGCGTCCTTGAAATTCCATCAAAAGATTGAGTTTTTATTCAGAGAACTTTCATAAACCCAAAAATAAAGAACTGAGGCAAATTCAAAGCCAAAACAAGGACCAGGATAAACTACACAATGTAGAAACTTATTGAAAACCAGTAACGCAAGAAAAATTAAACTACATGCAGCAAAGCCAAGCAGTCAATAACATGAGCACATTTACATAAACTAAACAACAGACATGTAAATGAAGCAAATTGAACACTTAATTATTAAGCATTCTTGAATGTTCTTATCCATGTACTAGGGAAGATTGTATCTCTTTGGGGAAAAAAATGGGGCATCTATCAGTAATCTCAAAAAGAAGATAAACTAGAAGAAATTGAAAAACAAAATTAGAAAAACGAAAGAAAATGGGCTTTGAGATCATAGCACACCCGTTAGAATGTATGAAGAGGGAAATCAGCATTTTGGGTGTTTCAATCTATTATGTTATCTATATTCTGAAAAACTTAAAACTAAAGCCAAAAAAAAAAAAAAGAAAATCTTAACCAAAGAGATGAAGGTTAGCATCTTGAGTTCAGTTACAGAGACTAAGAAATTTACAAGTTTCAGAGATTAATGGTTTGATTAAGTACAAATCTCACACTAGAACTGAAGAAAAGAAGGACTTTGAAGAAGTGGGTGAGAAACGAGAACTTCCATTGAAGAGCTCACTAGGTCAGTGAAGCTTAAACCTAATGGAAATGAGGGAAAAAAAATCAACCCAATTTAAATTAGATAAATTTCTTTTAAAAAATATGAATATCAGATTTAGTGGATAAAATGGAGATTAACTTGCCTGAAATTAGAACGAAACATGGTCTCTGAAAGATGCAGAGTTTTGGGTTAGGGTTTGTCAAATGCTTGTGATTTCAGATTAGGGCAATCCGAAACTGCACAAAAAAGAGGAAATCGAGAGAGGGAAAGTGGGGAGGAAGACGTGGGTCTACGCTCACTGTGGCCTGCTTTTCGTCCGTGGATGTTGTTTGTTTCTCGAGAAAACGTGCTATTTGGAAGTTCAAAGGCAAAGCTAACGACTTTCATCTCTTTTTCCTTTTTCTTTCTTTCTTTTATCAGGATTTTGGCGCGCGGTTGACACCGGCCTTTAATTTATTTTTTTTTTTGAAGGGTTACTTGTGTAATCCCACCCTTTGAAAGAGGAAGAGCTAAATAGTATATTTAAGTTAAAAATTAGTAAATAATATATATAATTTTAAATGATGTATAAATAATATATCAAAATTAATCTCTTAAAAAATTAAGTATAAAAATCTTAAAATACTTTTATCGTTTTATCCCCAAAATACCCTTATCTAAGAGAGACGAAGGAATTGAAAAAAAAAAAAAGAAGATAAAATTCAGATATGGTAATGGCAACACTTTGAGTAATTGATTCCTTATAAAATATTGAATTGTTCAAATATGTTATTTATTTTACATTTTAAAAGGATGTGTCATAATTTACATTTCAACTAAAAAAATCTGCTATTTATTCTCCTTTTTAATTACTATTTATTTGGTGTGTGAGTTATTAACTTATCAATTCAAATTTTAAAGAATAGTAGTTTGCATTTTTTTCTTTTTTGCAATTATGCCCTTCATTCCCGCGGTCTATTAATAAAACCATTATAGAGTCCATCAATAGAACCAGAGCAAGAAAAAAAGAAGAAGAAGATTCTGAGTCCTACGTTGCACAACCCATTAACCATGTAGGACCTCATATATTAGGACTCCCAAAATTCGAATGTAATGACATTTAGAAAGCATTATTCTTGGTACCACACCAACCATTGGTGATAGCCATTAAAGATTTTTAGGGTGTTTGATAGGGTGGCGAGAACAGTTGGTTGGAACTATTTTTACTATAGCATGTGAGAGCTTTATATTGTAATGATTTTTTTATTGTTATTGTACCAGGTGAGAGCTTTACACAGTTTATAACTAAAAAAATTGTGTGGACCATTAACTGTCAAATACCACATTTAATTATGATTTTTTTTCTTTATTTTTGCTCTTCGGGGAACAAGTTTTGAAATAAGAGAATTTTATTATGGGGTGTGAAATCATTTCAATTGAAAAAAAAAATGTGATACTTTATCAGAGTTCCAAGGAAAAAAAAATTGGAAAATAAAAATTTTATTTTAGCAATAAATATATTTTTATGTTATGCTATAGAATTTTGCTATATCGTAGCAACTTTTTGCCCTATAAATTAGCACTAATTCCCTCAAATTTTGCTTGTTTCGTAGTTTGGTTTCTAATATTAACCTTATTTTTTATTGGTATTTCGCATAAATTAAGTAATCGATATTTCTTTTTGTTAAATTAATATTGTGTGATGTCGCACACGGTCTCAATTAGGGAATAAATCTTTTAAAAAGGGGAAAAAAATAATCTCTTGCATGAAAAATTGGTGGTCAATTAGGAAGCTATTTCGCTTGAGGCAATTCTTTTTATAAAGACTGACTTGAGATAATCTTTGCAGAATTTTCTTTAATAGACCACTTATTGTTATTATTATTATTATTTTTGCCATAGTACAGGTTTCTTAATGGCACAACCACCTTGGCTACTCTTCATTTAAAATGCTTGCAGTTCTTGTTCTATCTAGAGTGCAGTTGAGAACATGAGTTAAACTAAAAAGTTTTAGTTCTAACTGTCTTCGTTATAATATTTTTTCACAATAGTAACAATATCTTAAGTTCAAACTATTAATTTGAACTATCTTTTCTAATTAACATTTAGTGATTATTTACCTTTGTCATTATCCATGCCTACAAGTGTTTCATATAATTTTATGTGATTATAAGAACAATTACAAGCTTTCCTTTTCATATATCCTCTTTATATTCAATGCCTCGAATATTACTTTGTTTAGATTTATGTATCGGAATATTATTACGTAGACTTTTATAATCATAACAATTTCTTGTGATATGAATTAAAGCGTATTATAAACAACTTTGTTAATGCTAATTTATTAATGTATGTATGTTAAATATCAAGTCATAATAGAATTAACATTTGTTTTATTGACTAGCTCGAGATTCATAGATTTTATCCCTTATAAGTGCTTTGGTCAATACATTGAGCCAAAGAACCTCTCTGTCACAATTAAGAAAACCCAATAGAAACCCATAAGATATGAGCCCATAAGGTTGAGGCTGGAACATATATATATATATATATATATATATATATATATATATTTATTGTGTGGGTGCTATATGGATATTAAGGGGTTGTGCATACTATGAGGAAAGGCTTTACATAGACGAGTATTCATCGTCCTCACGCTTCCTCTTTCTTGACAGCAACGGTTTTGGGTGACTCACGGCAGTTTCTAGCGACTCCAATGATGGCACCATGATGTAACCCACCTTCTACATGCTTTAAAATTCATTTAGGATTTCTATACATGATATTAGAGCGTCCCATTTGAGTTTATATAGTTGTACCACTTGTTTATAGGTTTTGAATTATATTTCGCCCCATGCAAATTCAATTCCATCCTTCATTTCATTTGTTCAGTCACACCTTTGTCTCCTCATTAATTTTATGGCTTTGCCCCAATTATATTGTGGGGACTTTGCACAAATTAAAAAAAAAAAAAAAAGAGTTCTTATGCCTTCTCTAGATGATCTTTAACTTACAAAATGAAACTTTATCTTTACAATATATCAAAGAAAGAATGCTAGTTTTGATACGTGCTCCAATGGATGCCATGTGTACTCATCCCTTGTTTATTTTTCTTGCTTTTCCTTTTTGTTGTCCTCCATTCTTCTTTTATTTATTTACATTCTTTAGTCCTTTATTTTTGTTTTTCCTCACTTTTCTACTCTTTTCCTTCCACTTCATTAAATTATTTTTTTTCTTTTCTAATTTGCCTATATTTAAATAATATCTTGCAAATAAATCCTCACTTGAGTATTTAAATAATAGTATTTTTCTTTCTAGACATTAGAAAGCCGACATCAAGAGGAGTTCGGGGATGAAATTTCTCAGCCGGAAACCTAACGACACGCTCGAAGGCGGTGTCAGAGCTTCGGCCAAACATTGAGGCTTTCTTTCTCTCTCAGAGCCTCTCTCACTTCTTTTTCTCTCTAAAAAACGCATTATCACTCTATTTTCAATTACATAATTTTGAGTATTTTAAAATTAACTAGATCTTACTAAATTAATTAATTATCTTCTTAATACTCTATTTTTTCATAAAATAAAAATTATTATAACAAAATATATAAAAAAAACAGATATGAAACTTAAAAAATTGATATACAACTCAAAACTTTAATTACATCTTAATATACACGTAACTAAACTAGTCTTTGGGGGGAAAAGTAGAGAAGACAACATGTTGTTATAGTGTATAACTTTTCTTACCAAACTCCAACTTTTAGGAAGTTTCTGGGATATGGAATAGGTGATATTTGAATTTTGTCTGGTTCTGGTTCTTGTTCTTCTCCGTCCCTCCCTTTTTTTGTCTTCTTCTGTTTTCTTCTTTTTGCCTTTTTCTTGTTGTCACTCTAGGAGGCAGTTGGTATAAAGCTTCCCAATAATTTATCAAATTAAACAGCTAATCAAGGTCCTAGATCCAACAAAACTCATGCATGGGAAGTATATATATCACTCTCTGGAAGATATGTCTTATGACGTTTGAATTAGTTTCCTCTTTATTATTTTCATCTCTAATTATCTTTTTTCTCCCTATTTATCCAAAGCAGATTATGAGGCAATAAAGTTTGTAAAACCTCTGGCATTTTCTTAATGTCTTGATTCTTATAGGTTTCTTGACTGGTAAGATTATGACATCACAAAAAACCTGGAGCTAACCGTCATTTCTAAGGTCAAAGCTCTAAACCAACCAAGATATGGTTAATCTAGGAAAGTCAAAATGTTACCCTTTTATACAGAGAATCCTAAATTGTTGTTTTGTCTGGTCAAAGGGAAAATAAGGGAAAATTGCATTCTCTATACCTGCCCTATTCAGATTTAGAAGGGAAGAAAAACTTATATTGTAGCACATTATTTATTTGGTCAAAAGGCCAAAGATTAGTTAACTATAATTTTTTTTTTATGGTGAAGATTAGTTAACTATTATTGATTACTGAATATGGGTATAATTAATTACGTTCAAATGTCAAAAAAACTGACATTCATATACGTCAAATATTTCTTCCTTTTTAGTTTAAAATATTCAGTATTTTCTTTTTTGAAATGATAAAAATATTCAATATTATTACAATGCTACATCTGAGTAAATTTCTCTAAACATACAGTAAATAAATATCATGGTCAGGAGGATATATAGACAAAATACCTGGTAATATCGTAGGTGCTTAACAACATGACTAATAAAAGTTGGTTTTTCTATGAATTCGACACTGCAAGACGCATCTTCTATAATGTATAGTGTTAAATACTATCGATGTCTTGTGGCAATGTTCTCTAAGAAATCTGTTGTCTTCCTTCCTTCTTTTAAATTAGTCATGAGGAAATGTTAAAGGAACAAAGCTAGTCTCCTTTCATCTGTTTTTTTTTTTTTTTTTGTGATATATATAATAAATTAGCCAGTGGTCCTCTCTTAATTATTACAAAAGAACGATAAATTATCATGAGATTAATTGGTTGAGCTTGAAGAAAGTGGATGTTAATTGATATATATATATATATATATATATATATATATATATATCTTTCAAACGCTAAATATTTTTCTTTTATCCGAGATTAGTCCTCAATGACTCAGTCTTAATGAAATGAAAAATTAAATTACAGCAGTCAACTATCCGTTTCTTATTTGTAGTTGCAGATATAGCGTGGTTAGCGATGAATCCATAATCCTTCTTCTATTTTACTGTTCAAGTCTAGAGTCCGAATTCCTTGCCCTTATTTAAAAAATGAAAAAAAAGAAAAGAAAAGAAAATGGATCTCTTATCTAGATTTAAATATTGTCCACCTGCCACATATGGTTAAAAGAAGGGATTCGTAGTTTTCTCTACTAATATAAAAAAGAATGGCTGCGGACAAAATATTTAGGAAGAACCATTTACTAGCTATTCCTTTTCTTGTTCTAAATTTCTTTTCTTGTTAAACTAACAGTAAAAGTAATGTTTTCAAACCCTTTATAGAAGTGACGCGTTCAATTTCTAATTATTAAAAAACATGATATTTATGCCATAATAAATTTATGGACATTTAAACATTAGATTATATATTTTCATTCATATACTCATGAGTTTTTAATGACTTATATTATATAGTTCAAATTCTGCTGCGCGTATAATTTTACTGTTTGTCATTCATAAGGGTATAAAATTCCAGGAAAATTCAAACCTGAAAGCCTTTATAATTTAATTAAAATCGAGGAGGCGCAGTAGTATTTTGCTTCAGTCCAAGAAATAGAAGAGACAACGTTTGGTGGGTGATCAACCATGTGCATCATGATTTAGTAGTACTACTGGCGAAGAATATTGACGAACATAGAAAAATGTTGAAAGGAGTGTTGCATCTTTTGGATCAAAATTGAGATCATTAGATTAATATATATAAGATTATGTGAAATTAATAAGAAAAATGACAAAACTGATTACCTCTTTGATGAGGCATGTGCCGATAATGGTGCACCATTTTTTATTTTTATTTTTTTGAAGGAATTATTGTGTACATCCGGACGATAAGCGCTAGGAAGTAGCTTTATTAATTTATATTATATATATTGTTAATGACGCACTATATGATGTCTTGCATGATGCAATACCCCATTTCGCTCTTAGAACTTACAAAACTAGATATATTAGAAAGAGTGTGTCTTTTAGAGGATAGATAGATCAAGTGTTGTTAATTTTATCCTGTCTTTTTAGATTTTTTTTTTTAACTTAACGAAATAAGCTTTGTTCTGGCTTTAGAGTTTTAGCTTGACATTTTTTGTAATACCAGTTGAAAGTGCCCGCTATGTGCATACATGTTCGGTTATGTTATGTTTTTATGCTAGGCACGAGATCATTCTAAAAAGGACATGTCATATTTGAAACGCGATTTGCATGCAGTAAGAAATTCTGCAACCTTAATCGAAAGAGAGCAAATAACGCTTTAAAGAAAGCATATTTTGCATAAGTCTCAAGTCTTTATTCTTAGATTTTCTAACAATTTTAAACTGTTACTGTCAAAAATAGACTGAAACCACTATTACTGTCATCAAACTGATAAATTAAGATATATATATATATATATTATATTGGTGAAACTGAATGTAAAAAAAATTAATTATAAAATTCACATTGGATAAATAATATTTAGAGGGTTGAAAGAAAAATACTCAAGTGAGGATATATTTGCAAAATATTATTCAAATATATGGGCAAATTAGAAAAGAAAAAATAATTTAAAGAAGTGAAAGAAAAAAAAAAGTAGAAAAGTGAGGAAAAACAAATATAAAGGACTAAAGAATGTAAATATAAAAAAAAGAAAAAAAGAATGGGGCCCGACAACAAAAAAGAAAAGGCAAGAAAAATAAACAGGGGATGTGTACACATGGCATCCATTGGAGCACGTATCAAAACTGGTATTCTTTCTTTAATATATTGTGAAGATAAAATTTCATTTTGTAAGTTGAAGATCATCTAGTGAAGACATATAAGAACTCTTTTTTTTTATTATTATTATTGTGCAAAGTTCCCTCAATATAATCAGGCCGAAGCCATAAAATTAACGTGGAAGCAGAGGTGTGATTGAACTAATGAGGTGAGAGATGAAATTGAATTTAAAAGGGGCAAAATATAATTTTAAACACAAAATAGAATTTTAAAAAAGACGAAATACAATTTTTATAAAATTTTATATACAAAATTATAAAAAAAAAAAAATTCAAGGGACAGTTGTCTTTTCTTGTCCTTATGTGGTACCACTCATGAATATAACATTATGGAACTATTATTCCTAATGAGCTAGTAACTTGGCTGAACAATGTAGAGAAGTACTGATGTAAAATGAATGTAATTCTTTTATGTGTGGGTTTATAGCACTGTACGTACTATAATTGTTTTCATTAGCTAATGCAATTTTCAGGATTTCTTAAGCAGGAGATCATTTGACTTGGGGTTGGAGAGATCACACTTTTTTCTTCCATCTTTATTAAAGTAGATCATGCACTTGTTCGTCCTTTTATTTTACATAGTTGAGAGTTCTACAATACGAAGAAATGAAATCTGAACAGATGAAAAATGTATGTAAAAATATACGAACACTTAGCAAAAACATACATGTATACATAAAATATATAAATAATAATATATTGTATACATAAAATATATAAATAATAATATATTGTATACATAAAATATATAAATAATAATATACACACACAAGCATGACACGTATCTATATCTTTCCATGAAATAATGTTTCAGGGAAAAAAAAAAAAAAAAAAAAAACTAAAATGCACTGCTCTTTCTACCAAAAAAAAAAAGTTCTACTCATGGTGCATGATGCCTCTGCAAAATAAATATGTTCCTAAGTTGTCGTCAATGTCACTACTTAGGGTCTTTGGGAGATTAGAATAGTTTAAACCAATTTTAGTTAAAATTATTGCAACATGTAAGAGCTTTATACTGTAACTTATTTTTTTTCCACCATACCATGTGAAAGTTTTACACTGTAATATGTAAAAGTTTTACACTGTATCAACGAAATATTTTGGTTAAATCTAAAAATGCCAAACATTCATTAGTCATTTTTATATTTCCTCGTTATGCTAGTTTTTACTTTTTGGTGCAGAGATAACCTTATATCTCACGCAAACCTGCATGGTCATTGATAGAATTATTTCCTTATAAAAAATACTAGACAACAGACTCATGGCTTTTGAACAGAATATGAATTTCACGTAAATTCAACCACATTTACCATCCCTTTAGCAGAATAATGACACCTACGCTACCTAATCCTGATATGATTTTGGTTCCAGTCATTTGGTAAGATTATAAGCTTATTCATTAATCCTTCTTTAATTAATTCACAAAGATATTAGTATACATTTTCTTAATTCAAAAAGAATTCCATAACGAATAAATAAAAAATGACAATGATCTCATCATTTTGAATTATGTCTCTCCCATGCACTTATAAAATTCACCATTTGTCTTTGCAGATAACCTTGGAATACAAATCTCAAATTCTGGCTTTATCTGAAAATATTGTTGTCTCTAATTTGGCATAATAATAACAATGGGAAGGTCCCCTTGTTGTGATGAGACTTCTGGCTTGAAGAAAGGGCCATGGACTCCTGAGGAAGACAAGAAGCTCCTTGATTATATCACCAATAATGGGCATGGATGTTGGAGATCTCTCCCCAAGCTTGCAGGGTTAAATAGATGTGGAAAGAGTTGTAGATTAAGATGGACAAATTACCTTAGACCTGATATTAAGAGAGGGAAATTCTCTGAAGAGGAAGAGAGAATCATCATCAACCTCCATTCTGTTCTTGGAAACAAGTAAGTCAATTTTTTATTTTTATTTTTTTTATTTACCTTCTTTCTAAAGATTCTTTTTTAATTTAGAAGTAAAATATTTATGTTGGAGACTAGCCCCTGGTTTGAAGAAGAAAGAAATAAATGTAAGCTTATGAAAGTGTCAAAATGTGTGTTTTATTTATTTATTTTTTTTTTTTGTTAGAGATTATGTAAATTTGACACTAGAAACTTTACAACAAATTCGAAACAATCCGATTATAATTCTTTCACATTCAACGTAAAAAATGATGAATAACAAAGTTAGATTAATTTTTGTAAATGATGAAAATATTAGATTTGTTTAGTATTGATACAATTTTTTTTTTTTTTGGGGGGGGGCAGGTGGTCAAAGATTGCAACCCATCTTCCTGGAAGAACAGACAATGAAATCAAGAACTTTTGGAACACATATCTTAGGAAGAAGCTTATCCAAATGGGTATTGATCCAAACACTCACAAACCAAGGACTGATCTGAATCACCTTCTGAACCTTTCTCAGCTTCTTAGTTCACCACATCTTATGATGAACAACTTTAATACTAGTAATATCAATACTCTTATTAGTAATACTCCTTGGGAAAATGCCCTAAAGTTACAGACAGAAGTAGCTGACCAATTGGTCAAAATTCAACTATTCCAAAACCTCTTCCAGCTTATGAATAGCACTACTAATTTAAGTGCTGTTCCAGACCTTCAAAATTGCGCTAATCTCTTGAGCACCCCTCAAAACCTTAATCCATTTCAACCCCAAGTTGAACATGACATGCAAAGCATCATGAGTTTTTTTCCTAGTAATGGTAATTCAAATGACGCTAAGGATATCGAAAAACCGGACTCGTGGGCATTCATGGAAGACGGCGTGGGCGGAGGTGGTTTCGATATCCACGAGGAGAATAAGGGCATGATCATCAGTAATTCAGCTGAGCAAGACACTAGAAATTGTATTCATCCACTTCCTGCACTGGTTTCAGAGGCATCTCCAGGGACTACTTCTTACCAAAGGGAATACAAGAGTACTAGTGAACCTAGCTCTCCCATTATTTTTCAGGCTTGGGATAAATTCATGGATGATGATCAAGCAAATGAATCCTACTGGAAAGATATTCTTGAGTACGTTATTATTCATTTGATCTATATTTTGATTTCTAACATCTATATATATATATATATATATATATATATATATATATTTTGCTTCTTGAAAAAAAAAAAGAAAAAGAGTTTTGTTAACCAAAGTTTATTTGTTACTTTTATCTTTAACTAACAATTTACTTTGAATTTATGCAGATTAATGTCCAACTCGCCAACACATTTCTGACGGTAGATAACAAAAATTTGAAGTCTCTCAACTTTTTAACTTTCTACTATTCTTTCGTTATACATTGTTTGTGGTTTGTAATTTCCTTTGGTTTTCGTTTTGTCCCCTTTTAAAATGTTGGGACTGAAGAAGCTATACTGTATTGTAAGAATAATATATACAGATGCAAATCCATCTGGACTTAATTTGTCGCAATTTATGTTAATTTAGTTGTTACATGCTCCTCCATATGTTCCCTACTTGAGGAAAAGAACAACCATTTGAAGCAGTTAGTTAAGAACTAAAAAAGGAAACGACGGTGGCAATTCTTAAGAACAAACAACATGTCGCATGATTGTGAAAAGAATCCAAATATGATGATAAGAAATAAATAGTTGTTTGTCTGTGGGATTGGATCAAATAATATTTAAGGTCTCGACCAATTTTAATCACGTCAAAGTCAGCCATGTCACTATACATATTCTTCAATTGATAGGTCACCAAGTGTAAACATCATAACATATACACACACTAAAAAATAATAAAAGAAGTGAAAAGGTGAATTCCCTCGACGGCATTGATGATTTATTATTCTATGGTTGCATAAGTTTAGTCACTAAAAGTCAGAATAGTTGTTGCATTGTGAACTATTAGGTAAGATTGTTTACGTTGAATACAAGCAATTGACTGGTGCTAATGGGCCTGTTTCGGAGGGTTTATCAAAAGTTGTTTTTAGTTACTCGAGTCTAAAAACTGTTTTTGTAAGCGTTTGGTTGACCTTATTGAAGTGCTTGAACCATCCAAAAAAATTTCTTGTCAAAGTCATAAAAAGTGACTTCTCAAGAAAACACTTCCCATTTTTAAATTTGTACTGGAGTTTTAAAAGATATTATAAACTCCATTACAACATTTGTTACTTATTGAAAAGACGAAACTCATACAAAATATGTGTATATATCAAGAGGTTTTTAGAACTTCATTTTCAACCTATCAATTACAACTATGAATAGTATAAAACTCTCAGGAGCTACAATAAAAAAACAAAAAGTTATAACAGTGTAAAGCTCTCACATGCCACAGTTCTTAAAATTTTTAAGTTTGTTACAACTAAAGTTCCAAACAAAAGCTAAAAAACTTTCCATTCTCATAGGAACTTATCCTTGCTACTCACAAAAAGTGAATTCATCCTATATAGAGCGAGACATGTTAGAGTGTGACCCATAATGTTTAAGTAATGGGGATAAAATCAATTAGATTATATATTGTAACACCCGTATTTTTAACGGGCATAATTTTGTAAAATTTAATGAATAAAATGTGACTATTTAAAATTACTAAGTTGTTTATGATCATTTAAAAAAAATACCATTTTAGTATTTTCTTACCAAGTCTTCCTAAGAAACATTTAAAACTTACCAACACTTACTTCTACCAATCTTGTCTCCCTAAATTATTGCTCAATTATATAGACTTCTTCTCATTTTGCTAAAGGTATCCGAAGGGGACATTGAATTATTTTTCGTCAATTCATAGAAGACATGGAGATATTTCTCAACCACCTAATTAATTATTTCCTTATCTTCTTCTATAATTCACTCCAATTATCCCCTCAATTATGTTGGCATTATTTGCTAAAAGTCTTCATGGGAGACAAGATGATATTTTCCTTTAAGACTCTTTTGTTTCTTCTTACAACTTTTCCCCGTAAACATCTCATTCCTCTTAAGCATTTTGATATCTTTTTATTTAACTATCACCACCTTCTTCTCTAGTTCTCATTCTCTCCCTTCTCACTTCAAATTTCTAACTAAAGACATAGAGCACAAAGCTCTCTTTGTGGCCAAGACAATTATAATTCCCAACCATGATCGAGGCGGTTTTAAAGTTAATTCAAGCTTGATTGATAACCCAAACTTTGGTGCTTTTCAAAGAAGTTTTGAGGTAGGTTTTCTTTAATCTAAACTTAGTTTTTAGTATGCATTTTCTCCATGTTTAATGCATAAAAATACTTTAATGGCACTAGTAGACGGGTTTACACATAACTCACTTATGAATGTGATTATACGTTGTGCTTTAGTTTTAATTGTCCTTATGCATGCCTTAGGGTCAAGGATGTGTGGAGCTAACGTTAATTGATTCCAGGATTAAAAGATTGTTGATAAGCTTGAAAGGTAGGGATTCTATTACTCATTTTTGTGAGGTTTTTATAGAATTAAAATTGATTGTTTTGCCGCAATATATATATATCTATGTTGAACTGATATTATATGAGTATCACATATGAAACTATGACATGGACTCGTCTTGTATTGTACGGCGAGGTACATAATGAATTGACACATGTTATAAATTGAGAAGCATGGTTAGGAAAACTGACTCTATTAATAATGATTTAATATAGAGAAATGGTGAGACATGAAGAGGGCGGCGGTTACGTCCTTGGGCATGAATACCCAAAAAGGTAAAATAGGGGGAAGGTGATGACGCTTCCTTGGGTTGAAAGTCCCAGAACACACTGTACAGGAATTGATTTGGTGAGGACTCGGGGCTTGATGTCCCCTCACCGGAACACCCTTGGAATGTTTATGGGGTGATCAAGTGCGCCCATTTGGGTTTCGATGAGTTGAGTAATACTCAATTTAACATGGATACCTAGGAACAATGATGATTGGTAATATTTGTATAAATGTGTAATTATGACACTTGGTAATGATTAACTACGGTATCCATAAGATGTGATCATAATAAACCTCATAATCTGGAATATGATGTAACCTACTAACCATGCAGTTTTTAATGTGGTAATGGATAAACCATAAGGTGAGTCATGATTTCCCTACTGGGCATGTCGATGCTCATCCCTATTATATCTTCATATCTCAGGTGGAACTCAGTGCAACATATTTGAAGAGGAATAAGCGAAAACAATCCTGCTGTTTTCGTGTTAGAAGACCCTGTTTAATTACAACTTATCTACAACATGTAAGAGTTGTATTATTTTTTTTTATGGCTGTGTTAAGTTATTTGGGAATTGTACTATGGTGATGATGACTGTAATTATATATATTTGGTGCTACACTAAAAACTGTGGTTTGTATTTAAAACGTTTATTTTTATTTTTCTTGTTGTTTAAAGACCCATGGGCATTGTTTAATTGATTTAAATAATATAAAATTTAAAATTATTTTTATTTATTTAAAACTGTTAACCCCCACATAGGGGTGTTACAGAATTTTTGGTATCAGAGCCTAGGTTCGATTAACCTAGGGGGTATAGCACCACCTTAAAAATTAATCTTTGGGAATGGTTTTAAAGTTAGGTGTTAATGTCATCATCATTTGGTACTGATCCTAGTTAAATTTTCGCAGCCAGTAGAAACTATGCCACCAAGACGTCAAATGCAATCGTCTGAGCTGTCACAACCGGTTGAACATGCTCAAGAAGTTGAGCAACCGGAACCGATGGAACAAGCTCAAGAAGATGAGCAACTACGACATGCAACACAATCCCCGCCAGCTGCACCAGAAGTAAATAATTTAGGACAAATTCTTCAAGCATTACAAAATGTGCAAAGACCTGTGGAGGTTCGTGATCCCGAACAACGACATCTAACTCTGTTGAAGGAGTTTATGAAGCAGAAACCACCCACATTTAGTGGAGAACCTAACCCGGTCATAGCAGAACAATGGCTAAAGGCAGTCAAAAAGAAGTTGGACACCTTGAGGATTCCACGGGAGTATTGGGTTAGCTTTTCAACATATATATTTGAGGGTAAAGCCGAAGAATGGTGGGATCTTCAGAAAGACGACTATGACGTGCCGAATCTTACATGGGAGCAGTTCGAAACCATTTTTCGCAACACCTATATTCCTCAGAGCCATAGGCAAGCAATGATGCGAGAATTTGAAAACCTGGTGCAGGGAGATACAACAGTTGCTGAATACCATGCTCGATTTATAGAATTGTCTCGCTACAATCCCGGGGCTGTATCGGATCCAATGGCGAGATGCGAAAAATTTAGAAATAACCTGAGGCCAAAAATCAGACAAATGATAGCTGCTGTTCCATCAACAGATTTTCTTGATCTTGTAGCTGCGGCACAGCGGGCAGAGACAGAACTAAATAACTCCTATGGAGAGTATAAGGGTTCTGGTGGGCGTCAAAGGAAAATAAGTAAGAAAGAGAAGTCACAAGGGCAAGTCATTCAGCATAGTGGAGTGACTATTGGTGGTGGATCTTCTGGCAGTGGTCGTTTCCAACCGTATGCTTGTCATAACTGTGGACAAGTGGGACATCTGAGGAGAAATTGCCCTAACCGCCCTACACAATCATCCTTTGCACCAAGGCCACAAGGAAGTCATTTTGGCTCCACTGTTTGGGGAGGGAGTCAAAATCGTGGAGCGCCTCAGCAAAACACTCCAGCTTCCCAAGTCTCAGTAACTCAACCTCGAGGGTTCCAGCCTCAGTACAACTATCAACAGCGGCCACAGGGTTCCAATTTTTATGCTAATCAGAACTTCCAACCGACTCCACAAGGCTCAGTGAATCAAAGGCCATATTTTTCTGGGAGAAATAATAATAAGGCTAGTAGTAGCCAAGGAAACCGAGGAAAAAGTGATAAAGGAAAAGCACCAGCACAAGCTTATGCAATTACGGCTACAACTGGACGAGGAAAACAGGCTGATCACTCAGTTGTAGACGGTATGATTCACGTGTCTCATTCTTGGGCTCATGTATTATTTGACACTGGTGCCACTCATTCATTTATATCTATGTTATTTGCTTCCGTACTACAATTAGAAACTCAGACATGTAGTTCATCATTAACCCTTAGTACACCAATGGGCGGGATAGCTGAAGTATCCATAATTTGTAAATCAGTGTGTATTGTTATAGGAGAACATAAACTATCGGCTGACCTATATGTAATAACTATGACAGAGTTTGATGTAATCTTAGGAATGGATTGGCTAACTAAATACCAGGCAATAGTAGATTGTCATAGGAAACGTGTCTCTTTATTCACCAAGAATGGACAAGTCATCGAATTTCAAGCAAAAACAGGAACAGTGACGCCAGCCCCGGTGCTAAAGGCTTGTATTGGAGGACGAAGGAATTTCACCAATCTTGGGACGATCTTTGCTTCAGATGGAGAACTAAAGAAGAGTGACCTATCCTCTCACACTCCTGTGGTGGACGAATTTTCAGATGTTTTTCCAGATGAATTGCCCGGACTTCCGCCTGATAGAGAAATTGAGTTTGTCATCGACTTAACTCAAGGAGCAGCGCCTGTTTCTATTGCCCCGTATCGAATGGCACCTGCTGAGAAAGTGGAATTGAGGAAGCAATTGGACGAATTACTGGAAAAAGGATTTATTCGACCAAGTACATCACCTTGGGGAGCTCCAGTACTTTTTGTGAAGAAACATGACGGATCGTTGAGGCTCTGTGTCGATTATCGCCAGCTTAATCTATTGACTATCAAGAACAAGTACCCTCTACCCCGAATTGATGAGTTGTTCGATCAGTTAGGAGGATCTTGCTATTTCTCAAAGATTGACTTACGATCCGGATATCACCAACTGAAGATAAGAGAAGAGGACATTCCAAAGACAGCTTTTCGGACTCGCTACGGTCATTTTGAGTTTCTTGTCATGCCTTTCGGGTTGACTAATGCACCAGCGGCTTTCATGGACTTGATGAACCGTGTCTTTCGACCGTACTTAGATCAATTTATCATTGTTTTCATAGATGATATCTTGATCTATTCTAAAAACGAAGAAGAACATGCTGAGCATTTGAGGATCGCTCTACAAACGTTGAGAGAACATGGTCTTTATGCAAAAAGAGAAAAATGTGATTTCTGGATTACGAAGGTCAAGTTCCTTGGACACGTTGTCTCTGAAGAAGGCATCTCAGTGGACCCCTCCAAAATTGAAGCAGTGCTAAATTGGGAACGACCAAAGAACGTGTCAGAGATTCGAAGTTTCCTCGGACTAGCTGGATACTATCGACGCTTCGTAGAGAATTTTTCAAAGATTGCTTCTCCATTAACAAAACTCACAAGGAAGAATGTCAAGTTCGTGTGGGATGATAAATGTGAAGAAGCATTTGAGGAACTGAAACGAAGACTCACTAGTGCACCTGTGCTGATCATACCTAACAACGAGGAGCCTTACACAGTATACACTGATGCCTCAGGAAACGGTTTGGGTTATGTGTTAATGCAGCATGGACGAGTAGTTGCCTACGCCTCACGCCAGTTGAAACCCCATGAGAGGAACTACCCCACACATGATCTTGAGTTAGCTGCTGTGGTTTTCGCACTCAAAATTTAGAGATGTTATCTATATGGCGCAAAGTTCGAGCTATATTCAGATCATCAAAGTCTGAAATATTTGTTTACTCAAAAGGATCTCAATCTAAGGCAACGAAGATGGACTGAGTACATGGTGGACTATGACTTTAGTATCCAATATCATCCTGGAAAAGCAAATGCCGTGGCAGATGCTCTAAGTCGTAAGAACAACGGACGTATAGCCAGTTTAGCATTGGAAGATTGGAGACGAGTCACCATCGCCGACTTCAACTTGCAATATTATGAAGATAACGAGAGAGCTTTCTTATTCAATGTGATAGCAACTCCTACGTTAATTCAGAAAGTAAAACAAGGACAATGGCACGATGAAGGATTACGTAGGGTTTGGAAACAAATACAAAATGGAGAACAACTGGATGGATGGTAGATTGAGCCAGAAGGATTTTTACTTTACAAAGGAAGATTAGTTGTTCCAGAGGATCCATATCTCAGGCATGCGGTGCTAGATGAGGCTCACCGTTCAAAGTTTGCTATTCATCCTGGAAGCACAAAAATGTATATGGATCTAAAACGACAATACTGGTGGCGAGGAATGAAACGAGATGTAGCAACCTTTGTCTCTAAGTGCATGACGTGCCAACAGGTTAAAGCGGAACATCAAAAGCCTGGAGGCGAGTTGAGGAGCTTACCTATTCCAGAATGGAAGTGGGATCATGTGACAATGGACTTTGTTACTGGATTTCCTAAGACTCAAATAGGGCATGACGCCGTTTGGGTAATTGTAGATCGTTTAACTAAGACAGCCCACTTCATCCCAATCAGAACTAATTATAGTGTCTCAAAATTATGTCAATTGTACGTGGAAAAGGTAGTGACATTGCATGGAGTGCCAATGTCAATAGTTTCCGATAGAGATACACGTTTCACGTCGAAATTTTGGAGAGGATTGCAGAAGGCCTTGGGAACTCAATTGAATTTTAGTACAGCTTTTCATCCTCAAACAGATGGACAATCTGAACGTGTCATTCAGATTCTCGAGGATATGCTTCGGGCTTGTGTGCTAGACTTTGGAACAAATTGGGCTGTACAGCTGCCATATGTTGAATTCGCATATAACAACAGTTACCAAGCAAGTATTAGAATGGCTCCATATGAGGCCTTATATGGTAGACCTTGTAGATCTCCATTGTGTTGGGCTGAAAAGGAAGAGCGTCTTGAACTTGGGCCTCAGTTTATCAGAGAAACAACGGACAAGATCCAGATTATTCGCGAACGTCTTCAGACAGCTCAAAGTCGACAAAAGAGTTATGCAGATAAGAGGAGGCGACCTTTAGAGTTCATGATCGGAGACTTTGTGTTCTTAAAAGTGAAACCAAAACGAGGTGTATCTCGATTTGGTGTTAAAGGAAAGTTAGCACCAAGGTATACAGGACCGTTTGAGATTGTGGAACGCATTGGAACGTTGGCATACCGTTTAGACCTACCACCACAATTGTCTCATGTACATAATGTGTTTCATGTATCGATGTTGAGAAAGTATGAACCCGACCCTTCACATGTGATCATGTGGACAGATGTGCCAATTCAAGGAGATACGAATTATGAAGAAATTCCAGTTCAAATACTGGATCATGAAATAAAATTATTACGTCGTCGTGGAATTCCTCTGGTGAAAGTGATGTGGCAACACCATGATGTGGAGGAAGCCACATGGGAACTTGAATCTGAAATGAGAGAAAAGTACCCATATTTGTTTTAACATTGTAATCAGTGTACGAAATTTCGAGGACGAAATTTTTATAGGAGGGGAGAGCTGTAACACCCTTATTTTTAACGGGCATAATTTTGTAAAATTTAATGAATAAAATGTGACTATTTAAAATTACTAAGTTGTTTATGATCATTTAAAAAAAATACCATTTTAGTATTTTCTTACCAAGTCTTCCTAAGAAACATTTAAAACTTACCAACACTTACTTCTACCAATCTTGTCTCCCTAAATTATTGCTCAATTATATAGACTTCTTCTCATTTTGCTAAAGGTATCCGAAGGGGACATTGAATTATTTTTCGTCAATTCATAGAAGACATGGAGATATTTCTCAACCACCTAATTAATTATTTCCTTATCTTCTTCTATAATTCACTCCAATTATCCCCTCAATTATGTTGGCATTATTTGCTAAAAGTCTTCATGGGAGACAAGATGATATTTTCCTTTAAGACTCTTTTGTTTCTTCTTACAACTTTTCCCCGTAAACATCTCATTCCTCTTAAGCATTTTGATATCTTTTTATTTAACTATCACCACCTTCTTCTCTAGTTCTCATTCTCTCCCTTCTCACTTCAAATTTCTAACTAAAGACATAGAGCACAAAGCTCTCTTTGTGGCCAAGACAATTATAATTCCCAACCATGATCGAGGCGGTTTTAAAGTTAATTCAAGCTTGATTGATAACCCAAACTTTGGTGCTTTTCAAAGAAGTTTTGAGGTAGGTTTTCTTTAATCTAAACTTAGTTTTTAGTATGCATTTTCTCCATGTTTAATGCATAAAAATACTTTAATGGCACTAGTAGACGGGTTTACACATAACTCACTTATGAATGTGATTATACGTTGTGCTTTAGTTTTAATTGTCCTTATGCATGCCTTAGGGTCAAGGATGTGTGGAGCTAACGTTAATTGATTCCAGGATTAAAAGATTGTTGATAAGCTTGAAAGGTAGGGATTCTATTACTCATTTTTGTGAGGTTTTTATAGAATTAAAATTGATTGTTTTGCCGCAATATATATATATCTATGTTGAACTGATATTATATGAGTATCACATATGAAACTATGACATGGACTCGTCTTGTATTGTACGGCGAGGTACATAATGAATTGACACATGTTATAAATTGAGAAGCATGGTTAGGAAAACTGACTCTATTAATAATGATTTAATATAGAGAAATGGTGAGACATGAAGAGGGCGGCGGTTACGTCCTTGGGCATGAATACCCAAAAAGGTAAAATAGGGGGAAGGTGATGACGCTTCCTTGGGTTGAAAGTCCCAGAACACACTGTACAGGAATTGATTTGGTGAGGACTCGGGGCTTGATGTCCCCTCACCGGAACACCCTTGGAATGTTTATGGGGTGATCAAGTGCGCCCATTTGGGTTTCGATGAGTTGAGTAATACTCAATTTAACATGGATACCTAGGAACAATGATGATTGGTAATATTTGTATAAATGTGTAATTATGACACTTGGTAATGATTAACTACGGTATCCATAAGATGTGATCATAATAAACCTCATAATCTGGAATATGATGTAACCTACTAACCATGCAGTTTTTAATGTGGTAATGGATAAACCATAAGGTGAGTCATGATTTCCCTACTGGGCATGTCGATGCTCATCCCTATTATATCTTCATATCTCAGGTGGAACTCAGTGCAACATATTTGAAGAGGAATAAGCGAAAACAATCCTGCTGTTTTCGTGTTAGAAGACCCTGTTTAATTACAACTTATCTACAACATGTAAGAGTTGTATTATTTTTTTTTATGGCTGTGTTAAGTTATTTGGGAATTGTACTATGGTGATGATGACTGTAATTATATATATTTGGTGCTACACTAAAAACTGTGGTTTGTATTTAAAACGTTTATTTTTATTTTTCTTGTTGTTTAAAGACCCATGGGCATTGTTTAATTGATTTAAATAATATAAAATTTAAAATTATTTTTATTTATTTAAAACTGTTAACCCCCACATAGGGGTGTTACATATATATAGGAGTGCTTTATATTTTGTTTATTACCAACCAGATAGCTCCTAATAATTGAATTTCTGTTTCAGAATTGAATGCCTCTTGATCGACAACAAAAACATTTGTTCGCAATTTCTATTACGATTCAGTTAGACTGATTTTTATAAGAAACAACATGATTATATAATTTCCAATTGAGTGTATTAATAGTTCGTGAACCTCAATATACCTAATAATAAGATATGAAAATAATTAATGACAAAAATCATCACCTAATAATTCGGATGTCTTTAAGATATTAATTTTATCATGTTTACCGAAAAATAAAAGCATATGTGGAGATTGTGGCAATGATATACGACCTACTAGAGACGTCAAAACGGGTCGAGCTTAATAAGCTAACACGAACATGACACGTTAAAAAGTAAGCACGACACGAGATGACATGATTAATAAATGGGCCTAGTCCAGTATGTTTATTAAATAGGTCGGGCTTAACGCAATTTTTGAGCATGAAGTACATTAAAAGCAAGGCACGCTAAGAGCATGACACAGGCACTAGCATTACTCTTTTATTATGTATTTCTAACAATTTCTTTTATAAAAATTATAATATACTAATTTTTCTAAACAAGATTTTTTTCTCATTAGAATTTTTATATATTTTACTTCATTATAAGTTAAAATTTTAACTGTGTATGATACTTCTGCTTCTTATTTATCTATAATTTTGCTAGTGAGCATGATTAAAGCATGACACGTTAAGGGCACTGCATGAATATAAATAAACCATGATTCAGGTTGACGTCATAAATAAAGAATAAGCACGGCCTAGCATGGCATAATAAGTAAAAGGAAAATTATATATTATGCCACACTTTTAATAGTTGTGTTTATCTATGTCACGTTTAGAAAAGTCTAGCATTCATATTACATGTTAAGTTGTGCTACAAATAAACATGTATAATATTTATAAAAAATAAATCTTAAAATGTGGCATTTATAAAAATTCCTCATAAATAAATGAGCCGGCCCAGACACGACACGATACATGTTTGGACCCAATTTAAATAGGTTAGGCTAGGCCTGACTAACACATTCGATATCTCTACAACTTGCAGTCAATTATCCCAAAAAAAAAAAAAAAAAAAGATACAATCTGCAGGCTATTATCCATGGAATATTTTCGCCAAACACATGAACGTAGCTCTATCATTTTATTATAAAATGGACAACCTTTTATAAATAAATAAATAAAATGGATAGAGCTTGGCAAGTAATTCAGGTTTGAAAGAGTAGTACGATGGGGATTTGCTCAAGTTTTTACGATGGTTTTTCTCTTCCTCTTCATTCATTTTTTCAAAGAAATAAATGTAGTTCTTTATATTCATTAGGGTTACAAAGTATATGACCCTTTTATCAAAACACGCTCTTTATGGCCTCCAGAAGAAATAGAACTCTAAATAAACCATATAATTTGATTCGACTATACATCTCCTTTTTCAGCACAGTTACTAACTTTTCAAGCTGTTCTGCTTTGGTTTTTTATAGTAATTAAGTAAATTAGTGTATGAAGCAACAATCTATAAAGCTAACTAGGCAAGCTAAACCGTTAGGTGGCTAAACTATAATGGACCATATATATGTTGGTAAAATTTGAAAACGAAACTAAACCAACTTATCTTCAAAAGTCAAATTAAACCAACACAATTCAAGTAGAGATCAAGTTGCACCATTTTTTTAATACGTCATGTTGTAATTTATGGCTCACTCTATATAAAGGAGAAATAAAGACAACAAATTCAACCCTTGGATCACATATTCGTGCACCCACTTACTTAAGCTAGTCTCAAATGGTCAATATTGACAGAATTTACAAAAACAAAGTCGTTCACTTGAATCATTACAACAATAGACGTCTAGACAATCCATTTTCATGATTTCAAAAACCCCTTAAAACGCGATATAAGTTCTAGTGATGTTTTCAAATCCTAACTTAAAAAATTTTCTGCTAATTATATATAAACATCGTTATTAAAAAAATATATAAACCTCTTCAAATCCTTTCGCATTATCTTTTATGTAAATTTCCAAATTTTTGCCCTTTCTAAATATACATGACCTTCCCTCCTTCATATATCCTGTTAAGAAAATAAAAATTATATGATTCCCAAATTTTATATATAACTATGGTATAACAGAAGTTTTGATATTTCGCGCACGTGGTAGCTTGTGGTGAAAATAGGCTGCAATTACTTGGAAATTGATGGGACAATTTTTAGACAAATTGTAGGCTTTTGCGGACTGAGTTTGCGAGCATAACTGGTCAATGCATGTGATTTTGCTACTCTATAGTGTATTTTGATGATTGGAAAGAACTTATAAGGGCGTAATAGTCATTTTGCATATGTTTTAATATTAAAAATAAATCTTGAAGAGAATTTAATTAGTTGAAAGTATGATATAGTAACTATTGTATCACCCAAAATAATTCTTTAAACGCGGACGTTTATATTATAGAAAGGTTGTCATATCCACAAGGAGGTGGCTTTTTAAGAGATTGAAAATTTTCTTTTTAAAGTGAAAAGAGATTTTTCAAAACAAAACTTAAAATAAAACAAATATTTTTGAGAATTTTAAAATAAGAATTTAAAACATAAAATTAAAAAAATGAAGCTTCGAGAATTCCTTATATGTTTCATAATTGATATGGAATTTTAACTCTAAATAATTATATAAAACATTTGATTTATTCTATCTGTTTTTATTAATTGCAAGCACATTTACTATTTTTATAAGTCAACCTAAAGCGACAATATATCAAGCTATAATGCCATAAGGGTTTTCCTAAAAAATAGCAAAACAATCATCTCTCACTAATAATTTAATGCACTAACTAGGAAAATTATAACCGCCGTCACAACAATAATAATTAACATAATTTTGAGATAAAAAAATAATAATAAATCAAAATTATTATATTTTAATGGAATAAATTTTTGCATTAATTTCGGTAAAACCTTGATTTATTAAATGCCTTAAGAAAATACTATGTCATCCACTGTCGACAATAAATCAAGCATTTACTGTGCCAGCTCATGTTTATAATATAACAAAAACTCAACATAATAAACAAGCATTTTTTTTAGCATTATTTAACTAAAAAAACAAACAAAATAATAAGTTAAGCATTACTATGACAATTTTTTATCTACGACTAATTAAGATTCTCCAAAGTATTATCTATGCCAGTCTATGCTAATGATAAATCAAAACCAAAATTTTGTAAGAGTTCTAGCTAAGACAATACTAAAATCATGAATTTTTTAATAAAATAATTTTGACATTATAACTACTTAAAAAACCAAAAAAAAAATTAAAAATATTTAAAATAATTTGCCAAAATTTTCCTCTCTCTCCTCAAGAGAAAAAGAAAGTCAAAAAAACATATTTAAAATAAAAGCACTTGAAATATTATTAAACATAAACTATAAACTATTTTTGAAAAACATAAACTAAAAACTAAAATTTAAAAACTAAACTATTTATTTAAATAATAACTTTTCTACTGAAAGGGGGAGAAGAACCGAGGCCAAGGCGTCAGTATGTATAGGCGTGAAATGCCTAAGTGGCTATTTTTTTAATTTTTTAACTGTTTTCGTTTAATTTTACGAGCTCAATTTGCCAACTTGCTTATTTTTTTTTCCTTTTTTCAACTACTGGCCCTTCTTGTGAATCTGATATTTTGTTTGAAATCCAGTCTGGCGTGGCTTATGACACACCGTGTGCCGCGACTTGGAGCATTATTGCGCTGATCCAACGGCCGCAAGCTGAGGAGCAGAACTTGGACCGGTGAGAACAGGTGATGACAGCTGCTGACCGTTGGATTGCTTCTAGTATTAACGTTTCTGAAGCGCGACTGACAGGTGGGACCCGACCTGGCTGCAGAGGCGAGACGCGACACCTGTCCTATAATCCGATGGTCCTGGGGGGAATGGCGGCTAGATCCAATGGTGGAAGGTTCGCCACATGGTGCTGCGATTTATAAAAATGCTTGTCTTTTGTTTCTTACGCATTTGTTGTCAGTTTTTCCCAGTTTTCGTATCATTTTATTCTATTTTTCTTTTCTAAAAATAAACAAACTCATTAAAATGGATTATTTTAAAAACTTAATATTTACAATAATTTTAAAAATATTTATTTTACATTAAAACACACAAAACACATTAAAAATAATTATAAACTTTTAAAATTGTAGGCATTTTTAATTTTATACAAATAAAATATTTAAGACTCAAAAATATTTTTAAAAATTACTAAAAATATAATAAAACATATTTACAAACTTAAAAGGCATTTTCAAATACATTAAGACTAAAAATAAAATCACAACAATTATTTTTATGATTTTAATTAATTTTAAACTAAACAACTATTTTTCATGCAGAAAAGACTCTAAAAAGTACAAAAATATTATTAAATATAAAAACATATTAACATTTTTACACAAACACTCTAAAATACTATTTAACATACAAAGCTTTAATTAAGAAGTTTAATGAGAAACATAAATATAAAATGATAAATTTTAGTTTAAAAAATGTGCTTTTTCACAATCTCATCACCACCAAACAAGGTAAAATTAAAATTCTTAAGAATCTCGAGGCATAGAAATCTCACATTCCATTTCATTCCTGATGATGATCATGATGATGATAATAATAATAGAGTTTTCCCCAATCTAGACCTTTCTAATAAAAAGGGGCTTACATTTTTCAGCTGCATAGCACTGCCGCATAAACAATGGATCTGCTGGGCCCTCTCATAAATAACCGCCTCTTCATCAACTTTTTCTTTGAATGGCAGTGTTCGTGCTGTGCTTCCGAAGGGAAGAGACTCTCGATATATCTATCAGCAACTTATTCAGGTAGATAGTCATCGGGATCATCTCAAATCTTGGCCTCACATCTCTTTCCTTTTGTCAAGAGCTTTTTTCCTGGCCTTTGTTTGGCCGGCCTTCACAAACCTTAATAATAATAATAATAATAATAATAATAATAATAATAATATAACATTATTATTTAATGTTAATATTAATGATAATAAACTGATAATAATAATAATAACAACAACAACGGTAATGATTAAAGTATATTAATATTCATATTCATATGAACATTAAAAAATAATAATAATTGTTTATATTTTTATATTATTTATATTTATCTAATATTAAAAAATTTAACAACAACCATGTTAACATTTTATATAACGATAATATTATTATTTATACTTATTTACATTTATCTAATATTGATAACGACATCGTTACGTGGAGAATTCAGCAACTTTATAGAAGAGTTCAAATTCTTCCCTCTAGAAAAATGTTCGAAAGCGGATATGTGTTTTACCAATATTGCCTTGTTGATTGTTGACATCAAAGACCTGAGTAATCTATCAGATTACTATTGAAAAGCTACTAGTTTATGTCATCATAATATAGTTGTTACTGGTAATTGGAGTGATCTACTGACTTGCAACTGGTAATCTACCGTATTATGTCTTATTTTTTCAACCTAGATTACCACCACGGTAGTCGCAGAAGTAATCTGTTGATTACAACCAATTGTATACGAAATTAATTGTCAGAATCAATACATATTCTTCGTTGTCTCTCGTAGTAGTCGCCTAAGTAAAACTAACTGTGTAAAACTAAGATTAAAAAAACAAAAAAACATATCCAATAAATCATAAAATTACCAAAAAAAATCTATAATATTACAAACTAAGATATATACTCGTCAAACCACAAAAAAAATATATAAAAATACCAAAACTAAATATAATCTGTAAAGTAAATAACCGCCAATCTATAAGTCGAATAATTTGTTAAAAAAAATTGTTTAATCCATAGTTTAATTAATTTGTAAAAACAATAATCGTTAATATATAACTCCCTAAATCCTCATCACTACAATCTTTCTCATCTTCCTTGTTGCTTGAGTTTGAGGAATTGCAGTGGAGCGAGAAGGCAAGCAAGTCAATGAAGTAAAGCTTCATTGTGACTTCATCTTCATCCTTGGCGATCGGCCACCGAATCTCTTGGTGGTGTCAGATTGGTTGAAGTGAACCTCCCCCAAGGAACAATGGGCTGCACCTGGTTTCTGTCTGAAACCACTCACAAGATCTGATTAAAACGAGCAGAGGCCATTCAGACTTTCCACCCACACTCTCTCACTCTCTTCCTTCCTCTCTCCCTCTCTCTTTTCTGTTTCATCAACCAGAAAAAGCAACCAGCACTTTGGAGTCACAAACAGAGGCAAAACTCACGCAATCAGTGTCAATTCTCGCACAATATGAGGTTAGAACGTTTTTAACGCCATCAACCTTTTATTTTACAACTTTACCTCTAATTTACGTGCTCAAGTTCGTGCCCTAGAACCTAAGATTATGTTTTAAATTATCAGTTTTGCTTCCTTGTTTATGAAATATTATGCAAAAACTGAAATTTTGCATGTTAAGATGAGTCTGAGACTATGTTATTTACATCCGAACATATTTGAAATTGTTAGAGAAGCTTGAAACCGAAACCCATACACTTAAACAAACATGATTTTGTTACAAATGCATGCAAGAACCATATTGAATGAAGGTTTTACATTGTTTTCCTTATTTTCGTTTTAAAAGAGAAATTGCATGTTCAAATGATGAAACTTAGTTGTGCTTATGCAAGAATGATTTTATAAAGCTTATATAGTGATTCTAAATCTTTAGGATGTGTTTAAAGTGCATAAAAGTTGATTTGGACGTGTTTGAACTTTGTTTGAGTTTGGATGCTCAAAACAGAGCATCTGTGTTGAGGCGCCGTAGTCGACCGCTGCCTGTGTGACGTGGTCGATGGACCTACTTTGGAACGCCAATGTCTAAGCCATCCGAGACCCTTTTGCTTGTTATTATGTTTTAAATGTGTTTTTACGTCTTGTACTGACTAGAAGTAATTGTTAATGAATTTTAAAGGGTGGTCAAATATTATGCGAATAAAAATAAAGTTTTGAATGATATATGGCACAATAAGAACCATAGATTGGTACACTAATAAATTATGGTCTAAGTTCTGGTGTTAATGATTAAGTTTACTCTTAAGGTTAGTTATTGTTCTGTGGAGCTAACATTTAGCAAAGTGGGATAAGGTGTGAAAACACTCTATTGCTAAGAATTAAGGTAGAATTTTATACCTTCCTTCTTAGCCATTATATTTAAGTGTTTTGGCCTTAAATTATATTCTTAAATGTTTTTAAGAATTGAATTATATCCTTAAAGTGATTTCAAATGTTTTGAAAATATGTTTCCAAAGAGACAATGATTTTAAAAAAATAATCGATATCTCGTATAAGCACACCCAAGTGAGATAATATGTTTGAATAGTTTTCAAATGCCAACCGATTTGAGATTCTTCGGTTGGTAGTGTTTTTAAACGCATGGTGTCACATAGAGTTTAGGTGGTGCAGATGGCAACCTGGGGGAAAGTCCCAAAAACCAGATTGGACCACTTCAGTGGTATTCATATCAGGCCTTGCAATAAGCAAGTTCTTATTTGTGATTTTGTGATAAATTATATGAAGCATTCGGTAAGGTCTACTTTGTCCAAATGATTTATATTATTTATTTATCTCATTTAATTTAATTCGTACGGCTTCTGCTTTACTATTAAATATAGTTTTGAACTTGAAATCCTATTGAGTCTTTCGCTCACAGTTTTCTACTTATGTTTTATTTTATTCCCCCCCAAAGGAGGTTCGCAATATGCAACTGAATAAATTGCTGTTGGATTACTCATGAAGTCTATGAATTGATTTCGTTATCTGTGTTTTTTATCAAGGCATGTAATAATAAGACTATTTATTATGCATTATGATTTATTTTAACTAGATTGTGGTTTTGATGTTATTTTCTTTCTGTGTAAATTATCTATGTGCTGAGTTTAGATAATTAAAGTTTAATTTTAATTAATTAATTTTAACTAAACTGCTACATCACTACCCTGATTTAAGGGTGTGACATAGATGCGCAAAGGTGTGTGCGCAGTGGAAGGGAGATTTGGCAGATGACCAAACCATGACGTTCCCTATGTAGCTTATCTCATCATAACTGCCCCACGGTTGCTGGATCTCACAAAATATGAAATCCATAATGGTGCGAAGCAACTAGAACTCATGGCTATGGAGAAAGAGAGAGAGAAGCATTGATGATGGTGACGTAGAAAGGGCGAGAGAGTCTAACGGTTGCAAGTACAAAGAAACTGAGAGATGAGAGAAAAAGATACAAAACTCTAGAAAAGATTGCTTTGTACACAATAAACATTGGCCCTCTCTCTCTCACTTATTAGGGTTTGCACCTTTTTCTTCTTTCTTAGGACTAGAATTCGGCATTGCTACTTGGATAATCTTCTGACTCCTGACCCTAAAGAAATTGTTTTAGGCTCCATGATGATGGTCCTGGCAGTAGAGTTGGCGTCAGGGTCGGTGGGGATGTGTTTTGCTAGGACAAAAGGGAAAGGTCATAAAGTGTTTGGCCGCCTATTTGGGGTATGCCAAAGTTCTAAAGGCTCTTCAACTTTATGGTTTTGATTCCTTGTCACAATGGAGTTTAGAGGTGAGAAACATGCATGGAAGGGTGTATAGTGATGGAGGAGTTATTTCACTGGTATTGCTTTTCAGTGTGAGACGCGTGGGGGCTTTATGGGTGTGCCTTGCAGGGTTTTGGATATCTTCGCCCCTATGGTGCAACAAAACGATTGGTGGGGTGTATTCGTGGTTCGACGGTTGATGGTGGCACCATGTGGTGCCTATTCATTGACGTGGCAGTGCTTCTTTTACAGTGTCTCCAATGCCTTGAAACACTACTTTCTTGGCCTCTTTGGTCGCATTGGTCCGCTTGTTACTAGTGGTATTCTTCTAATAGTATAGGGCGTTTCCTTATTTTCTAGCAGTTGTTTGGGTAAAATAAAGGAATGTTGTTTCTACCACGTAGGTATTGAGTTATATTTTGGAGGGTTTTTTTTTTTTTTTTTTTTTTTAATAACAAAGGTGGTTTTTGCCACTCTTTGAGTTCAGTTTTTTGTCCTAACTATATATGGTACTGGTTCAACCCTTAGGCAACTTAAGCAATTGCTTAAGGCCCCGTAATTTTAGGCATTGATTAAGGCTTCACTTCTTGAAAATTGACATAACAATACCTATTTTTTTGGCATTAATAGATTGATTTTTAAAAAAATTATGATAATTAACAAATCCTTTAACTATGCGTTGAAACTTCTTTTTGAGGTATAAAACGTGACAACATAAATCAGTGTAATACCCGTATTTTTAACGGGCATGATTTTGTAAAATTTAATAAATAAAATGTGACTATTTAAAATTACTAAGTTGTCTATGATCATTAAAAAAAATACCACTTTAGTATTTTCTTACCAAGTCTGCCTAAGAAACATTCAAAATTTACCAATACTCACTTCTACCAATCTTGTCTCCCTAAATTAATGCTCAATTATGTAGCCTTCTTCTCATTTTGCTAAAGGTCTCCGAAGGAGACATTGAATTATTTTTCCTCAATTAATAGAAGATATGGAGATATTTTCTCAACCACCTATTTAATTATTTCCTCATCTTCTTCCATAATTCACTCCAATTGTCCCCTCAATTATGTTGGCATTATTTGCTAAAAGTCTCCATGGGAGACATGATGATATTTTCTTTTAATGCTCTTTTGTTTCTTCTTACAACTTTCCCCCGTAAACTTCCCATTCCTCTCAAGCATTTTGATATCTTTTTATTTAACCATCACCACCTTCTTCTCTAGTTTCTCATTCTCTCCCTTTCTCACTTCAAATTCTTACTAAAGACATAGAGCACAAAGCTCTCTTTGTGGCCAAGACAATTATAATTCCCAACCATGGTCGAGGCGGTTTTAGAGTTAATTCAAGCTTGATTTTTAACCCGAACTTTGGTGCTTTTCAAAGGAGTTTTGAGGTAGGTTTTCTTTAATCTAAACTTAGATTTTAATATGTATTTTCTCCATGTTTAATGCATAATTTTCGTGTTCAAAATTCATGCAAATTTATAGTTATGTTAACATGCATCCTTGAGCATTTATGAACAAAAACTTGAGTCTTGAGTTACAACCCACAACCAACTTTTATTTTGGTTTGATAACAATGTTAGAAACATGCTAGGAATGTTTAAAACCGGTTTCCATAACTTTAAGATTGATGTTCTAATGTTTTGAGCTTAAAGAGCAAACTTAAGCATGTTTTCTTCATTATTTACAAGAAAGGCTAGAGATATAATTTGATAATGATTTTGGTGTAAAACTCATGAGAATATGTTTATTGTGATTATATAATGCATGTTGCATATTTTGGAATGGTTTTGAGATTTTAAACAAGGATAATATAATTTAGGTTAAAGAAAAATTTGACATCCCATAAACTTTATAATACCTCTATGGGAAGTGGCTATTTCTTAAAATTCTGGAGTTAAATGAAAATGAATTTTGTAAATTGGTTTGCATATTTAAAAAGTAGACATCCTAAGCTTTCCAACGAGCTATCATGAGCCTAAATCGGAGTTGTATTTTAATTTCTATGAATTTTTTAATTTTCGGATTAGAAACTAGTAAACCTGCCAACGGAAATAAACCACCTGTTAACCCGTGTGTTGATTGTAGATAGTGAACCCGCCTTTTTGCAAAAGTATACCACTAAGTTGCCATAGTATACCAGCTGTTAACTTGAACCAAAAACCCAACTTTGCTCACTTTCTAGTCTCTTAATGTCTTACAATATTTCCAATACTATCCTAAATGATTTATGAATTCTTATTAGAGACTAAAACATATAAATTACTTGTATGTATTTTATATTGTGTTTAACATAAAAATTGTTTACTTGGTATTTAAAGAACAATTGCATAAAAATACTTTAATGGCACTAGTAGACGGGTTTCACATAATTCACTTATGAATGTGATTATACGTTGTGCTTTAGTTTTAATTGTCCTTATGCATGCCCTAGGGTTAAGGATGTGTGGAGCTAACGTTAATTAATTCTGAGATTAAAAGTTTGTTGTTAAGCTTTGAAGGCAGGGATTCTATTACTCATCTTTTGTGAGGTTTTTGGTAAATTAAATTTGGTTGTTTTATGTTGTAAAATATGTATATTGTATAGCGACAAATATAATGATTTGACATATGTTATAAATTGAGAAGCATGGTTAGAAAATTGACTCTATAAATAATAAAAAAAAATTGAATACAAAGGAATAGTGGGATGTATAAAAGACGGCGGTTACGTCCTTGGGCATGAATACCCTAAAAGGTAAAATAGGGGAAAGGTGATGACGCTTCCTTGGGTTGAAAGTCCCAGAATGCACTATACAGGAATCGATTTGGTGAGGACTCGGGACTTGATGTCCCCTCACCAGAACACCCTTGGAATGTTTACAGGGTGATCAAGCGCGCCCATTTGGGTTTCGATGAGTTGAGTGATACTCTATTTAACATGGATACCTAGGAACAATGATGATTTGTAATATTTGTATAAATGTGTAATTATGAAACTTGGTAATGATTAATTATGGTATCCACAATATGTGATCATAATAAACCTTATAATCTGGAATATGATGTAACTTACTAACCATGCAGTTTTAATGTGGTAATGGATAAACCATAAGGTGAGTCATGATTTCCCTACTGGGCATGTCGATGCTCATCCCTATCATATCTTCATCTCTCAGGTGGAACTCAGTGCAACATATCTGAAGAGGAATAGGCAAAAACAACCCTGTTGTTTTCATGTTAGAAGACCTTGTTTATTTGTAACTTATCTACAACATGTAAGAGTTGTATTATTTTTTTTATGATGGCTGTGTTAAGTTATTTGGGAATTGTACTATAGTGATGATGACTGTAATATATATATATTTGGTGCTACACTAAAAACTGTGGTTTGTATTTAAAACGTTTATTTTTATTTTTCTTGTTGTTTAAAGACCTATGGGCATTGTTTAATTGATTTAAATAATATAAAATTTAAAATTATTTTTATTTATTCAAAACTGTTAACCCCCACATAGGGGTGTTACAATCAGCTAATAAAAGTGGAGCACTCTTTTTGAGTTTTACTTTAAAAAAATCACTTTTCAAATGTTTTTGAATTTTAAATCTCTTTTTTATATCAAACCACTCTTTTTTATAAGAAAATAATGATTCCTTCTTTAAAAAAATAATGATAAAAGGGTCTATTTAGTATACTTCAAATAACATTTTTGATAAACATACAATTGATTTATTTATTAAAAGAAATATAAGATAAAGCTTTTATAGAAGTAGGAAAATTTTTGAAACTTCTTCTTTTTATTGTTTGCTAATAAATAGATATTTACTTCTATCTATTTTACACTTTAGAAATAGAAAATAAATTTATTTGCCATGTAATAGGCGTTTTTCAATTTTTGCTGCATAATTTTTCAAACTTTTCAATTTATTAACTTATATAACATATAAAATATAATTGTTGTTTTAATTTTTGAAAAGGCCTCTTTAAAATTTTTGCCTGAGGCCTCAAAATATCTAGAGCCGGCCTTGCCTACAAGAGTTGGTTCTCTACAGTATTATGGATGACCTTGACTTCTATTGGTCTCAATCAATCAGAGTTCTCCATCGATTATTGGGGTGTCATTGAAAGAGCTAGATGTGTGCTCAATAATTGACGTGCCTTTTGGTTTTCTATTCTTGTAAGTTGGCACATGTTTTGTCTTCTTTTATGTTTAGTCAGAACTCACTAGCAGAACCGGTTTATCATTGGGGTTAAGTCTTTTTGTGAAGTGTAGTCATTTGAATCAATATTGATGTGTATATTTCATTATTTAGGATGCATTTATCTTTAAGGGGGAAAAAAGAAAAGCAAAGATATGTCTTTTGTTTTTTTAAAAAGATGTTTTACAACCAAAAGAAGCAGCGTGCAAGATGTCTATCTCTAGTCACAACTCACCGATCCCATCATCTTTTCTAAGTCAAATAAAGAAACACTTATCGAGTCTTCTTTCTTAAAAAAAAAATGAAAAAAAAAATGAAAAAAAAATGAAAGAAAAGAACAGAAACATTAATTACATTTTATTTTATTATTATTATTTTTTTTTCGGCCAGGGATATATATTTATATTGACATATAAGAATGCAATTCAAAACACTCTTGTCCAAATGCGGAACATGTGGCCTGCTATAATTTCACAATATTATATATATATGTATACTGTCCCCTATTTTCTGGATGCGAAATCGAATAAATTTATTCCCCTATTTTCTGGATGCGAAATCGAATAAATTGATTCCCTAACAAGGTGGAATAAACTTTTGGCTATATGCGCAGTCGTTGAGTCTGCCTTCCAAAAGGATAATAAAATGACGAAATTACCCTTTGCCCATGAAGTTTGAGGATCAATTCTCATTAATTATCAAATTATTTTTATGCTTCTCATTTAATTAACGTCAACAAATGGGGGATCATTCCAAGCCATAGTCATAGCTAAAGGCATATGAGATAGGTTCTTCTGGGGAAAAATATTGTACAATAAAAAGGGCACATTAGTTATTAAAATGCCAGTATCAGGCCATTTTGCAAAAATATAACAAAACCATATATAGTACAGGTTGACATTTTGGGTATGAAAAGAGAGAAAATAAAACCAAATCGAGATTTCAACAATAAAATAGTAACAAGGGGAGGAAGGAAGATAACGACCTGACTTGTTTTTCAGTTTGATCTTTGCTTTCACTTTAAAATACAATCGGCTGCTGGCGTCAAGCAAAATCTAAGGGCATGGATTTTCCTAATTGTGTTGTTATATTAAAAAATTTCCATATAAAACTTCAGTAATGCAATATTTATTTTAAGGGCAATGATGTAATCTTTCCACGACAATATTTTTTTAAAAGAAATTTGAATATAACGTTATGCAGGTTTCTTGTTTTCCATAATTCAATATACGAGTTTATCTTGAGTCATTGAATTATTAAAGAGAATATACTTCAAAAAAATTAAAATTTAATCAGAAAGCTGATAATTTATTTTAAAGGGTTATATAGTTTTTAGTTTCAATTTACCTCTTTATTTTAGAAACTATAAATTAAGTACCCTTTCAATATTTATAAAACACGAGATAAAAAAAAAAAAAAAAAGATGAAAATATCCTCAAATAAAAAATCCCTAAAACATGTCCTTTGAAATAATTTCGATTTGTGTGACGTTAACTTAATAGGTTCTTTGAACTTTAAAAAGAAAAAAAAAAAGTTTATTCCTTGCACATCACATTCACAACCAATAATTTCGTCTTTGAATCTGCAGATTAACGTGGAAGCAAACTAATATTTAAATTTATAAGTGATGAGAGAAGCAATGGAATTGTTTCAATGTAATTAGAAAAGACGGCGTTTTGATAATCAAGTCTCATTTGTCCGGTATGTAAGGGTAACAAAAGTGTTTTTGACACTTTATAAGCTACTAAAACTTCTGAGTTGTTAATGAAATCTACACAAGGGTATCCTTTACAATTCACATGTCGGCTTTTATTGTTTGGGAGGGCTTTCTTGAAGTTGTTTTTGGTCGTTTGAGTTCAAAAGTTAGGGCTCTTTAAATATATGCCACGAAAACAAAAGTTGGATTGATTTATGCTCTTAAAAAAAATAATTGTAGAAAATACCATGTCATATTATTGAACCATTTTTCACAATACCAAATATACCCTTGAGGTACTGGGCTGCAATTTTAATCGGTACTGAGAAACCAGGGTGATAGCGTCAAAGAACTACCCTTTCTGACAGATGCTTCAACAAAATATTTGAAAAATACAAAAAAAAAAACCACCAAAAAATGACTGAAATTTTCCAAAAAAATCGCAAAACAAGAAAAAAAAAATTACACATAATAGAAAAATTTCACAAAAGAAGATCAAAAAATCATGGAGGGAAAGATCGTCGTCACTAAGATCTTCATCACGGTAGGCGTGACAAGAGATCATGTAGAGAAGATCTCCCCTACCACGAGGAGAAGGAAAGGACCACAGCATGGCTACCATGGGGAAGACCTCCTATAGCAAGGAGGAGATAGATCTCCTCGTGGCTACGATTGGAATCGCCGTGGAGCTGTGAACATGTTGGCAACGTCGAAAAGATAAAGAGAGAGGAAGAGATAAAGAGGAGAGAGAGAGAGAGAGAGGCGGAGAAGAGAAGCTTTGTATGGTGGAGTCTAATTAGATCTCCAATGGAGGCACGCAAAGGCGAGCATCCTAGTGGAGGCGTGGACCGACGAGCATGGCTGTCTTTGTGCTTCTTCGATTGAGAGAGAGTAGAGAGGAAGATGGTGAACAGGGAAGATTAGGGTGTTTGGAATAGTGGTAGAAATTGTTGGTTAGAACCACTTTTACTATAGCATGTAAGAGTTTTATACTGTAGCAATTTTTTTATTGTTATTGTAGCATATGAAAATTTTATACTATTCATAAATCAGTTTGTGGTAAGAACTATGGTTCCTACCACTCAGCCAAACAGTGTATAAGATACACAATCACACACTATTGCTTTATGAAAGGGGCAGAACAAGCAAATTACTAATTTGGTTATTCACGTGTGTGGCATAGGGTGCAATAGTTTTTACACAAATGACACAATTCAATCCTTGTTTTCCATACATGACATTGTGCCTAAATACCTTTAAAAGTTGCTTCTATAAGTGTTTCGATGATATGTCGTGTTTTGACTCTCTAGAAGATATTCTAGTTAATATCACAAAATATGGCTTTTCAAAAAAGTAATTATAAAATAAACTTTAAGATTGTCTCTAGAGTATTAACAAGACATTTTATAAAATTATTTTTACTACTCATAAAAAAATTTTAAAACCATTTTTCATATAAATTCTTTTAAAATATTGATTCTAAATACTCATTAAAAATTCACAACTTTTAGCTATCTTCTTCTACGTACTAAAAACACAAGCAAAAAGTCTACGAACCGTGTCTTGAAACAAGTTACAATGCTTTTAAGGTTTTTATCAATAGGTGTCATATAAATAAGGACTTGCGGTGGCATCAACGGTGGAGAGAAAAGGATAGGGTGGCAACGTTGGAAGGAAAAGGGAGGTGCAATAAATTGTGTCTCGTATGATTAATTTATACCACTATCATTTTCAAAAATAATTACAACATTATTTGATATATAAGCAATAAATATTACCTCAAAAAAATATGTAATAAATATTAAAAAACAAAGAGATTATATAAAACACATACGCAAAATTTACGGGATCGAATTTAAAGAGAAAACAAGATAATTTAAACCTATTGGCTGTGAAATTTGTCAACTTCAAGCTCAGTCAAAAACTTAGGGTAAGATGTAATCAGAAGGTAACCAAAAAGAAAAAAGAAAATAAACAAAGATTTAGAATGGTATGATTGAAATCAAGCCTGCATTCCCTATTTTGTGGTTTGATCACTAATGAAGTTTCATGAATATAACAAACTTTCTCCTTTTCTCTCTCTTTTTCAGACAACAAGACGCACAAAATGACCTAGAAATTCCTCACAGGGAAAGGATTTGCTCAACATATAGAAGTCATGCTACAAATGCTTATTATTATTCTTGTTATAGAAAAGCAGTCTCCCCTTTCAAGTTTTGAACCTGGGACCTCTATTTGGAACAAGGACTTGTTCCTAACATGTGTAAAATGGAGTTTGTTTCTCAAATATCATAAATAAGAGGGGAAAAAAAAAACAGACTAATCATTTTACATGACTGAATATAGGACCTATTTAACTCAGAATTGTTTTCCAATGGCATTGGGTGTCCTAACGTTCTATGATCAAAACTTAGGCCTACATAGTACAAGTCTTGTTCTATAACAATCAACTGTTAAAGTACGTTGATTTTTTTTTTTTTTTTTGATACAATACAGGATTGAATTTAAGCCTTTTCAATTTCAAGTCCTGCGTCACTCTATACCATGTCATTGCATTTAGTGCTTATTGACAAATTTGCTTAAATTTGCTCCATCGGTGGACCATAATGTTTTAGACGCCATACTTTATGTTAAAAAATTTACAATGCGGGATATACAATTGTTTTTAGTTGTAGATCAGACCGTTAAAAAAGAAATCTTACGGCTAAAACAGCCATGCTTCACTAATGGAACAAAACTACCTTCTCCACCTTAAAAATTCCTTTTTAATTAGACAAAATGGTAAGTTGGTCTACCAATGACATAGGCTCATCCAAACCTTTTAAAATGGTCCGGAAAATAACATATTTTAATATTAATATAAATTCAATAATTTCTCGTAAATTACGCCACTCAATTAATGATATTTATGCCTTGAAAATTAATGGAACTTATGATAGAACAAAATTTTCTTGCTCTACTACTTTATGTGGCTTGAGATTTAATATAAGAATAATATAAGCAGGGTATTTGGCAAAATGAGTTAAAACCATAGTTAGAATCAATACATTATAGCAACTTTTTATTTTTTGCTGTAATATGTGAAAGCTTTTTACTGTTTGTGTTAAAATTCACTTTGCCAAACACCCTAAAAATATTATATTGGGGATTCACATATTAGGTTTTTCTCAATCTAAAGTAGCAAATTGAGTTGTAAATTGGCCTTTAATTTGTGAATATTCTTGTAGCGAACAAACCTCGAGAGGAAAAAAAAAAGCATGGGGGAAAAGTAAAAAGGGGAAGGGCAATTTAGTGATTACAAGGTTGGAGAGTCATTATGTTGGGAGGTGAGTGAGGGTGAGTTGGAGCACTAGAAGTAGAAGTGCGGTGGAGGGAGGAACGCGCAGCACACATGCAGCGGCGGTTGACGCCCCACAATCTTATTTCACATGCTTATCCTGGCTTACATGTCACCATCCCATAATCTCTAAGCATTCTATTAATTTCTAACAATTTCAATGTTATTCTCGAAATAAAAAAAAAAAATCAAATTGAAGCCAACAAACTTCATTCACCGGGTGTTTGGCAAAGTGAATTAAAACCATTGTTAGAATCAATTTTTTTAAAATAAATCTATGTATTTAGTAAATATGTAAAAGTTTTATACTGTAGTAATTTTTTACTTTTTATTATAACTTTTTACTTTTTATTATCTGAGTTAAAATCGTGAGTTTTAATTTATTTTGCGAAACACCCTATCAATCCAATAAAATGGTAAAACTCGTCTTTCCTTTAAAAAAAAATTGCCCTAATTAATTTGTGTTCTTACAAATACCGGAGAAATAAAAATGAAAGACAATTAGCCAATAAATTACTTGATAGCAATTTATTCTCTGTATTTTTTTTAAGGTACAACCACAATGCTGTCAACTTTATCAATTTGTAATTCATTTTTTTTAAAGAATGATTTGTGAAATGAAATTTATTATTAGGTTCTTTTACTTATATAGCCATTTATTCTGTTAATTTTTATTAAGGTACAACCACAATTCTGTTAATTCCCAACAAAAAATCCACAATTCTGTTAGCTTTATCGGTTTCTAATTCTCTCTTTTAAGAATGATTTTTGTGAATGAAAAATTTATTATTTGTTTTTGAAAAAAAAATATTATTACGTTCTTTTAATTTATTTTATTTTATTTAAGGGACACGACGACACACTGACACAAGACGACACTGGTTTAGTTGCCAAAAATGTGAAAATAAAATATTCAATTAAATTTTTTTCCAATTTTTTATACGAAGAAAAAAATAAAATAAAATAATTCTTTTTTTAAAAAAAATTTAAGTGCTATTGCACTTCTCCTTATTTTTTGAGGCGAGCCCATTTTGCTTTTTGGAATTAATTCCCGAGAGCTGCGAATATTCTTCACCTCTTTCTTCAATTCCGTAGAGAGAGACGTGAAACAAAGAAACAAACAAAAAAGAGACGGAAGGGGGAGAACCAAAGAAGAGAAGAAGAAGTGCCCCCAAAGGAAAGAAGAGGAGAGAAATATAGAGAAGGGAAAAAAAAAAAGAAACAAGTGCTTTTCAGTTTATTTTCCCTCTCTTTCTCTCTCTATCTTTTTTCCCGAGAAAACGAAGGAAACGGAAGGGAAAATTTGGAGAAAGCGAGGATGGCGACGAAAAAAAGGGAGAATGTTGGTTCGGCGGCGGGATCTAGGGGAAACAAGTTTCCGTTGAGCTTTTGGGAGGTGACGGTGGCTTCAACGGTGGTCTTGGGATTCGTGCTCGGATTCTTAGGCGTTTACCTAACAATGCCTTCCTCCGATTACAGCTTTCTCAAGCTTCCTCGCACCCTCGAAGATCTTCAAATTCTCAGGTTTTTAATTTTTTGCGCGTGAATTTTTTATTTTTTATTTTTTTTATTGTTCGTTGTTGTTTTTGGTTTACTTGTTTCGTAATTAATCATGCATGTGTGTTTTATGGTGATAATTTGATCGTGCATGTTGAAGCTTCTTTGGGTGAGGGAATTGCTGGATTTTTCTGGTGCTGAATTTGGTTTTGTTGTAAGATTGATTTTTGCGGAATTGTAGAAGAGAAAAATTGAAAAGAGTTTTTTTTTTTGGGGAAAGTTTTGCTATTCTGTTTTAATTGACTGAGAATGAGATGATTTTGTGGTTAAACTTTTGTTTGTAGGCTTTTTTGGGATTTATGACTAGGTCACTAGAATGGGATTTTATAATAAATTAGCAAATTTGCTTCTAATTCTCAGTTTCTATTCTGGCATAAAACGTGTTGATTCTTAGCTCTGCCTGTCCTTAAAAGGAATATGCATACACACACGCACACAGAGAAAGATACAGCCATGAGAGAGAGTATTGTCTTTTTTCCCCAAATCTAAGTTAACCTGGGAAGTTATTGGTATCTCCGCAAGCATTTTTTTTTTCTTTTTATTCTTTAAAGAAAAATTAATAAATAAGTCGAAAGAATCCCCTAAGTGAGATGAGGCATTTATCACCAAATTTTAGCGTTGCATGTTGACCTAAGTATGAATAATTGCTTCCTACTGGCATGCCCAAGTTCTAGAATCTTCATTATTTCCAAAATAACAGATTCTTTATAGCATGACTCAGAATCTTGGAAGTAGCTCAAAAGGGTAGAAAATAAGTCAGAGAAGTACAAGAAAAATTTAAATGGTTTCTAAAAATGAGTGAGCTTGTTCTAAAGGTGCGTAAAGCTTTAAAGCATCAAAACCATATCAAGATTGGAGGGATAACTATTTTGCTTGAACCTTCATAAAACATATGAACCAACTCAAATGGAGATGCGGAAGCAATATTATTTGAATTGCCTCCTATGCAATTCTCTAGAAGAAGCTAATTTTGCAATCTGATGTATTCATTCTTCTTTTCCTCTTTTGAGCAGAGATAATCTGGAAAGCTACACAAGTGACTACACTGCACAGGTCCTGGTGGGGTATTGCATGGTTTACATCTTCATGCAGACTTTCATGATTCCTGGAACTGTACTTATGTCTCTGCTTGCTGGATCGCTTTTTGGAGTCTTCAGGGGTGTGGCCCTTGTCGTTTTCGCTGCAACAGCTGGTGCTTCTTCTTGTTATTTCCTGTCAAAGCTGATTGGGCGTCCCCTTGTATTCTCACTTTGGCCCGACAAGTTGAAATTCTTTCAAGCGCAGGTAAACGACGAGTTCTACCCCTTTTTTTGGGTGTGTGAAAATTCGACAAAATGGAATAAATTGCTTCTATTTACTCTCAGGTCTCTAAAAGAAGAGAGCGGCTATTGAACTACATGCTTTTCCTGAGACTGACACCAACCTTGCCAAATACCTTTATCAATTTTGCATCTCCAATTGTTGATGTGCCTTATCATGTTTTCTTCTTTGGAACCTTAATTGGTCTGATTCCTGCTGCTTATATCACTGTCAGGGTACTATACTCAAAATCTCAATATCGCATAATTTTAACGCACTGCGTGCTGGAGTTTGCATGTATTTTATCAATGTTTTTACACTTGGGAAGAAAATACAGGTCTAGCAATCTAGTACATGGAATATCGATTCCCTTGATAACAGGTTACCAGCTACGACGTAGCACAAATGTAACGACTTGGTCTTGTGTCATTGACTCTCTGGGTTTTTTATGTTGCAGGCTGGACTAGCTCTTGGACAGCTTCAGTCCATTGGTGATCTCTATGATTTCAATTCAGTTGCCACTTTATTCTTCATTGGAATTGTGTCGGTTACCCCCACGCTGGTGGGCAAAGGCAAGTCATAGAGCTTCCTGTTACCTGACCTTGGTGGTGTACATGGACTCGCGTTCTCTCTGGCGGCCATTTCGGTATCGTCTCATTCTGTCTGTACATATTTAACCGGAGATTGTGGCTGTGGTTATGGTTTTCAGTGCATCTTGCAGCCGTTGCAGGTCACGAGTAGTTGGCTTCAGGGAAGCGAGACGCTTCGTCTGATGAAGGCGGGCTTAGGGGAACCGGGGAGATTTGGGAAAAGGTAGGGGAGGGATGTTACGTGGTGTTTAATTTCATTGGTAGGGAAGAACTCGTGTTCGTTAACATGTATATCTAATAAGCCTTTTTATGTAGGCACTATCAAAAGGTTTATATGCTTTTTAGTGCCAAAACTGTTGAAATCATTGGCGTTCTCTGTGTCTCTCGCTCACACACACGCACAAAACCTGGATATTATCTTGTTTATCGTCGGAAGGATTGAACACTCGAGTTTTTTCCCTTGTTGAAAACGAAAGAAGAGGCGTGAAAGCAAAAAAGAAGACCGGAATAAATGGTAGTTGACATTTCTTGCAAACCTTCTAAAGGCCGAATGACATTGAAAAAAAGAATAAATTTTATTTTTGCCTCTTAATAACTTTGTCATCTTGCCCTTGAACTTTTCAGATTGGTGTGTCATGATTTAAGCTTTAAAACGTTAGCAAAAACACCACTTGAAGTTTAGAGCAATAGCAAAAATTCCCCTACTTTGAGACTCTTGTCTTCTAAACCTCAAAAACTGGTATGCTTACCCCCATTAAACCTTTTTCTCTTCCATTGAGATAAAAGTGAGCTTATAGAACACGCATGACGAACAACACAATCAGCTCGGATTGGAACAAGATTTGTTGACTAGTTACAGAAGAAGCCAATGAAGAACGATGAGGAAGAGGATGAGGAGAAGAATGAAAGCAAGCTCAGTGTCGACGAAAATCTTTCACTTTATTCCCATTCCATTGCACCTCTCCCTTATAGGGTATTTGGAAGAGGGGTGGGGATCGGTAATAGGAATCAATTTTACTGTAGTATGTGAGAGTTTTATACTGTAGCATATTTTTTTATTGTTACTATAGCACATGAGAGCTTTACACTGTTCATAACTGAGATTGTGGTGGGAACTGAGTGGTTCCTACCACTGCCAAACACCCCCTTAGAAAACACAATTCTCTCATCTTCAATCTATTCGAAAATCCATAAATCTTGCTCATTTTCAAGCTCAAGCTCCTCAATGGTTGTGATTTTAAAGCTCAGCCTTCGAGTTCAAGCCCTAACTTGCCTCCTCTTACTCATTCTTTACCGTCTTCCTCCTTTACTGCTTAGAAAATTTTGTTCAATCATGGCTAAGTCAACAACTCTTAGGCGAACAACTTAGGCTTTTAACTTATGTGAAGAATTTGTTGACAAGAAGAAGAAAGGAAAAAACAGAGTTCATGTAGTAAACATACCTATTTTTGAAGTTTAAGAGGTAAGATGATTTTTTTTGAGAGGAAGGGGGGGTTTTAAGGATGAAATGTAACAAAAAATGTATTTTTACTGACATTTTAAAATTTAAGGGGCATTTTTGCTAACATTTTAAAGTTTGAGAGATGTGCATGTCAGTTTTTGAAGTTTAAGAGGCGAGATAACAAAGTTACCAAAGTTTGAAGGGTAAAAATAAAATTTACCTAAAAAGATTATTCTAAGAAACGAGGAGACTAAAGAGTCTTAAATGAGTCATTTTATGTTTATATTTCTTGCAAGATTTTATTTTATTTTATTTTTTGTTTCTAGAACATTGCCAAAGATTTTTTTCCTTTTTTTTTTAGGGGACATTGTCAAGAATTTTCGTGGATAGTTTGTCTTTTTTTTTTTTTTTTATAATATTTACGTGCATAGTTTTAGCTTTGAAATGTGCCAACCAATCTAGGACATTGCCCACCAAGGCAGCTTTGAAATGTCTACCACGTGTGCGCTAATGTAACCATTGAAAAAACTGAGCCATTAAAACTCATGAAGGGGAATATTAAGATGATACAGTTCACAATGACGCAACTAATTCATGAGAAAGTCAGAGGCACCTTACGGTGTGTTGTGACTCAAATGCTTTCTTTAATTTTTGGTGTCTAAATAATATTCAATCCATGATATTAGAACATGTTATTTAATAAAAATATATATATATATATAAATTAATTAAATATTATTTTAAATTTTTTTTAATAATATTTTATAATATATAATTAATTAGACATCATTTTATATGTTAAAATTAAATAAAAAAATTTAAATCCGTTGGATTTTAAGACGATTAAAGGACGGAATCAATGTCGTTATTTCAGAACCAAAGTAACCGTACAAACACAAGACTCCACGCGTCCGCTGAGTGCATAAAACAAGAAAGATACATGAGCCCATTGACCTTTAAAATGGTTAACCTTGTAACGAAAAAAGGGAGTTAAAAAGGAACTTCGACAATTTTCCCTCTCTCTGCGCGTGCGTGTGAGCCTGAATCCAATTCTGCAGCATTTGGATTGAGGATTCAATTGAGGCTAGCTTAATTGGTGCCAGGGGGCTTGTAAGATGCTTTTTATGTAGTAAGTTATAGGTAAAGTCACAGGGAATGCGATAAAAAATAAGGATATTTACCTTTTTATATCATCTATTTTAAGTTTATTAAAAACTATCTTCGATTTTTTATCTGATCAAATGTATGTCTTTAAATTAATTTAATATACAAATTTATATTTTACTTAGTCAACAATTGAGATCTTCATTTTTAAAATGATCTAATTATCCTTAAGTAAAAGAGAAAAATTATTAAATCTTTCAAAACAAAAGAAGAAAACAAAAACAAAAACAAAAGCAAAAGCAAACAAAACACCTATTTTGAGGGTATTCTACATATTTTTAAAGTTAAAATCCTTATTGTAAAGTTTTTTAAAGTTATTAAAGCTCTCTTATTTTTCAATTTCATGGTACATTGAGAAATTTTTTAAGTAAAAATTAGAGATTGATTGAAAAAAGATATAAATTTATTTTAAATCTAATTGGAAGGTATACATTCAATAATATCAAAAACTGAAAATATAGTATTTGAACAAACCTAAAATACAAGATATAAAAAGGCAAATAAGTTTTAAAAATATAACAAAAAATTGTTCACTTAGGTTAAAGGATTTGGAACGGAGGCATTCTTGGATTTACTCAAACTAAAAATTGGAATGAACTACTGTGAATTTTCTTATATACCCTGAGTAAACTTTGCATTTTCGATGTAAAATTTATATGTTATAATAATCTCAATTATAATTAGAATGATCATAAATTAGAAAGATTATTATAATATTGGGACAAATTTTTTCAAAAATATATCAGTTTAACTATTTAAAAAAATAAAAATGCTGTCAAAAATAGAATATAATAAATTGAAAACTAAAAATATACTATGTTGTTCAAATAAAAGAAATTGTGTATTTATTAATAGGAAGGGTTAATCCCACAATTTTTGAGGTTTACCCTTAGTCTTATTTTAGTCTCTAACATTTAAAAGGTCTCACTTTAGTCCACAATCTATTACTTTGTTTCAGTTACAGTTTCCCTATTAGGTATGTGTTAAATATTTAACAGAAACCTTTAAAATATCCCACTTTAGTTCTCAACTTATTTTGAGGAATAAAAAGTGAAACAAAAAAGTAGATTATAGACCAAAATGAGATATTTCAAAGGTTTTTCATCAAATATTTAAATATTTAACGCCTAACTAACAGATGGATCAAAATTGAAACAAAGACATAAATTGGGGACAAGAGTAGGAATTTTAAAATATCAAGGACTAAAGTAGGACTGATAATAAATCTCAAGGACCATTTATGAAATTAGACCTAATAGGAACTAAGATAATTATACAATAATAAGAGATAAAATTATGAATAGGAGATATGGTTATAATTTTTTGCATTGCATTGTCTTATCCAACATTTTCACGTAAATTAGGGGGTAAAATATTAATTTTTATTATTATTACCATCATGGTTGGAGACTAGAAGGGCAAACGATTACCAATTTCATTCCTCAAACTCAATTCCAATTTTGTGTATTGTCCACCAATCCTACTCATTCAAAGGTAAAAATGAATAAGTAAACATGATTATTTTCTATCCTTGATGAGTAAAATGCATCAATGTTTTACTCTAAATTAGAAGCAAGACAAGTTCCATCAGTACAAGAAAAACCAATCTCAAATGAAACCTTCTGTACTTCAAAGATCGGTAGCTAAAAGAGAATAACTAAATGAAAATAATAATAATAATAATAAGAATTTTACTATAGGACATGAAAAGGCTAAATATCCTATTGGCAAGGTTTTGTTTATGAATATCTAGTTTTGCCCTTCTTTTTTACTTTTATATATATATATATATACACCGAATCTAACATTCATAAACACAAATTATGATTCCTTGAAAAGATCCTTAAAAAAATAATAAAAAAAAGGAACTCTGAAGACACTGCGTTTGCACAATTCCTAAAGAAAAACATGGTACCGTGTAACCGCCCCTAATATAATCTATAAAAGGGTTGAGTTTTCATCCCACATTGTCGCCCTTGTGAAATCTCCAGGCCTACTTATGCGCTCAAGGGCTGACCTGTTGAAACAAGCATGTTGAACACTCTAAAATATATGGTCATTAAATCATAACTTACATTGAATTGGAATTGCGGATCTTTATGTTAAAACTCATTGGCCTACCCCATGTCCTACAATGTATAGAATCAAAATCGATACTCAGTTGAAGAAACAGAAATTTCCATTTCCTTAACGAGTACTGAAAAACAGTTTAACATGTAAAATAGTTAACTTGAAACATACGGGAAACTACGAGGCCTCATCATCGACCATGCTTATAACTAAAAGAGCAGCTAAAACCTTTCAACGGTGATCGTGCCCACAATACAATAGCATTTATTTGCCAACAATCTACCGTAATTTCTTCGCTTTCCTCTTCCTGAGGGAACTCTCTGGAGTCCGACTATCCATCTTGCGTTTTGTTCCCGCTTGCTTTGAAGCACCGATGTCCTTGGGCGCTTTTGCGTTAGCCTTCCTGGCAGCAACCGCTGGTCTTTTCTGTTTCCGTTCTGGCAGCACTCCTTTCTGAGCTTTCGTTGTTGACTTTTCTGGTCTACCACCTTTTGCAACTTTCTTTTGGACACCAGATTTGCTCGCACGCAAGCCCTGATAGGAAGTTGAAACGTTTGTGAAAGCCTTTTTGCTAACATCTGCACTCCCTGAATCCCAAACCTTCTTTGCCTGGGAGCCAGTTTTCTCTGCAGACGATGGATTCCTTTTCTTAGATGGCGTTGAATCTGGTTTGGAATGAAAAACCCTCAGTTCCCGATCTCGAAGCTTTAAGTTCCGTTTCTTAACAACCAAATTCGCAGCTTCCTGGATACTCGAAGAGAATGCAAACAATCAAAAGTCAGTTAAGTAACATCGTGCAATACAAAGTAGTAGCACAACATCGTCTAGATGCATACATACACTCTTGAAAACTGGAGGCAGAAGGAGAGAAATCTTAGCATAAACTATTATATCTCCTTACAAATATAAAACACAAATGCATGATAGACATTCATTGAGGTCAGCAACTAGCTTCATCTCGAAATAACCTAATTGAATTCTACCCCTCTTAGGGCACCAAGAATAAAAAATTTAAGCACCCGATAATTTGAAGTTTGGCTTGTAGAACACACCCAAGGACAATAAAGCTGAGTCTGCTATATACGCTTATTTCGAGACAAAATCAAACTGAACGGAGCCACAATTATCTATGGTTGTAAGGGTGTCATTCATCTTGGTCAGGAGACACACTAAATTAGTTTTAAACGTTTCTTGTCGTTTTTCTATCTGTGGTTTTTGCACATGCAAAACACTCAAGAAAGGCTTATGCAAAAAATAAAAACATGATGACAGAGGTGTAACGTAACATGAGAAGCACTAAAAAATGATCTCCAAAAGGGTACTCCGTAACATACTCTTGTCTTAAACAAAACATAGGCAAAACCCTTTCCAAGATTGTTGTGAGGGTCTCTGATGACACGAACACCTTCAATGCTGGATTCAAGATTGTTTATACCACAAAACACTTGATAAACTTCTTCATCCTGCAGAAAAGGATCCAATGAGCACATATGGATACAGACTAGGAAAATATAAATTTAAAGGTAAGAAGTTTCATGGTGAGATAATTACCTTTACATCAAATGGAAGATTACCCACAAATATAGTTCTCTTATGATCATAAAGAGCAACTTCATCCCCCTTCATCTTCTTGCGAGGTGGGCATGCCCTGTCAACTCGGATGTGATGGTCTCCGACCTAAAAACACATCGATTAGGTATCAGTAAATTCAATTTATATACCCTTTACTGCTTGACCTTAATTCAAAATTTAAATCAAGAGCTAATCATCCAACCAAGCAAGAACACGTACGCACCACAGCCATATTATGGGACAAAGAAGCCCGTGCAGATTCCTCTGTTTTGAAGACAACGTATGCATGAACACTGCAAGAGAAAACAGTCTGTTATCAGTAAAACGACAATGTCAAAAATAATGAAAGAAAAATTAGTACAACAGCAATAATAAAATCAAAGAAGACGTGTAGTAAGACAACATTGATACAGCTACATTATCAAATACAAAACCCATCTGATTGATAGAGCTAGTCTGCTAGGTTACAAAATCAACCAGCCAATCTCAAGCAAGAAACTGTTGGTTTTCGATGCATGTAATACATGGTTGATTTATCGTAACTAACTTCATCACTGGAACAGATTCAAGCATAAGACATTGCAGACAAACTGGAAACCAAACAACTAATGAACACGACGTTACGGCATCACATGAACCGAAATTCAGCCAAAAATATGAGCAACGATGGGGCTAAAAGAATTTGACTCAATGCATAAATCCAATTGCCTTACAAGTAATAAGAAAATACAAAACCAAAGATATGCAAATTAAGAGCTTTACCTGTCAGCAGATTCATGGAATTGTTTCCTAATTACTGCTCCTTTCCTCGGTGTTTTGGTCTAACAAAACATCAAACATGTAAACGACATGTTCACGATCACCAAAATGAAAAAAAAAAAAAAAAAGAATCAAACTTTAAACATTTAGAGTAGGGAAAAAAAAGGTGAAATTTCAAAGTTTTCAAGCCAAAAAAACACACTCACATCCGTAATTGGCACAGACCGAATCCTCACGGACTCAACCTCTCCGAATTTACTGAACTCCTTGATCAATGCCTTCTTCTTCACTGCCAACGGCAAATTCCCGACGAACACAGTCCTCAAAAGCTTGCTCTCGTCGTCGAAACCTTCCTTCGGAACCAAAGTTTCCGACGGATTATCCACGGTCTTCCTCTTCTCCCCAACTCTTCCGCTCAATCGCTTATCTCCATCCCCCGCAATATCATCCACATCCCCGTACTTCCTTGCCTCGTATTCCTTCTCAATCTCATCTCTCTTCCTCTTCTTCTTATTCTCCTTCTCCTTCGCCATATCCTCCCCATCACCATATTCCAAATCGGAGCTCTTCAATTTCCCTTTCTTCAACTTCTGAGCCTCCGGAGCTTCATCGTCCGAATGCAAGCAGCCAGGAGTCGCCTTTTTCTCCTTTTTCCTCTTCCTGCTCTTCTGCTCGGCGACGTCGGGATCCTCGGCGCCGCCATTGTCGGGGCTCCTCGAAGGTTCTAGGGTTTGTTGATCTTGGGGCTTTCGTACGAAAGGGTTGGCGTCGGAGAAGATTGAAACGACGGCGTTTTTGTCCTTGACGTCTCCGAAGAGGGTCTTGAAAATGTCGGGCGGAGACGAAACGGCGTCGGTCTGCGTGTTGGTTACGGGGTCTTTGGGCTTATTTTTCCCCATTTTCTGGTTCGATTGAGAGAGGACAAAAGCGCAGATAGAGAGAATTGAAGCAAGAGAGAGACTTGAGGCTTGAGGTTTAAGGAGGAACGGTTGAATTTGAAAACCCTAGCCGGCGATTTCCTGCGTTGCTGGAGACGAAGGCAAACACAAGAGGGAAATTATTTCGGGTCAGGTTGGGCGGGTTTGAACAACTGACCCAACTACAAAACTAGTGTCGTTTCTCTCATTTAGAAACCTACATTTTTTATTTTTTTATTTTTAGTGTTTATGTTAAATTAGGATTTTTCTCTTCTTCTGCCCCTTAATTTTAAGGCCATGCTCACTTCGCCCTTTTAACTTAAAAAGAAAAAATCTCACTTTTATTTTCTGAATTTTAAATTATAGTCCCACTTAACCTATCTTGTTAAATATATTTTTTTTAAATTATAGTCTTCTTCAATTTTAAGGTTGTTGGGGATGAGGAGTCGACGGAATTCCATACATGGTGGAAAAAGCCTAGTCATCAATGGGTATATATGAAAGGTAGGATAGGGGCTTAAGGGATATGGGCCGCACAACAAAGGACTTCACTACTACAATTATTGTGTTTAGCCAGAAGGGTGGTTTGGACTGCAGCTGGTAGGCTAGGTGATGCTCTTCTTTGTTGTTGTAGTTTTAGGGTTAGGCATTGTTTGAAAATCAATGACTTAGATCAAACATAATTGGATCAATGATAGGGATTTATTTGGTATTTTAGTTATTTTATATAAAAAGTTAACAGAGTTAGATCTAGAGTATAATGATGTGAAAAAAGCAGTTGTTTTTCACACATGGTCCTTGAGGTTTATTTAGGGTGTTTTGCAAAATCAATTCTAATCAAAACTTTTGGTTGCTATAGTGTAAAGCTCTCACATGCTATAACGATTAAAAAAAAAACAAGCAACAATATAAAGCTCTCACATGCGATAATTTTTAGCTCAAAAGTTTCAGTTTTAACCACATTTTCCAAACACCCTATAAGTCCTATTTTAGCCCCCAACATTTAAAAAGTCCTATTTTGCCCCCTAAATTTTACTTTGTTTCAATTTTAGTCCATCCGTTAATTGGGTGCTAAACATTTAACTGAAGATTTTAATGTCTCACTTTAGTCCCTAATGTATTATTTTGCTTCACTTTTGGTCCCTATGTTTGTAAGGTATTATTCAATATTAAAAAAGACTTAATTGAGAAAATAAACTAATTAAAAAAAATTTGTTATATTGTTTTTTAGAGAGCTTTAAGTTGAACATTTAATGTCAGTATATAATATATACACATGTATATGTAGAACTATGATGTTTAGAATTATGCTTATCTAACACAAGACATAAATATACGTATATAAATCGTAACACATAACTTGTTATTTAAAATGTGTGATTATCCAATACTTATATACTGGCATTAAAAATGTAGCTTTCCCTTTCTAAATTAAGATTCATGTTGCAAACAATTGGATAAAATTGTTATTCTTTTTTGTATTTTTCATTTACAGGCATCAAAATCATAATGTTAGTTTTTCAGTTGAGATATTTTAAATTTTAATCCCTAATAACTATTAGTTATGATAGAAAGACCAAACGTAAAACAAGAAATAGACTAGGGAGTAAAGTGTATTATAAAAGTTTTTCTTATAATATTTAATACTTAACTAATAGAAAGATTAAAACTAAAACAAAGTAAAAATAATAATAATAATAAATATCAAAATAGGACTTTTAAACGTTGGAAACTAAACCATAACTAAGGGTAAACTTTGAAGATTATTTGTGAAATTGATCCTAAAATATCTGTGACGATACTATAGTTCCTTTAACAAAATATATAATTAACTTCTTCTTTTTTTTCAAACAACTAAAGGAGTACTTAAATTTTCACTTTGTCATCTTCCTCTATTATTAAACAACAATTGAGTGGGAGTCATTAGGGCAAAGGGTAACAAAAACTCAAAAACTCCATTGTTGGGTTACTTTGGCAAAGGAAAGTTGTGTAGCTTTAAGCAACAATTGAGTGGGAGTCATCGTTGATGTTTTTTCTTTCATGGACAAAGTTGAATAAAACATTGATGTACACTTTAAAAATGTAGAGGAATTCCCTAAAAAAATGTAGAGGAAGTTAAATGGCATATTTGGGTTTGGGAAGCGACTGGAGTAGAAGGCAAAGAAAGCCCTCTAAAGCCGGAGCAATCAAATGAGATCCCCTATCAATTAGGTTTCTTACGATGATTAGTTATTCTCCACTTTTATATTACACTTGAATTTTTTGAAGTGATATGAATTCAGATTACAATTTAATTTTGGTATCCCAATTTATGTCAGGACAGGTGATTGAAGTCCGAGTAGTATATAACTCTCTAAAATTGAAAGTGCAAGAGATTTCTAATCTCTGTCCAAATCTAGATCCTAATAGAGAAATTGTAGTAAATGTAACGTTTTCAAAACTAATTGTAGTAAATAGCAGATTTAGAAAATATTTATAGTAAATAATAATTTTATACTTAAGTAATTCATTTATGTCTTTTTTATAGTGGAATTATTTACACGTAAATAGATTTAAGGTGTAAAGAATTTATTTATCCTCTTGCTTTTTTTTTTAAACTTTACCTTCTTACTTATAATGTAAATAATTCATAATTATAAATTAAATAAATTATTTACATAATAAATCTGCTATATACTATAATTAAATAAATTCTTTACATCAGAAATATGTTATTTACTATAAATATTTTTAAAACTTGATATTTACTTCAAAATGTTTTAAAAATCTCTCTTTATTTTTTCAATCTAAAGCCCAAGTTCTTAGGCATTGGTAGGAATTAAAGATTAATTAGATGACAATTGGTGCTCGATTTCAATAGTGATATAGGGGTGTTTGGGTTAGGCTTCTTTAGACCAAGATGTTAATTAAATTGAATGTGAGACCAAAATTGACCATGATTCCTACTTTCTCCCTCTTTGTTATAGTGCCTGTGACGATTTTTTAAAAGTTATTTTTAGCTTTTTAAGTCTAAAGCTTAAATACAACATTTTTGTAACTTAAAAATAATGAAAACCATTTTGACCTACCTTTTGTTATTCTTTCTCTATTGACCAGAAGTACAAGCCCAATGGGCCCAGAGTCCATAAGCTTATACAGCATTAAGACCAGCCTTCTCGACTTAAAAGCATAAATGAAGAATGAGGATAGAAATTGTTGATTACCCAGAAGAAAAAAAAAAAAAATAAATCAAACTAATAACATATAAGCAAGATCATTGGAATTTAAAGGATTTTTTTATAAAAAAATCTCATTAATCGAAAATATTCAGTATTTCAAGGAGAAATAAGAGAGAAATTAAAATTAATAACATTGTTAGGAAAATGTTTAGCAAACATCACAAAAGTTTAAGGTATCATCAAATACTTTAGGACACTGTTTTATCATTAATAATGTCCCCATTTATTAATTGCAAAGCATTCTCTTTTTTCCATTCTTACATTCTTTATCTCCCCCCATTCTTACTCTCTAGATCTCCAACCTCATATCTCTCTCTCTCTCTGTCCTGGGCTCACGGAGAAGCTCCGCCATGGACGAAGACCGGGCCTCCATCGCGGATCTTCCTCACGACGGCAAGGATAGAGAAGACAACGTCCTTCCATACGTTGCGGCATTAATTTGGACAATATTGTTATGTTTTTGTACATTAATGTAAATAAGGGTAAAATAAGAAATAGATTTTTTATTAATAGAAAGTTTAACAAAAACTAAATCTAATTTGTATTACATAAATGTTTAGGAAAGGTGACATTTGCCATAATTTCACCCTCTTTTTTTTTTTTTTGGAAGAAAACACAATCTCCCTTATTTCAGTACATAATTAACTGGGATTGAAATTAACATTATAAACCTCATTCATGTTAGGATAGAACAGCCCAAAGTTTTGTTCGGTCCCAGCAGGCTTCAAATCTTCATTAAACAGACCAAAAATATAAGCCTCAATTCTCTTCCCTGGCCTCTTTGGCGTCCCAGATATCCCCGAAACATGCCTTATCAAATTATTATTATACATCTTGGCATTCTCAAGAGTCGCTATATCTCCATTTCCTTTAGAAGGCCAACCACTCTCGCTCACAACAATCTCAACGGAGCCACAACCAACTCTCTCCAACGCCGAGTAAACCGCGTCGGTAATGGCATCGAACAGGTTTCGATACTCGAATTTTCCGTCCCTCACCACAACTTCATTTGTGTTGAACAAAGCATAGGCCAAGGAAATGTCTTTCTGGTTGCTTATGTATGTAAAGTAAGGGTACACATTGACAAGAAGTGGGGTTCTGTTCTCAGATAGGAAGCCGCCTATTTGCCGCATTATCGGAGTGATTTCGGCAGAGAATTCCCCTCTGGAAGGAGGGTACGAGAGGCCGAGAACGGAAGTGGCAACGACCGTGGTGACGGGGATTGGATATGGTAAGTTCGAAGCTTGCAGTGCCCTTTTTAGGTTTTGCATGGCGGGGAAGACAAACTGTTGCATGGCGCTAGGGATGACCTCGTTGCCGGCGGATATGTAGCGGAATCGGACGGTGTTGGCGTGTGGAATTACGTTGGACTGGACCCATCGGTTGGCGAATGAGAGGTCGGAGGCTAGGGGCTGGAGATCTTGGTTTAGGGTTCCGAGGACTAGTTCAATATTGCTGTTATGCAAGGCTTGGAGGGCTTCCGGAACGGGGTTGAACATGCGGATTCTTGTGATCTTTTTGGATATTAGGAAGGGAATTGTCACACTTGGAGGTGGTAGATTGTCCCCAAGCATTCCATAGTTCACTCCAATCACTCCAGCTTCTGCAAAAATAAATTAATAAATAGGAAAAAAATCTGTGTTGGAGAAAAATAGTGAATGATTAAGTAGGAAAAATTTCTTTGCAATAACATGTAAGTTTGAGAGCCAAACCAAATGGGGTATATATAAGGAGAAACAACTAATAAATGTAAGAGAAACTAATCAAAGCAGCCACTATAATGTATTAATAGCAATTATAATAGAAAAGAAAAGAGAAAATGTAAAAAAAAAAAATTACAATTAAAGAACAATATTTATTGGAGGTCTTGTGTATTACCAGATAAGGTATTGAAGTGGATCAAGAGAAGAAGCAAGGTAGCTTTGCATGAGAAAGGCAGACTAGGAGAAGGTGAAGAATTCCAAGCTAATTTTCTCATCTTCTTGCTATCTGTGATAGGAAGATTACATGTGAGTAATAATATATATATATATATATATATATATATATATATATATGTATACACACTAAGAGACTGAAGAGTACAAGCGAAATTACTTAGTACTAGAAAAATAAAAGTTTTATTAAAAGGAAAAAAAAAAAACAAAAGAAAAGACAATGCAGATGATGGATGATAATGACCTTGAGAATGACTTGGGAGAATGGTGCTTTGGCTTACAAGCGTTGGCTGGTTTCAGTTGAGAATATATAGACAGCCGACCTTTAAAAAACACAGAAGCTAAATTATAGGAGGTCAACCATGTGTAGTAATATTGTACAACTTTTGAGGGCATTAAAGTTCTTTTTCGACGTTAATTACAAAGATATTTTGGCGATTTTCTTCTTCTTCTTCTTCTTTTTTGTTTTGGGGATTGAAAAATAATTTATAGTAATTTCCTTTGTTTGGCATTTTTTTTAATGAGATTTAGAGAAATATATCCAAGTGATTTGAACTCGCATAATGTATATTCCATTATCCTTTACTTTCTTGGTAATTTACCCGAGATTTAGTGACTATATTAGCCAGCCACTGTAAATTTATTTTGCTATGCCTTTTTTTGGGGGCAATTTTTATATTGGAAGTGAAAAAGATATCTATCAATAAATATCTGTCTTTCAATCATCAAATTGTAAAAAAGAAAATAATTTTGACCAAATTAATGATTTCAAAAGATTGACAACTATTTATAAAGAAAAATATCTATCCATAAATATCTGTCTTTCAATCATCAAATTGTAAAAAAGAAAATAATTTTGACCAAATTAATGATTTCAAAAGATTGAAAACTATTTATAACGAAAGGAAAAATTAGGGTGAGACCCACCGATAGATAAGTCCTCATTTTTTCATAAAAAATCTTTTTCATTCTCCGTAATGCCCCTATATAGGGGTTAACAGTTTTTAATAAATTAAAATAAAAATCAGAAATAAAAGTAAAACCTCAAAAATAAAGTTGCTTGGGGCTTAAATGAAAACTCTCAAATCAAAAATAAAAATATAAAAGATAATTAAACCACAATTTAATGTAGCACCTTAAATTTAATAATATAAATTGTCGTCATCATCATTTTAACCTTCAACGCATTTTATTACAGTCACAGAAAGTAACAATTGATGCTTACATTATCATGAAAAACATTCTTAACAATTGAAGCAGTCCCAATATAATATAGCTACATAGCTTCCTCAACTATTTTTCTCGTAGCCACCTCACACTTAGTGAGTCTTGAAAAGATAAAAATATAAGGGAATGAGCGACAATATGCTCAGTAGAGAAAACAATTACTCACCTTTAGGTTTTTATCATTACCACATTAAAACCTGCATGGTTAGTTAATACTCATCATTATCCAGATTATGAGATTTATTATAATCATATTCCGTGGATACCATAGTTAATCAGTACCGAGTTTCATACATATACATATATACAAATATTACAGTTTAACATTATTTCTAGGTATCCACGTTCAATAAAGTTTCACTCAACTCATCAAAACCTAAACGGGCGCGCTTGATCACCCTCTAAACATTCCAAGGGTGTTCTGGTGAGGGGACATCAAGTCCCGAGTCCTCACCAAGTCCCGAGTCCTCACCAAGTCGATTCCTATATAGTGTGTTCTGGGAGTTTCAACCCAATGAAGCATCATCACCTTCCCACTATTTTACCTTTTAGGGTATTTGCACCCAAGGACGTAACCGTCGCCCTCTTCACGTCTCACCATTTCTCTATATTCAATCATTATTTATAGAGTCATTTTTTTTAACCATGCTTCTCAATTTATAACAACATGTGTCAATTCATTATGTTCCTCGCCATACAATATAAGACGAGTCCATGTCATAGTTTCATATGTGATACTTATATAATAGCATTTCAACATAGATACATATATATCTTGTGGTAAAACAGTCAATTTTATTCCATAAAAATCTCACAAAAGATAAGTAATAGAATCCCTACCTTCTAAGCTTAACATCAATTTTTTAATCTCGAAATCAATTAACTTTAGCTCCACACTCTCTTGATCCTAAGGTGTGCATAAGGATAATTAAAACTAAAGCACAACATACAACCACATTCATAAATAAATCATGTGTAAATCTATCTTACTAGTGTGCCATTAAAGCTTTTATGCAAATCTCTTTTGAATACCACAGTAAACAATTTTTGTCTTAACACGATATAAAATGTATTCAAATAATCTATATGTTTTAGTCCCTAATAAGATTCACCAATCACTTAGGATAATATTAGAAAGGTTGCAAGACATTAAGAAATTAGGTGGTGAGCAAAAATGGGTTCTTGGTTCAGGTTAGCAGCTGGTATACTATGGCAAACTGACAGTATACTTTTGCAAAAAGGATAGGTTCACTATCTATAATCATCACATGGGTTAACAGGGTTTCCTTAACATAAACGGGTGGTATATTGTCACTAGTAGGTTTACTAGTTTCCAATCCAAAAATTAAAAAATTCATAGAAAATAAAATGCAACTCCGATTTAGGCTTATGATAGCTCGTTAGAAAGCTTAAGATGTCTACTTTTTAAATATTCAAACCAATTTACAAAATTCATTTTTATTTAATCCTATAATTTCAAGAAAGAGCCACTACCCATAGAGGCTTTACAAAGTTTAACAATATAAATTTTCTATCTACGGCATATACATTTAGACTTTATACATATGCTCCAAAATAGCAACAAAACATATACTTAGGTTTAAGAACGCAAATTTGAATAATCCTTGAGCATAAAAAAATTTATAAATGAAAAATTAAATTTGTTCATAAGATTCTAACCTTGGATTTTGGCTAGTTGGAAGCTTGAAATGACTTCAAAATAGGTTCCTTGACTTCGGTATAGCTGAAATTCTTGCTCAAATGAAGGTGATGGTGGCTGATTTTTATGGCTGGCTTGAAGAAGTTCTCTAAGTATTTTGCTTCAACAAGGAAATGAGAAAAAAAGTGTGGGAACTGTGGAAGAAAAAAAGAAGAAAAGATGAAGTCTTTGAAGAGAAGTGATAGAAGCAATTATGGAGGAGACATGTTGAAGCATGTCACGGAGAAAATAAAGAAAAGAAGGGTCAAGAGTAGTTGGGAAAGATATCATCATGTCTCCCCTGGAGACTTTAACCCACATAATGCCAAAATGACATTTTTAAAATTTATTATAAGTTCCAAGGCTTTTCAGTAAGCATACTAAATAAGTATAGGAGAATTTTAAAAAACTTAAAAATAGATAGAAATAAATATTGTGAAATAGATTTTAAATGAAACAAATTTTTGATTGGCACACTAAAAATTAATTTAATTACCTTAATACCCGTTAGGAGAATAACATGTGTCACATTCTCATAAATTATAACCCTGCTATTTATAAAACTGCCACCTTAATCTAGTATTTCAGACCGAATCTCACTGTTTTATTACCAGTAAAGTCATAATCTCATAAAGTTAAATAGAATTGCTCTTTTTCATATTGCAAAGAAAATCTTCAATATTTTTCTGACATTTATAAAGAAAGTTAAATTTGGGTGATAATTTTAGACGAAAAAGTAATTTCATTTTTTGGCTGATCTCTTGATTTCCAGGAAAATAAATTCTGCGTGATGACCTCGCAAGAAACATATGGATACTACACTCTTTTCTTTTTGGGCATATTTAGCCATGTTATACGATCAATATACAATAATTAACTTTCTACTATGAGTTTGAGAAATTCCCTCTTTTTTAATTTCTTTCTATTTATTATTATTATTTTTTAATTTCCTATTTTGAGTTTGGGTATCATCAACGTTTGACTTCTACTCTATATATACACACACTAGATGAAATATTTTATAACTGAGTATTACATAATTAGGGAAAGAGATAAGAAAAATATTTTGATACAGTTTTCTAGTGGAAACATGCATGCTCAAGCCCTTTCCAGTTTCTAGTCTACGCACCTGCAAGAAATTTCATCTTTTTCCCAATTATTGCATAAATTTTATGTTCTTTTAACTTGTTCTTTTTTAATTTACTTTAGAGGATTTGAACTCTACATTTTAACAGAGTATATATAAAATTAGCGGTAGGAGTTATAATTGTAACCACTTTAATTTATTTTATTTTATGACAATGTAATATTACATAGTCCTTAATATATTAAATCCCCCAACCTTAATAACTAAAATTATAGGTAGCATTAGTTTTACAAAAATTACAGTAAGTATCAATCCTCTTAATCAAATCATTTTATGTCAATACCTCTGATTTTTTGGGGAAAAAAATATAGAGAACTGCCTCTTCTAGTAGTTACCTGTGACGACAAAGCATGTGGAATTTTTTGGGTATTTTTAGAATTGTTATTATGTCTTTTGCAGCTAAAATATCAAAAACACTATCAACACCATTTCTTAAAAATTCTCATTTCTCGAAACATTTTTACACTGTTTAATCATAGAGGTGCTTAACTTTAAGATTTAGTATTAACACGCGATAAGACTAGAACCAATCCAGTTTAGCTAGCTTGGTGACAAACTTGTAGGGATATGCAATTGACGCTGGCCTTGCAATTAAAATAATTTACACACATTATTTATTCACGTAATGTTACACACATAAATATACAATGTACACATGTATAGAATAGATCTGTGGATGTATATATTGTGCAACTAATGCTTAGTGACACAAAGGTAAAGTTATAAGCCTTATCTTCATAGTGAAAATCTTTAAGAATATTAATAAAAAAAAAATGTTATAAAGCTTGCTACGGCACAAGCATTCAATGTGAAATTGTGAATTAACATGAAGTGTATGATCAAACGAACTCCTAGTTGACGAAGTCCACAAAATACTTGAAAATTTTAGCCCGTTTGTGATTTTTTTTTTTTTTTGAAAGGAAATAATGCTTTATATTACTTAAGGCAAACGAGCAATTGCACGATGTGCTACATATTTGGGGACCATATCAAAGCCCACAAAATCTACAGGAGAGTGGGCAATAGCGTTGCCTTAAGCAATAAAGCAACACTTCCAGTGATTAACTTCTTCGGACAACAAACTAACTCTATAATCTATTAAAACTCCTCCAACAGCCAAAGTAGATCCCAAATTAAAGGCTTGGACAACTTGAAGTACATCAACCTCAGATATATCAATATGTAGGCAACACATCCGCTACAAAAAACTAAACTTTTGGTCACGACAATTTTTAGCAAAACTTTTTCTCGTGATTAAAGTGCATTTAGTCACAACATTTAGTACAATTCTCGTTGTGACTAAACCCTTTAGCCACGGGGGTTTTAGTTACTACAAAAAATTCCATGACTAAAAATTATAGATTAGTCATAATATCTTGTTGTGACTAAAGTCCAGTTTTTTGCAATGATCTTTGTAAACAGCAGGCTTTCCCTTAAGCCACACACAGGCAGAAATGGAGAAAAAGCACCAGTATTCGTCTTCGCGAGGCACGCCACTTCAACTCCCACCTCATCCCGAATCACTACTCCTGTTCCAAAAAAGCCAATCCTTCATATACAGAAGCGTTAGTGTTCAGCTTCAAACAACCTTGCGGTGGGACGACCAGCCAAATCTCTGATATTTTGCCAAGAGACGACCTGCCAAATCTAATGTTTCACTCGCAGAAGCATGAGTATGCTTACGAAGACTTTGATTCCTAACCGTCTAGATTGCCCATGCCAACACACAAGAAATTTCAAGATCAGAACATGAAGCTATCTCACACCAGCTAACACACAAACCTTCAAAACAAACCGCATTCAGCGTCTTTAGCCTCTGCCACAAAACACTCGAATCCCAAACTTGACGTGCATATTGACATTCCCACAAAGCATGCCAAATAGATTCTTCTTTATCCGAGCACCTCCTATAAATAGTGTTCAACGGAGTCCCTCTCCTAGCAAGTAAAGAAAAACAAGGTGAAATATTGTTGGCCGCTCTCCACAAAAAAAATTTAACCTTGTTTGGGATATTAAGACTCCACATTTTAGCCCACTATGCACGGTTTCCTCTCTGTGCTGACTCACTGAACTCGTTCCTCAATTCCATTGCCAGCCTATAACCCGAGTTGACAGAGTACATCCCCTTATGATCAAAATGACATACCCCGCGGTCTTCACAAGAGGCCCCTGTCCCAACAGAATACTGAGAATCACCTCCTGATCTACCAGCAAGAAAGTATTATATATGAAGTCCCGGTTCCATTGCCGATTGAGAATAAGATTTTCAACCATCCAATCTTCTGTAAACTCAGATACAGGTGTAATTGGGCGAAATGTGCTACGTCGCGGCAACCACAAATCTCCAAAAACTCTAATATCTCAACCCAACTGCGCACGCCATTGTAGCACATTCGGCAATAAATCTCTCCCCCACAAAATACTTCTCCAAGTAAAAGTTGGGTTGTTTCCTACGGCTGCATCTAAAATAGTACCATTAGGGAAATACTTCGCCTTAAAAATCCTCTCCACCAACGAGTTTGGATTATTAATAATTTCCAACTTTGTTTTGTGAATAGCGCTTGGTTGAAAGCACACAAATCTGAAAAATCCATCCCTCCCTCCAATTTTGGTCTACACAATCGATCCTAATCTGTGACACCTGTTATTCTACTAACGGGTATTAAGGTAATTAAATTAAATTTTAGTGTGCCAATCAAAAAATTGTTTCATTTAAAATCCATTTCACAATATTTATTTCTATCTATTTTTAAATTTTCTAAAATTCTCATATACTTATTTAGTATGTTTACTGAAAAGCCTTGGAACTTCTAATAAATTTCAAAAATATCATTTTGGCATTATGTGCGCTAAAGTCTCTAGAAGAGACATGAGGATATTTTTTCCAACTACTCTTGACCCTCATTTTCTTTATTTTTTTCGTGACATGCTCCGACATGTCTCCTCCATAATAGCTTCTATTACTTCTCTTCAAAGACTTCATCTTTTCTTTCTTTTTCTTTCACGGTTCTCACACTCTTCTTCTCATTTCTTTGCTGAAGCAAAATATTTAGATAACTTCTTCAAGGCAGTCATAAAAATCAGCCACCATCACCTCCATTTGAGCAATAATTTCAACTATACGGAAGTCAAGGAACCTGTTTTGAAGCCATTTCAAACTTTCAACTAGCCATAATCTGAGGTTAGAATAGTATGAACAAATTTAGTCTTTCATTTATAATTTTTTTTGTTTATACTCAAGGATTATTCAAATTTGTGTTCTTAAACCTAAGCATATGTATAAAGTCTAAGTGTATACGCTGTAGACAAAAAATTTATATTGTTAAACTTTGTAATACCTCTATGGGCAGTGGCTCTTTCTTGAAATTCGGGGATTAAATAAAAATAAATTTTGTAAATAGGTTTGAATATTTAAAAAGTAAACATCCTAAGCTTTCTAACGAGCTATCATAAACCTAAATCGGAGTTGTATTTTATTTTCTATGAATTATTCAATTTTTGGATTAGAAACTAGTAAACCTGTCAGTTTGTTATGGTATACCAGCTGCTAACCTGAACCAAGAAGCCATCTTTGCTCACCACCTAATTCCTAAATGTCTTGCAACCTTTGCAATATTATCTTAAGTGATTGATGAATCTTATTAGGAACTAAAACATATAGATTACTTGTTTAATTTTATATTGTGTTAAGACAAAAATTGTTTACTGTGGTATTCAAAAGAGATTTGCATAAAAGCTTCAATAGCATGCTAGTAAGATAGATTTACACATGATTTATTTATGAATGTAGTTGTATGTTGTGCTTTAGTTTTAATTGTCCCTATGTACTCCTTAGGATCAAGAGAATGTGGAGCTAACGTTAATTAATTCCAGGATTAAAAGATTGTTGATAAGCTTGAAAGGTAGGGATTCTATTACTCATCTTTTGTGAGGTTTTTATAGAATTAAAATTGTTTGTTTTACCGCAAGATATATATATATATATCTATGTTGAACTGATATTATATGAGTATCACATATGAAACTATGACATGGACTCGTCTTGTATTGTACGGCGAGGAACATAATGAATTGACACATGTTATAAATTGAGAAGCATGGTTAAGAAAACTGACTATTAATAATGATTGAATATAGAGAAATGGTGAGACGTAAAGAGGGCGACGGTTACGTCCTTGGACATGAATACCCTAAAAGGTAAAATAGGGGGAAGGTGATGACGCTTCCTTGGGTTGAAAGTCCCAGAACACACTGTACAGGAATCGACTTGGTGAGGACTCGGGGCTTGATGTCCCCTCACCGAAACACCCTTAGAATGTTTAAAGGGTGATCAAGCGCGCCCATTTGGGTTTCGATGACTTGAGTGATACTCTATTGAACGTGGGTACCTAAGAATAGTGATGAACTATAATATTTGTGTATATATATATATATGTATGAAACTCGGTAATGATTAACTATGGTATCCACGAAATATGATTATAATAAATCTCATAATCTGGATAATGATGAGTATTAACTAACCATGCAGGTTTTAAAGTGGTAATGATAAAAACCTAAAGGTGAGTAATGGTTTTCTCTACTGAGCATATTGTCGCTCATTCCCTTATATTTGTATCTTTTCAGGATTCACTAAGTGTGAGGTAGCTACGAGTAAAGTAGTTGAGGAAGCGATGTAGCTATATTACATTGGGACTGCTTCAATTGTTAAGAATGTTCTTCATGATAATGTAAGCAACAATTGTTACTTTCTGTGACTGTATTAAAATGCGTTGAGGGTTAAAATGATGATGACGACAGTTTATATTATTAAATTTAAGGTGCTACATTAAACTGTAGCTTAATTGTCGTTTATATTTTTATTTTTGATTTGAGAGTTTTTATTTAAGCCCCGGGCAACTTTATTTTTAAGGTTTTACTTTTATTTTTAATTTTTATTTTATTTTATTAAAAACTGTTAACCCCTATATAGAGGCGTTACAGAATTTTTGGTATCAGAGCCTAAGTTCGGTTAACCTAGGGAGTGTAGCACCACTTTAAAAAAAAAATTGTTTTTGAGATGGTTTTGAAGCTGAATTTTCATTGTCATCATCAAAATGAACCTTCACATTGATTTTTACAGTCTAGAAAGATATGACATGGAAAGGCCCTAGAATGAAAATACTAACGGTTATATGAGTACAATAATTATATAGAAGAAAAGTATTAATAGTTATGAGGGAATGATAATTATATGGAATGAGTTTATAAGTAGAATGCTTATGAGAGATTCGTATAATATTAGGATCTATAAGCATATCTAGTTCGTATAAAACAATGAAAAATTCGTATAGATACGAAGATTTAATAGCCTTTTATTTTGTGAAAAACAATAAGAAATATAAGGCTTGATTTATTGATTTTTAAGTTTGGCATAGATATGCCAAATTCTTCGTAATTGATTCAGACCTAAGTAATGATTATGTGTGGATTCGGTGGAACACATAAGTGTCAATAACTTTTCTTGAAAGTTTTATTTACTTGAGGAATATGAGATAAGTTAGGAATTCATGGTATTGAATCTTGAGTGAGATAAACGTTAGACTTTTGATCTGTTGAGACTGTGTAAAGGTAAGAATGTATGAATTTCAAGGTTGGAATATTTTGTTGCATACATTGTATTTAAGTGTATCAGTGAATATTTATGCATAGATGCAATATGAAAATGACTAATAGGAGTTTCCTTAAGTAAATTATAATACTTAAGGCACCTATAATAATTTTGGATAATTACGATAAAAGGTTTAACTTCTAGATGTTTAGATGTGAATCTTTTGATTACCTAAGGTTTTGTTATATGAGGAAATTAAATATTGTATAAGTGGAATTGTGGGGATTGTAGATGTTCTTAAGTAGTAACATCAAGTGTCTTTGTTCATTGATATGGTCTATGTTGGAAGACATAAATAGTATTGATTTCAAGGTTAGTCACATTCTAAACCCTTGGTAGTAATGATGATGAATCCATTGATAGATATTGAGTATTAAGAGTAACATATGGGTGTATGCATTGTTCAATAAGGTTTTGATTAAAACAAATTATTTGAGTTGCTAGAAGATTATGTTACGAAATGATTTTAAATACCATTCAGAAAGATCCTTGATTATTGTTAAATTAGACTTCTTGTTCATAGTTAATTTTATCTTTAGTGGGCCTTGAATTAGGCTTAAGATCTGTATAAATTGGTTTTCAATTTTATGTTTGTTATTTAACTCGTTCTAAATGTGTTAAGGCCTGAAACAACCTGACCGATTTCAACTTAGAACATTTGGGCCTAGTCCAAATCCTAAATCAGTTTGATTCACACTATCTCTCCTACGTGGTCTCTATATGTGTCATCTACGGTGGTTTAATTATTGTTTACATATACGTTTACTATGCATATGAGCTTATTTCTCCGAGCTCACTTTCTTTCTCTTAATTTGTTATTTTCTCTCTAAATCACAAATCCTCTTCTTTTTCCCTCTAAAAGAAGAAGGAATTCTGGGATTCTGCAACTTACTATCTCAGTTTTTCCTTTCTATTTACTCTTCTTTTATCTCATCATGGACACAAAATACCAACACCTGAGAAAGTACTTCCCATCATTCTCCCAAAAGATTCTCAGAAAGAAATACAAGGCTAGAATCACTCGGTTGTGGATTCTTATGCGTTTTGGCATCCCTGGTGATGTGAGAATGTTGATAGAGGGGAAGATCTGTCTGAGTGACTTCAGTCAAGATATCGGTTTACCAGGAACGGGTACCAGTTGTAGTGTAATGAAAAGAAGAGCTCGTGCCATCGTGGTCACTTGTAACAAATGTGGAAGAGAAAATTATAACAGTAAATGTATTTCACCTGGTTATATGTCTACCAATAGAGAGGATAAAATAAGGTTTTGTAGGGATGGACTTTCAAAGGAGAACTTGGATAGCATCCATCCTCCTCTTCACGGTCACCCTAGTGGATATGTTCAAGGAGCTATTTTTAAACTCTGGCCTAAATTTTATGCAGAAAGACAACGCCTCAGGAATATGGTATTTCTAGATCCTGTTTGCCAAGCCATAAGAAAACTGGATGGGGAATAAGTCATCGCTCTATAAAGGTTGTTTAGTCTTTGCTTATTTGAAACAGTTTCAGTTGATGTTCAATAGTTTGTGTTTTTCTTTTACTCAGAATATTTGCCTTTGTGTTTGAAATAATTATGATTATTAGATTGATACAGTAAGTGTTAGTATTTTATTTAATTTATGGTTTTCTTAAATATATATATAAAATAAAATATATTATCTTATCAGACACGTCACATACAATACAGTAACATGTTTAAATTTTGAAAACTTATCCAGATATTTCAAGATTTGTGTCTCAAATTTCAAAAGTTCTACAATATTTGTCGTTTATATTGAATTTCTAGACTCGGTGTATATTTGTCAAAAGGTCTGCAGTTGTGTCAAGAGGGTCTTCTGTCAAACTGTTCTCAATTGTCAAAAGTTATACAATTAGAGTCTAATCTTTTTCAAAAAGTGAATCAGATTTTCTGTAAACTATCAATCACCTTATCTTACTTTCTTATCCGCACAAGATTTTGTTTAAATCTTTAGATTACCTTTTCATTACCTACTCGTCTGTCTCTTTAGCCCTTTTTGTGTATTCCTTATCCATAAAATCTCATGTAGAACCCGAAGTCTAAGTGGAGCAGACATTAATCAATCACTTATATAAACCAAATATGTCTACCTCCCAGTCCATCAAGAAAATAAAGAATGTCTGTGTCTTTTGTGGTTCTAACTTTGGAAAAGATCAAGCCTATGTAGAAGCTGCAAAACACTTAGGACAAGTCCTAGCACGCAGAAAGATTAACATAATCTATGGGGGTGGTAGTATAAAAATGATAAAAAAATATGATACTAACAGCTAGATCTAGTGATGCTACAGTTGTAGGAATTTGGCCTCATATTTTAGTTAAAGGAAACCTTTATAAGGAAACTATAGGTAAGGGAAAAGGAGTCAGGAGCATCCCTAGAAATTTTAAAGCCATAATCAATAATTCTGATGCATTTATAGCATTACCTGGTAGTCTAGGTACTCTTGAGGAAATATTCGTAGTTGCTTGTGAGCAATTATTGGGCTTTCATTCTAAACCCTTGGGACTACTGAATGTAAATGGTTTTTATGGTGGTCTTTTGAAATTTCTAGATTACGCTGTGGAAGAAAACATCATTGCAGAATTGGAGAGACAAATCTTTGTTACTGCTTCAATAGCTGAGGAATTGATAGATAAAATGCAAATCGTACATCCAGAATCTGACACTGCAACATCCAAGCTTGAATGGGAAAGGGAAAGCCGGGAGCAGCCAATTGACTTGAATCTCCATCTGTAATCTTTTGGTTTTATTTATGGCATGTAGGCATGTGTGTCCGTATTTCGTGTGTCACGAATAACCGTTTACCTTGCATTCTGTATTTCTTGTGGTATGTCGTTGTTCAATCTTTTAGATTCATTGAGCCTAATGCTAGGATGGCTGGATACGGAATACTTGATGCTCTCAAAACGCATCCTACTGAAGGTTCGATCTTTTGTTTATCGATGTTTTTGTATTCTCTAAGCATGCATGATATGGATAGCTGATATACGGAGTGCCTTGTACTCTCGAAACGTATCCGTTTTATGTTTGCAATGTGTAATATTCTGTTAATATTATGTGGAATTATCAAAGTCAGTTATGGGGATATTCCATAGGAAATATGAGTATATTATTTAGGTTGAATGTTTGTGTCATGAGGATAGCTATTTAATGAAAAATATGTCGGGTTTGTTTGCAACTCTGAGATTCCGTCTAATATATTTATGAATAAGTTTAATGTATGGTTTTGAATAGAAGTGTTTGTGATATATGTTTCATGACTATGTTTCAGTTTTTTAGTTGAAATATGAAATCAACTATCTTTGACTTTTCCTTACTCAGAAAGGAAAAGGAACCTAAAGATGAAGTATACAAAATTTCTCTGGCAATCTCCATAAATGTAATTGTAAATCATAGTCCATGGACAATAAGGCACTGGAATCATGGTATGGTCAATATGTATGTCTGATCAGATTCTTAGACCATTATACAGTGTTATAAGTTGGAACCTGTTAGAAATACTCTCATTGAGGGATTTAGAATTTAGAGTAAGATTTATATGCAAGTAAATAAGTGGAAATACGATAACTTAAATTTGGAGAACAAACAACATTAACGGTTTAGACTCGGAATTAGAATCATAACGGAATCAAAATTTTTACTAGTATTGCTAAAATTAAAATTTCGAGGACGAAATTTCTTTAAAGGGGGTAGAGCTGTGACACCCGTTATTCTCCTAACGGGTATTAAGGTAATTAAATTAATTTTTAGTGTGCCAATCAAAAATTTGTTTCATTTAAAATCCATTTCACAATATTTATTTCTATCTATTTTTAAATTTTCTAAGATTCTCCTATACTTATTTAGTATGTTTACTGAAAAGCCTTGGAACTTCTAATAAATTTCAAAAATATCATTTTGGCATTATGTGCCCTAAAGTCTCCAGAATAGACATGAGGATATTTTTCCCAACTACTCTTGACCCTCATTTTCTTTATTTCTTTCGTGACATGCTCCGACATGTTTCCTCCATAATTGCTTCTATCACTTCTCTTCAAAGACTTCATCTTTTCTTTCTTTTTCTTCCACGGTTCTCACACTCTTCTTCTCATTTCTTTGCTGAAGCAAAATATTTAGAGAACTTCTTCAAGGCAGCCATAAAAATCAGCCACCATCACCTCCATTTGAGCAATAATTTTAACTATACGGAAGTCAAGGAACCTGTTTTGAAGCCATTTCAAGCTTCCAACTAGCCATAATCTGAGGTTAGAATCGTATGAACAAATTTAGTCTTTCATTTATAATTTTTTTTGTTTATACTCAAGGATTATTCAAATTTGTGTTCTTAAACCTAAGCATATGTATAAAGTCTAAGTGTATACGCTGTAGACAGAAAATTTATATTGTTAAACTTTGTAATACCTCTATGGGCAATGACTCTTTCTTGAAATTTTGGGATTAAATAAAAATGAATTTTGTAAATAGGTTTGAATATTTAAAAAGTAAACATCCTAAGCTTTCTAACGAGCTATCATAAACCTAAATCGGAGTTGTATTTTATTTTCTATGAATTATTCAATTTTTGGATTGAAAACTAGTAAATCTGTCAGTTTGTTATGGTATACCAGCTGCTAACCTAAACCAAGAACCCATCTTTGCTCACCACCTAATTCCTTAATGTCTTGCAACATTTCCAATATTATCCTAAGTGATTGATGAATCTTATTAGGAACTAAAACATATAGATTACTTGTTTAATTTTATATTGTGTTAAGAGAAAAATTGTTTACTGTGGTATTCAAAAGAGATTTGCATAAAAGCTTTAATGGCATACTAGTAAGATAGATTTACACATGATTTATTTATGAATGTAGTTGTATGTTGTGCTTTAGTTTTAATTGTCCTTATGTACGCCTTAGGATCAAGAGAATGTGGAGCTAACGTTAATTGATTCCAGGATTAAAAGATTGTTGATAAGCTTGAAAGGTAGGGATTCTATTACTCATCTTTTGTGAGGTTTTTATAGAATTAAAATTGATTGTTTTACCGCAAGATATATATATATATATATATATATATATCTATGTTGAACTAATATTATATGAGTATCACATATGAAACTATGACATGGACTCGTCTTGTATTGTACGGCGAGGAACATAATGAATTGACACGTGTTATAAATTGAGAAGCATGGTTAAGAAAACTGACTATTAATAATGATTGAATATAGAGAAATGGTGAGACGTGAAGAGGGCGGCGGTTACGTCATTGGACATGAATACTCTAAAAGGTAAAATAGGGGGAAGGTGATGACGCTTCATTAGGTTGAAAGTCCCAGAACACACTGCACAGGAATCGACTTGGTGAGAACTCGGGGCTTGATGTCCCCTCACCCGAACACCCTTAGAATGTTTCGAGGGTGATCAAGCGCGCCCATTTGGGTTTCGATGAGTTGAGTGATACTCTATTAAACGTGGGTACCTAGGAATAGTGATGAACTATAATATTTGTATATATATATGTATTAAACTCGGTAATGATTAATTATGGTATCCACGGAATATGATCATAATAAATCTCATAATCTAGATAATGATGAGTATTAACTAACCATGCAGGTTTTAAAGTGGTAATGATAAAAACCTAAAGGTGAGTAATGGTTTTCTCTACTGAGCATATTGTCGCTCATTCCCTTATATTTGTATCTTTTCAGGATTCACTAAGTGTGAGGTGACAACGAGTAAAATAGTTGAGGAAGCGATGTAGCTATATTACATTGGGACTACTTCAATTGTTAAGAATGTTCTTCATGATCATGTAAGCAACAATTGTTACTTTCTGTAACTGTATTAAAATGCGTTGAAGGTTAAAATGATAATGACGATAATTTATATTATTAAATTTAAGGTGCTACATTAAACTGTGGTTTAATTGTCGTTTATATTTTTATTTTTGATTTGAGAGTTTTCATTTAAGCCCAGGGCAACTTTATTTTTAAGGTTTTACTTTTATTTTTAATTTTTATTTTATTTTATTAAAAACTGTTAACCCCGAGCGTTACATAATCCAACCAATGAAGCTTCTTTTCCGATTCATTCCCTTCCCCAATATCTCGATATCAATGCTTGAATGTGATCACAAAGAGTTTGAGGGATTCGAAAAATATTCAAAGTGTATGTAGTAGTCACTTGAGCAACTGCTTTTATAAGGATTTCACTCCCAGCCATCGAGAACAATTTCCCTTTTCATAATTGAAGCTTCTTTTAGCTCTCTTATTTTCCCTCAACAAAAGATGATAATCTTAAGTACTTAACAAATTAGCCGCAGCAAGTCCCAAACATCCTTGCATATCAATCTTAACCTCATCCTTCGCATTGGGGTTAAAGGTAACCTTAAACTTGTCAAAATTAATCACTTGACCTGGCTCTTTAGAATTAATTTCAAGCACAACCATGATAGCCCGACCCTCATTTGTACTAGCCTTGCTAAATATAATTGAATCATCTGCGAAAAGGAGATGACTTACCCTAGGAGCATGTCGAGCCACAGCAATCCCTGTGATCCAGCCCGCAACTTCCGCCTTGTTCAACAAAGTTGAGAACCCTTCTGCGCAAAGAAGAAAAAGATATAGAGAAATAAGATACCTTCGTTGAATCTCACGCTTTGGTCGAACAGCTCCCTGGGAGCTCCTCCAACAATAAAGGACAGTGTGGTAGTGGTAACAAAATCCATTATCAAACCGCAAAAATGATCACCGAAACCCAGTTTCTACATCATCCTCTCCAAAAACGGCCACTCAATTCTATCATATGCTTTACTCGTATCCAATTTTAACCCCATAAGACTGTCTTTACCACTCGTTTTCCAACTTATAGAATGAAAAACTTCAAATGCAACAAGAACATTATACATAATAAGATGACCCAGAATAAATACGCTTTGGTCATAGGAGATAATGAGAGGAATACATTCTTCAGCCTATTTGCTAACACCTTTGTGATGATTTTATGCAGCACATTGCATAGGCTTATTGGGCGACAATCAAAGACTCTCTTCCGCCCCTTAATAAGAACAACATTAGTAGCATTGAAGCACTCAACCGAAGCATGCTCATTCAAAATCTGAAGACAAACAATAGTTACATCACCACCAACTAAGTCCTAATTTTTCTTATAAAAGGATGAACGAAAACCATCAGGCCTCGGTGCCTTATTAGGACTCATACTAAAAGGGCTCTCCGAACCTCATCAGCTTTGAAAGGCATGTCCAATGAAATCCTCATGTTCTCATATAAACATGTCTCCACAGCCTGTGCAATTTCCTCAATGTCCTCGCTAGCAGGGGAAATAGTAGAGAAGATCCTGGATAAGTATCTCTCTACACAATTGGCAATGTCATCCTCTTCGGTAAGCCGCCGTCCATCATCACTCATTTTTATCCCCACCTCTAAGCCATTCGGTTCTAGACCTGTGACGCCAATAGTGCTCTTCCAAGGCTAAGTCCCTTTCTTGTTCCACCAAGAGCCGCCATAGCTTACGTTTATCCTCATCAATTGCATACCATCTTGAATAGCTTCAATTTCGTTCTGGAGCTCTTTCACTTTGCACGGGATCCGACCAAAGTGCACAAAACTCCAGCTTTTTAATTCTTGTGGACAATGTTTCAAGCAGTTATTAAACTTGACCTCATCCCCCCTTATATTTGAACCTTCCACGAGCTTCCCAATACCTCTAAAACCTTCATCCGACATCCGAAAGGGCTGAAAGAAAAACTGCCTCCTTTTTGGGTCTTTTCCCGGTGTCTACCACACACCAATTCCAACAAAATAGCCCTGTGATCCGAACTATAGAAGCCAAGGTGCCGAACGCAAAAATTTGGATTCAAAGAAATCCATCCCTCACCACGGAGCACACGGTCCAACCTTTCTCGAATTGGTCTTCCGCAACTTAGCCATTATCCCAAGTGAGCTTTGGGCCCTCAAATCCCAAGTCTGTCAACATACAATTATCCACCATTTCCGGAAAAGAGTATATAATAGAATGAAAACGATCACCGCCACCTTCTTTCTCCGAGAGAAAAAATTCTCATTAAAATCTCCCGCAACAATCCATGGGAGATCAAATAACCCTTTCAAACGTAATGGTAAAGTCCACGAGTGGTGCCTCTCGCTTTGCATTGGATGCCGATAGAAACCTGTGAGCTGCCAGCATCTCCCGCCGGGCATTTTAACAAAACTGTCAACATGGTAGTGGGAAAAGTTTCTTTACTTGTAGATCAATATCCTTGTTCCAAAGCAACATTAAATCTAGACTTTGACTCACACAATCCACACAGAAACAGTAGTCAAAGCCAAGCCGTCGTTTAATTCCTTCCGTCACAACCGAACACAACCCAGTATTCATCAAAAACACTACATTGGGTGAAGTGTCTCGGATTAGCATCCAAGTTTGTCGAAAACACGGGGTTTCCTCAAGCCCCGTACATTCCACACTATGACACTGATGAGGTTCGGCGGGGTTGCGGATAACGCAAAGTTCAAACGTCTGATTTGAAGTATCTATTTATCACATGCCTTGGTATCTCTGCTGCAGACAAAATCTAGGTGAGTAATGCCAATGATTTCATTATATTCCTAGGATTTATTCTTTTTTGTTTCTTTTACTTTGTTCTCTGAGTTTTCCTAAAAGAAGATGACGTCGACAATTTCGACAATGACGACGACAAAAAAAATAACAATAACAATAATAATAAATAATGTTTACTAGAATGAGGGAAGTCTTTTAGGGCTTACACGAAAAGATGCTGACCTTCTTGTGTTAAAACATTTTGATTTTTAGGAAAATTGGTGAAGGCTGGTGGATAAATCATTACAGCTTTTTGTTTTTTTGTTTTTTTAACAAGATCAGCAACGGGGCAAAAGTGGAAATAAAAGGTTTGTCCAACAATACCAATATTTTCCTTTTTTTTTTTTTTAAATGACCAACAATACAGCACTTGAACATTAATTAACTTGTATTAAGCACCACTTTAGACTAAAGTTTGCTTTACTTATTTGAACTGAAAAAATTCCAATTCCAAACAAATTTGTCATGATATTTTTCTTTCACAAATTTCAAGTTGCTATAATTTTTTAATTTGAAACAATAATTCAAACGGACGATCCAAACATCCTATAACATTTCTAGCACTGGAGAGAGCTAGTATTGCTATTATATGACTTGTGCTCAACTTATTGCTAGAATATCTAGAGGCAAGTTCAATTTTGCTTCCCTTGATTTAATTGTGTGGATTTATCTCTAATTTCTTTAATTAATCTGACAATGAACATGCATTTTTTTTTTGTCTGCCTACCTGCCACTAGTATTACTAGCCATTTGACAAGGTTTCTCTGCCGTTTGCCTATTTTTTAAGATGCAGAAGCAATATGTAGATATTGACCCCTTATTAGTTAATTAATTCATCTTATTGAGAATCGGATATGGAATGCAGAAGCATTTCATCTGGCGTCAGTTTAATGATATCATTCCCACCCATCAGAGAATAAAGAAGAACGAAGAAGAAAGTTTGGAATTCTCACCAACTAAAAATGCAGAGTACGAAGAGATGACATATTGCTGAGGAGGATTGTCCAAAACGTGACTCTATCCAGCTCAGCAACTAAAAAGTAAAATGAAAATAAGAAAAACGGAAATAGCTAAATAGTCCAACACTTTATTTATTTACAAAAGCAGCCTAATTATTCTAATACTCCTACTGAAGACGGAGAATAAATGTTGAAAATTCCCATATTTCCAAGTAAAGCATGAAACAGTCCAGGAAGAAGTAGGGTTGGTCAGTAAGTCTGATAGCTGATGTTGCAAAGAACCGTACAGCGTCTTCATTACACCAGCTTGAATCTTCTCTCTGACCAAATGACAATCAATTTATATGTGTTTCGTTTGCTCGTGGAAAACAGGATTAGCTACTATGCGTAATGCAGCTTGATTATCACAAAACAACAATGCAGGTTTAGGATGATTTATATGAAGGTCCTAGAGAAGAGAGAGCAGCCACATAATTTCACACGTTGCATTTTCCATGGATCTATATTCAGCCTCTGCAGAAGATCTTGACACTATCTGTTGCTTCTTAGATTTCCAATGATACAAGCAAGTCTTTAATTCAATTGATTTTCTTGTGTCTGGACAAACAGCCCAATCCGAGTCACCAAAAGCCTTCAATTCAGTTGCCAAGGTGGAAGAAAAAAAGACCTTGTCCAACTGTACTCCTTAAATATTGTAGAACATGACGAGCTGCCTGTAAATGAGTTACTCTGGGCTTAGCAAGAAACTGATTTAGTCGGTTTACTGAATATGAAATATCTGGCATGGTGATGGTGAGGTACAGCAACTTTCTGATTAATCTCCCATACTGAGAAGGGTCTTCTAACATGTCTCCATCATCTTATGAAAGCTTCACATCAACATCGATAGCTGTTTTTATTTTCTATATCTAAGACATCCTAAGTCCGAGAGAAGCTGCAAGGCATAATGTCTCTGGTCGACTGAAATCGCTTTAGTTGTTCTAGCAACCTCAAGCCCGAGAAAATATTTTTCGTCTCCAAGGTCTCTGAGCCTAAACTTTGTGTCAAGAAAGTGTTTGAAAGCTTCTGCATAGTCTAAATCATTACTGGCAATCACAATGTCATCAACGTAGACAAAAAGAGCTGCAAAAGAAGAACCTTGGATCTTGACAAATAATGACTTGTCTGCAGCTCACAGCTTAAAACCTTTAGCAATACAAACGCTTGAAAATTTTGAGAACAACTGTCGAGAGGCTTTTTTGAGACCGTAAAGAGACTTGTGTAGCTTGCAAACAATATTGTTGGGCAAAGAGTCCCTCCTCATGGTGAAGGCCAGGAGGCCAGGAGGTAGTGACATGTAAACTTCCTCATCAAGTTCATCGTGCAAGAAAGCATTTTTAACATTAAGTTGCGTCAAGCTCCATCTGTGAATGGCTGCTAAGGCGAGAAATATTTTCACAATGACCAATTTTTCCACGGTGGAAAATGTATCAAAATAATCAATCCCCTATTGTTGAGTAAAACTCTTTGCCACTAAGCGAGCTTTGTAATGTTCTATAGAACTATCTGCTAACTATTTAATTCGGTAAACCCATTTGCAACCAATTACGTGCTTACCAAGTGGCAAGTTAGTCAGAGACCAAGTCTCATTCCTCTCAAGAGCCTGCAGCTCGGCCGACATTGCCTCTCTCCTCTCCAGAACAGCAACAGCTTTAAAAAAGGTGGCAGGTTCAACATTGGAAGAGATGGAACAAAGAAGATTTTTTTTAAAGGAATAGACAACTTATGATAAGAGAGTACTTGGGACAAAGGATAAGCAGTAGAACTTGAAACATGAGCAATGGAGGAGCAGTAGTAGTCCTACAAATAAGGAGGTTTAAGAGTGGTGGCAGCAAGGGAAGAATCAAACATAAAAGAACTTGTAATGAGTTTTCGTTCAGTAAGTTCAAATATAATCTCACATAATATTAAAAACATTCATCGTAAAGCATTACTTTTAAATTTTTTTATAAAACTTTCTTCATTAACCTTTTCTTGTAAACAACTTCTATAAATTGTTTTTCATTAACATTTCTCATAAATATTTCTTAAAGTGTTTCTTTTAACCATCTCTCATAAACGTATCATGAAAAGTGGCAGCAAGGGAAGAATCAACAAGAGTCTAAGTAGGAGACTGATTAGGAAGTGAGTGTGGTAAAACTCTATCAGAAAAGAAATCCGAAGGACTAGATTGAGCAACATAATCATCAAATGGAAAAATAGACTCATAAAAAACGACCTCTTAAAATGAAAATGACATTAGTATTGAGATCAAGCAATTTATATCCTTTGTATGCAGGTGGATAACCAAGGAATACAGCTTTTGTGGCATAGGGAGAAAACTTGGTTCTATATCTTACTAATGTTGCAATGTTCTGTCTTTTTAGGCCGTCATTTAATTTATTTAAATTTTATTTCTTAAACTTGATCTTATTTATTAGTAAAAAAAATACTGGGTAATTTTTTTTTTCTTTTTAACATACTTAAAATATATTATAACTTTCGTTGTAATAGAAATAAAGGCATAGCTCAAATTTTGACATTAAAATCACAAAAATTTTCTTAAAACTTATCAAGAAAACATTTACTTTCTTAAAAACTTTTTAAATCTTTTTTCAACTTAGAAAAGTGTTTCACTAAAACAACGAAAACCTTTTTTTTTTTCTTTAAGTAGCAAAAAACAACAGTAGTGGTATTCACACCTAACCTTCACATCTATCTCTTCGTGATATTGAGCTCTTCAACTTGTTATACTGGTCTCTCATAGGATTACATATAGTATGAAGAAACTTGTAATGAGCTCTCGCTCAGTAAGTTCAAACATAATCTCACAAAATATTTAAAACATTCATCATAAAACATTGCTTTTAATTTTTTTTTTATATAAAACTTTCTTCATTAACATTTTCTTGCAAACAACTTCTATAAAATGTTTTCCATTAACATTTCTCATAAATATTTCTTAAAGTGTTTTTCATAACCATCTCTCATAAATGTGTCATGAAAAGTGGCAGCAAGGGAAGAATCAACAAGAGTCTAAGTAGGAGACTGATCAAGAAGTGAGAGCGGTAAAACTCAATTAGAAAAGAAATCTGAAGGACTAGATTGAGCAACAGAATCATTAAATGGAAGAATGGACTCATAAAAAATGACATCTTTTAAAATGAAAATGACATTAGTATTGAGATCAAGCAATTTATATCCCTTGTATGCAGGTGGATAACCAAGGAATACAACTTTCGTGGCACAGGGAGAAAACTTGGTTCTATGTCTTACTAATGTTGTGAAGTCTTGTTTTTTCGGGCCGTCACTTAACTTACTTAAACTTCACTTCTTAAACTTGATCTTACTTACAAGTAAGAAAAATATTGGGTAAATTTTTTTTCTTTTTAACATACTTAAAATCTATTACAACTTTCATTGCAATAGAAATTAAGATGTAGCTTAAATCTTGACATTAAAATCACAAAATTTTTATTAAAACTTATCAAGAAAACATTTACTTTCTTACAAATTTTTTAAATCTTTTCTCAACTTAGAAAAGTGTTTCGCTAAAACAACAAAAACCTTTTCTTCTTTTTTTTTGTCTTTAAGTAGTGAAAAACTACCGTAGCGGTATCTACACTTAACCTTCGCATCTATCTCACCACGACACTGAGCTCTTCAGCAAGTCGTATTAGTCTCCCGTAGGATTACCTATAGCATAAAGGAACTTGTAATGAGCTTTCACTCAGTAAGTTCAAATATAATCTCACAAAATATTAAAAGCATTCATCGTAAAACATTGCTTTTAAATTCTTTTTCATAAAACTTTCTTCACTAACCTTTTCTTGTAAACAATTTCCATAAAATGTTTTTCATTAACATTTTTTGTAAATATTTCTTATAGTGTTTTTCATGACCATATCTCCTAAATATATCATGAAAAGGAATGCAAGCAAGGTCATTATGCATGATTCCATTTATGCTCATTTATGAATATCCAATTATTCTCAAAATAAATTAATTATGAATTAATTCATATTTAATAAATAATTTATTATATTGTTTAATAAATTATTTATGATTATTAAATGAGGAGATTATTTAATAATAAATAATTAAATTTAGAAGAATACAATGATTGGGTCCCACTATTTATGACGCACACAACAATAGAGTCCCATTGTGTGTGGTGCCAACATTAATAAGGAAAAGTCCCTTGTGCACTTAAAAGCTTGATTGCCAAATTCCATATTTAGAATTTCTATTATTAAATTACTGTTATTTAATTCAAATATGAAAAGTTAAATTTCAAAACAAATAAGATTGGATAACAAGCAGTACTTGATGATAGGTGCCACATGTATAGAAAAAATTTCTCTATGTGTGACGTTAATAGCAATATAAGGAAATGAAACATTGTGCCTTTTATTTTGATGAAATATTTGATATTTAAATTAAAATAAAGAAAATTTTTATAATTAATTGAGTCTCTCATTTTCTCTAAATATAGGCATCCTTTGTTCATTCTATATACAAGTTAAGCCTTGGAGAGACTGAGAGGACTCTGCCAAAATCCCTCACTAGGCATGTAAAGATAGAAAGAGAATGAAGGAAAGTTCTTCGTTCTAAAATCCGTTTTGCTCATGTGTTGAGATTAATTTGTAACTAAAAATTAGTCAAGTGATCCTTAGAGAATTTAATTCCTCCAAAGCCCATCCATTCTATGTCCAGGACTAGGCGAGAAATATAGTGATTTAGAATAGAGAACATCCTTTATCCTCTCGAAGATTTACGGTCTCTCATCTTCATTCGAATAAGCAAAGTTTACATATATTTATTTAAGCATAAAATTAATATATTCTATAAAATGTTTAACAAAGTTATCAAAAAAAATTTCTTATATACATCGGTTAGCATTTCTGCCATACTTTGTAAAAATTGTTTTTCAAAATTAACAATTAGTTAGGCACAGTGTAGGACATGAAAAATTGGACAAGATCCAAATTTCTTTGTCGTTATCTTTCAACATTATAGCAATTATCTTATAATTAGGTGATTATTTAGATGATCAAGTTCTACAAATTAGATACAAAGTCGATCTTAGTTAACCTCAATATATGTATGGATCCTCTTCAATAATCAGAGGCCAAGAACAATTTCCAAAAAGGGTATTTCTAAACTAATCTGTTGCTCTTCATAATTCATGAAAAGGTGAATGACACGTTGCTTCAACTCCAGTTAAGTGTAAGTACACACATCCATGTGCATCCACCTAGGTAAGTCGTGTTCTTTTTGGTACAAAAGGGGATACAGGGTGTGAAAAATAGATATGGTGGGTCTATACAAATGGTGATAACATAAACCTTTTTCTTATTTCTATGTCCCTTTTAGAGTGTCCTCAAATGGTGATTTGCCGCAAAGAAATGGTGGGTCTATACAAAAATAGATATTTATGCGTCTTCGGGCCATAAGCCGTTAATCTCCATAACCATTGATTGGAATTCTTCCATACTACACACATAATTCATAATACTTCCGAAAGGAATAAAACAAATAACGGAAAACCTTAGCTTTTAGCCTAATGCATTAAGATGGAAACTTCAAGACAAATCACATGTTTGGGCAAAAATGACACAATTTGTTCCACATGCTCATCTCTTGTTTCCCGAATAATAATATAACGTGGGGAAGAAGTCTACTTATTATAGTACACATCTATATTTATTTATTGGATTCGGAAAACACACACAATTTTCCTCTTTTTCTAAGAAAAGAAATAACATTCACATAATTAGACTGCATGATCTAAAGTACTTCAGAAATTTATACAAAAAGGCCAAGGAAAAAAAAAAAAAAAAGACAAAAGACAGACTCTGATCTCTTATGTTAAAAAGGATGAGATTAATTTCGGTATTGGGTTGTTTCTTGCCCTTGAGGTTAGTAACGATCATACGACATACAAAACAAGCAAGATAAGCATTTTTCTGCGCTAAAACGCAGGTACTAAGGCAGGAGACGACATCATTTCAGTCTGATTAATGATTTCTTCTTCATCGTCCTCGTCGTTTTCCTCTGCCTCCCACAAGAAGTGAGCATACGACCCCAAAACAGTGCTGCAATACGCGAATTTAGATAAATTCAATCGTATAAATGACAACGTAATTTTAATTTTCTCTCCAATTTAATCAATAAACAAAACGAAAAAAAATTATGTTAAAAATTTGGTGAAAGCGAAATAATGAGTACCAGTCATCAGGTGAAGCAGCAACGGCCTGATTGAAGTAAGACATGGCTCGTTCCTCATCTCTCTGCGTCTCCCAAATCAGCTTTCCGTACATCGAAAGCAACTCTCCATCTCCTGGATTCGCCAGTATCGCTCTTCCGTAATACTCCTCCGCTCTTTTCGTGTCCTTCCTCACCTTCATCGCAAAGATTCACAAAATCAAACCATAATTCACTCCATTTTCTCAAAAATGTCTGTAGATGAATCATAGAATCAGTACTTACCTCGTGCAAATACTTGCTGTAGTTTCTGAGGAGAAGCGAATCGCCAGGGTTCGCCTTCAGCATCTCCTCGTAATACGCGCCGAGCTCGCTCCGATCGCTGTTTCCGCCACCGAAACTGCCGAATCCGTGATCGTCGTCACCGTCCTTGCCGAATCCCCCGCCGGATATTCCTAGTTCCTCCAACGGAATCCCGAGCTCCGGCCAAGAGCTGGCGAAGCTCGTGGCCCTGTCGCCGCCGGTAGGTAGGAACTCTTCCTCCGGTATCCTCGCCGGAAAGGAGAGGAATCCGCCGGAGAGTTGAGCCTCCGATCGGATCACGTCACTCTCCGACAGCGCTCTCCGGATTCCCCTGTCTCTCCGGCGGTTGACATCGAAATGTACGGAGACGGTGCTCTTTTTGCCGGAGAGAGAATCAGTCCTATAGAGGCACAGTCTGGGAGAACCGGAAAGCGGCGGAGACTGGAGCTGGACCGGAACCGAGCCGGTACGGATCAGAATGGCCTTCATTTCTGAAGAGAGAGAAGATCGAAATTCTGTTTACTTTCAGTCTTTGTAAAGAGAGAGGGCTTTGACGTATAAAATCGTCAAAATATATAGACAATGTTGAGCCGTCTTTTGCGCTGATTGGCTGACCTGTTAGAGCACTAGATGAGGACACCTGGGACGTTGCACGTGAGAGCTGCGGCAGAGAAGGCAGCTCCTGTGGCGTCAGCGAGTGTGAACTTTTTCTCCAACGCATCACGTGTGGAGCGTGATGCTGTCACCAGGTACCGCCACGTAGAAGGCGCGGTGTACTTTTTTGTGATCTGAAACTGTACTGCGTTGTTCAAATGTCGTTCCTTTCTTTATTTTGCTATGCCAAGAGCGTATCATCTATACACTTAAAGTCTATTTATTTTGTGATTTAAAGCACAGTTTAAATTATTTTGTTATAATATTTTTTTTATAAAAATTTAAATCTTTATTTAAATATTTTATTCAAATATTTAAACCAAACAAACTCTTAATAAGCCATTTGCATCCAAAGTCAAAGGCTTGGCTTCTTTTGTAGGAGACGTTTTTCCTAGCTACCGAAAAAGGTTTTAAAATGTCCTAGCTAAGCGTTAATGTTTAAAAAATTTTAGGGCTTATTTGTTTCAATACTCGAATCAATGTTTGAATTATTTTGCTACAGTATTTTCTCTCACAAAAATTTAAATATTTATTTAAATACTCTACTCAAATACTCGAACCAAACGGGCCCTTATTGTAATTCCTAATTTATTACAAATGTGCATCCATTTTTGGGTCTTTTAATCGGTAGAAAAATATGATTTTTAAAGTGTTTGAAAAGCAAATTGAAACTGAAAGTATAGTAACATGTGAGAACTTTACACTATAGCATATTTTTACTTTATATTGTATCACATGAGAATTTTACACTATTAAAATTGAAGCTAGTGAGTTGAAACTAAATTAATTAAGCAGTCTGATAAGATTTAATGATATGAAAACATGCAATATCCATAGAAATACTTATGAGAGAAAGACCTCCTTTTGTAAACAAAACATGTTGTAATGCAAGAAGAGGTATCGGGAAATAATTATGTCTAAGTAGAGGTAGTCATTACTTATTAGCAATTAATGGTACTTTTTAAGTCACAGACTAAGCAAAAAGCACTAGAGAAAAAGAGGAGGAAAATACAAGGCAAAACCAAGAATAATGAGTGGGAGCTTCTTGGGAAGAAACACTGTTATGGGATATTATTTTCCTATCTAGTCCCACCTTAAACGGTATTGTTCAACGTACAAAGAGTAGAATATGAACAAAAAGGCTACAACACCACGTTTCTTCAAGCAAAACAAGCAAATACAAAAACTAGGTTCGAAAACCAACGTCGAACACTCAAGAACACCCAAAAAAAAAAAAAAAATGCACCGTCACTAGAAGTTTTAACCAAAAAAGTCCCTAAAAAAAAAAACACATGGTAAGAATAGGGCCAACAATATGGGTTGCAACACGACGACACGACACGAATCCGACACGTTTTTTTGCGGGTTAATGTCGGAAAACTTGACCACGGGTCATTTTAGTGTCGACCCGAAACTGACCCATCAAAAAACGGGTCGTGTTCGGGTCAACCCGTCTGACACTAAAATGACTCGTTTTTGACCCGTATTTAATTGATTAACTTTTAAAAAATTAATATTATTTCATATATAATATAAGCTCTTAAAATGTCAAACCATACATCTCTTATCACTCATCTTCTTGTTGAAGTGGTATGAAACTCTTCTAATTTTATTTTTTTTAATATTATATATATTAACGTGGGCGGATTAGAGGTGAGTTGCGGGTCATAATCGGGTTACGGGTCAAAATCGGGTCACGAGTTATTATTTTTTGACACTATGCATAAGAAACGGGTTGACACGGGTCGTGTTCGTATCAACCCGTGTCAAAACTAGTCGGGTTAGGGTTGAGAATTCTCAACCCGTTCGTGTTACGGGTCGGGTTAGTGTCGACCTAATTTTGTTAAAATTAACTCCAACCCGACACGAACCCGACCCGCCAACCCGTTTTGCCACCCCTAGGTGAGAAACGGTCCGTGTTGCAGTGGCTAGATCAAGTGCCTAATGATGATGTGATATTAGGTAGGAATCATCTCCTAACCTCCATTGCTAACCATGATGCATAATGCAATCAATTACATCGCATCATATAAGTTAGCACAAAATAATAACCATTTACATATAATCGAGCACCCTATCTGTCCCATCTCGACCTGAATGGGCTACACCCTATCTGTCTCGAACAGGTTGTAGTCCGCTTCACACAGGTGGGTCCCATTGATCTTGAAAAACTTTTTTTGTCTTGTTCGAGCTGTAGCCGGCTTCTCTCACACAGGTGGGCCTCATTGACTCGGTGGGGCCCACCTGTGTGAGAGAAGCGGGCTACAGCCCGAACAGGACAAAAAAAGTTTTTCCATATAATCTACCGTGAGATGCAAAAGAAAATATGTACAACTTATATTATCAAACCATCAAATGTTAATGACCTCAATTCAATTGCTAATGGAAAAAGACGCATCAATGATAATGCACTTGTTGATGTTTATTTTATGATCGTGACTATTGTTATATCTCAATTTTAACAAATCAATGTTAGCTTTCTAGTCATGACTATAATTTCCGGAAGGTTTAAGATTCATTATTCTTAAAATTCAATGAGCTAATTTGAATAGAAAGTATATTTTTTATTACGGAATAGCAAATAGAAGTTAAGTACCTAATAATAATTTGAAAAATAGTGTAAAGCTGAAATCAAGCAGTGAGGATTTGAGATCGCCAAAAAAAACCAAGCGGTTGTTTATGAGGACTCCATGATGGTGACATGTAGTCACTAACAGGTATCAGCCAATTTAGGCTTAACCATTCAATAAAATATCTTTAAAGTTGGTGTCTTTGTGATACTTTAATTTTAACTTATCAGTTACAACTCTAAATAATATATAAAACTCCTAGTAATTATAATAAAAAATAAAAAAAATTACTTTAATATAAAGCTTGTACATGTTACTAACTCTTAAATTTAAAAACTTTACTTGCAAATAAAACGACAAACAGCCTGTTAAGAAAAATATTTCTATAACTTGTAAAAAAAAGGGTTAAGCGGCCAAACAGCGTGGTCTACTTTGACTCGATTGTCTGGCTGTTTTACTGATGGTACCGGTGCATAATTTTTTTCAAAACATATATGGAGTTTTTTTTGTATTGTTTTTAAAATAATAAAAATATTTTTACTTTGAAAAATAAAATTTTAAAAAAATTATGTTGAAAGTTTTTTTTAAAATTTTTATCTTAAAAAATATGTAAAAATATTTTTAAAAATTTTAAAAACGAAAACAAACTGCTATTACTTTTTATCAAGGCCCAGTTGGCAATCATGCAGAGGAGACTCTTCCACATGTAACCGTCCTTGGTACGTTAAGTTTGAACCAGTTAGGCGTAAAAGTATTAAAGACTCAAACATTTCTCATTAAGTAAATTTTTAAAAAATTCAGCAAAAAAGTAAATTTTCAAAATAAAAAGTATTAGACTTTTATGATCGAATAAGTATATTCTTAAGTAGGACGTAAATTTAAGCGTCACTGTAATTATTAGAGTGATTTTGAAAAATGCAACTCAAAATTATTTGAACTTATGACGGAGTCAAAATGAATTTATCGTTAACTTATGTTTGCACAATCTTATAAATTTTAATGATAAAAAAATTACGGCCTCTTCATTTTTTTTTTTTAAAAAACGTAACCATTAAAAATATAGGATACACATTCCCTACTTCTCTGATTTGCCAGATTGGAATCACTGTTGATTCTAAGCGTTTGCCAAAAAAAATCAAAATTAAAATCAATGTGGTAGACTTGCAATATCCACATATGCGCAATGAATTGAAGTACGGGCCATTGGACAGATTTTTGTTCCAATATAATTTTCTGATCTTGCAGTAAGGTAAAACAGAAAAACTATTAAATGATCCAAATATCTATATTTTTTTTTAACACATTTGAGTTTGTCATGTATTGTTTCGGACATTTGTGTGGGTATATGGAATGCTGTGAAGCCCTTAATATGTAATGCATTTTTTAAAATTAAAAAAATAAAATAAAATGAACTTTAGCTTTTACTTTCTTTTTTTTTTTTGGTTCCTTTTTAGTGAAAAATGCATAACTTACTTATAATTCAAGAAAACGACAAACAAAGGGGATATGTGACAACTGGTGGGAGTCTTTGCGTTCTTTTCTATTGTTCCTGCTTTGTTTGTACGGTTGTTGCTTGTTCAATATTTGAATATTTACGTGCACAAATCAGTTTTCTCCTATTCTTCCTGCCATCTTTCTCTTCCTATTTTTTAATATTATTTCGCATTATTTTTATCTCTTCACTTGTCTGTTGGTTTCTTTACCCTGAATTAGCAAAAATAAATAAAAGTAAAGGCTCTTTCTATAGTAGCAGTCTCCATTTTCTTAAAATATTTAGGGTATTAGATAAGGTGGTTAAAACTGTTAGTTAGAACTGTTTTTACTATAGCATATGAGAGCTTTATACTGTAGTAATTTTTTTATTGTTACTATAATATGCGAGAGTTTTATACTGTTTGTAACTGGGAAAGTGGTTTGAACCACTTTTGCCAAACACCCTTTCTTAATCATGTTAAAATATTTAGTACAAGGTTTGTTAGATAACAGATCTAAAACATTGTTACACATGAGTGTTTTTTTTATAAAATATAACTACAAAATGATAAATTTTTGTATAAGATTGACAACGTGATTTAAAACAATAACACGTGCATTTGCACGTGCAAATCTGCTGGTTATTAGAAAAAGTAGAGATTGAGTTTCGAACAATGACAAATGCCATGTCAAAATAAATTTCTTCAGATGGGCGCACATATATGGATGAATCTTCAGAAACATGCACAAGCGCAGGCTCCATTCTTTCCGCTTGACCATCGTAAAGAGGGCCATGACTTGCAGCACGTGAAGACATGTCTCAATTGTTCCCCCATCTCCACGTGGCCTCCTGACCCATGTTGTCTCACGTGGCAATTTCCCATCAAGTGCCATTTGGCACATATGTTTTCCTCTTCTTTCTTTTTTAACCACGCTCCAGTGTTAAAGCTTAGCCATTAAAAATAAGGGTTAATTCTAGAAATGGTTCGTGACTTTTACTATGAATCTCATTTTACCTTGTGTTTAAAAGATGAATTTAAACTCACGATTTGAATTATACATAATATAAAGCTCTTATATGTTATAGTGTAAAGCTTTAACATGCTACAATATTCAAACTCATTTTTTAACTTCAAATCAATTTTGTGAAACACTCTATTTAGTCTTTGATTTTTAAGACATCTTCAATCTATCAACTCATTTCAGTTTTAGTCCTTTTCATCAGTTTGGTATTAAAAACTTGATAAAATATCAATAATATTCATTTAACAGAGTATTATTATACACTTACAGGTCAAAATCATCGACATATCTTGTGTTCTACTATTAAAATATTATTTTGTATAAGTATCATCTAACCAATGAAAAGTACTAAAAATAAAACAAATTAATAAATGAGGGATTAAATTTGGGATGCTTTTAAAATCAGAAATTAAAATGAGATTGAGGATGAAGTTTGAGATCATTTTTGAGATTAGCCTTAAAAATAATAACCACTTATCATCAACAAAATAATAAGAAAATTATTTATCTGGATGAAAAAGATATCGTATTAGTAGTATAAATATTTTAATTGTTAGTTTTTTGTTAATCGTCATATTTTGATTAAACAATCTAAAATTGTATATGATCTTGACAATTAAAAATTGCATTCCTAAGAATAATTATTGTCAGGGCAAAAAGATAATACGAAAATTATAAAGAATGTCACTTTTTTTAAAACTTATTGAAACAAATAGCAAGTTTTGAAAATCTTTGTAGTAAATAGCAATAATTAAAAATTTATTCAGTAAAAATATTTTTTATTTATCTATCTACTCTGAGTAAAAAAAATTTATCAGTAAATTTTTTTTACTATTATTTACTACAAATATTTTTAAGACCTAATATTTACTTCAAAAAACTTTAAAAATCTAATACTTCCCTCATTCTCCTATTCTAAAAAGAAAAATTATGTTTAAACACATAGGCTTTTGCTTGTATAGTTGGGATAAAAAAGAAAAAAAAATACAAAAACAAATTACAAGGACTATTCATTAAGAGTATATCTTTACCTACATAAAAATGCTTCGCACCGTTTTTTGGGTGGGGACGATTCGTCCTAGTTTTTTTTTTTTAACTTCTTTTTTTTTTAACATTTTAGTTTTTTAAAATATCTTTATTTTATTTCTTCTTTTTTGTTTTTTCTTATCAATCTTTTTTTTCCTACAATATATAATAAAAAAATCATCTAATTTATTCTTTTGTAATAATATCATGTAAATATAATTCTCCATTAAATATTTTATCAAATATGATCTTTATAACTGTTTAATTATCACCTTAAGTTTCATCCCTCTTTTTTGACTAATTTTTTTTCTTAATATTTTTTTATTGTTTCTAACTTATGTTCTTCTTTCACTTCTTCATTGCTCTGTCATTTTGCTCCTGTTAAAATGGCCTTTTGGTATTGTTTTCAAAATAGATGAAAATTTTTTTGTTTTAAAAAATGAGAATTTTTTTAGAATTGTACTGAGAGTGTTTTTAAAATTTTTGCCTCAAAAAATATGTGAAAACATTTCTAAAAATTCTGAGAACGAAACCAAATAGAGCCGTTTCAAATATAACTCTGTTCATTTCACCTTAAGTTCTATCCCACTTTTTTATAAACCTTTGTTCATTTCACCTTAAGATTTATCCCACTTTTTTATAAATTATTTTTCTTATTTTTTATTTTTTGTTTTTCATTGTTGTGAATATTTTTCTTTTGCTTCTTTATTGCTATGTCATTTTGTCCTTGTCAACATAACTTATTTCAAATGTACCCTTGATCATTTTATGATTTTATGCTTTTTTAAAATATTTCTTCCTCTTACTTACTCCTACTAAAATATGAAGTTGGGTTTTTCTGATTGGCCCATTACAACAAATTTTCCCCTAAAGATGTGTCTTCTTTTCAAAAATTTTCCACACCATCCTTTCAACTTTTTCTTTTGTTTTTTTTTTTCCTTTTTCTTAATAAATGCATTCTATCTAATTTGTTCATGTTGGAGAATTAAAATGCACTTTTCCCTCACTTTATTTTTATTATCATAATTTATTTCCTATGCATTTGTGCTTAATTTTTTTTCTTTTTCTTTTTTTCAAACGTCCTTCATAGTGTCATCCTTTTTTAATGTATTGCTTTTAAATATTTCTTTCCACATGTTCCTATTGAAATATATTTTTTCAGATGTGTCTCTATTTATTTATTTTTTGTGTAATTCTTATTGTTTTAAGAGTGATGCTTATAAAGATTTTTGTGTTATTTTCATATTAAGCAACAACTAAGTGAGATATTTATTATTAAATAAATTAAAAAATAACTATACGTAATCAAAATTTAACACACAAATAAGACCTACAAAAAATGACTCTCCCATGTGCATGGTACTAGAATTCAACTAGTATGACGATAAGGTTCTACATGTGAAGATACGCAGGCACGCACTTAGCCGCCCTTTCCACAGTATAAAAACTTAAATGCCGCTTTTTCCACGGTTTGTATCCTTAATATGATGGTTATTGAAGGAAAAAAAAAGTTTTATTATATTATTGGTAATATTCAATTTATAAACCTGGTCTCAATTGGAACCTAGCCACTTAGGGGAGGAAAATAATTGTTGCTTTTTCAACTCACGCGACAAAAAACAAAAATAAAAATGAAAGAAAGAAGTTGATTGCAGCTCTATAATTTTGTGTGGCAGAAAGAAACAAACAATTATAAAGGCAAAGGAAGATAATTTAGAAAGAGAAAATACATTAATTTTTTAATTTTAAATATCTAAAAAGGGTAAAAGAATAAGATATTTATAGGAAAATTTTTATGTGCTACAATAGTCGTAATTGCTACAATATCGTAGACTGCTATAAAAATCACGGCCAACCATTACTACAATAACTTCGTCGGATTTGACTTTACTATCTGCGCTAATGTTAGCACTTACTTCAACAAGAAATATACAGATCTAATCTTGAATACTGATTCTTAATAGGGAGATACAATTAATTAGTCATAACACAAACAAAATATCTAGTGCAGATAAGTCATAATGGATTTTGTATGTCTTTAATCAATCGATAACATTGTCTACTTAATGGATTTTGTATGTCTTTAATCAATAAATAACATTATCTACTTAATTATGATAAGATGCGGGCTTCCTTTGATACTTGTAGTCGTCTACTGGTTCCTTTATGTCATGCCTTCGTTGAATTTTTATATCCTATCAGTAGAACAAGTCTTTTTACCTAACTTTTGTAATTATTTTGGCTATCATGAAGGATTGGAATTGCTTCTACCCTTTAGTATTTGCTTGGCATCTTGATTGAAACCAACCGTTTTAACTGATAAACAATGTAAAATTTTCAACAGCTACAAAAAAAAAAAATTATTATAATGTAAAGCTCTCGAATGCTATAATTTTTAAACCAATATTTTCAGCTCTAACTGCTCTCCTAAACATCCTATTAATCTTTGCAGGGGATAATTTCTAAATTTGAACTTCCATTGAAGGAAGAAAAGAAACGAGAGAGAGAGGGAGAGAGAGAGAGCATGTAGATTATTATGCACATTAAAAAGTGCAATCTTTATAAAAGCTTTCACTGGTTACTTAGCTGTCATAATAATAGAGTGGTTGTAAGCATAAGCTCTCTGTTAGGGATTTTTGTTTAAAACTTCTATGAGGTGTGGCACCGCCCCCTCTCCTTCCAAGTCCAAAGCCCTGCGTCGCCTCCGGGCAAGTCACCGAAGCTCGGGTCCTCGAGAGAGGGAGGCTGTGTAGAGACTGGGCTGGGAGGGGAACATCACGGCAGTGGAGATCTCCATCGTCTGCCGGGTCGAGTCGAATAGGACGCTGGCCCATTTTTGTCTCGATGAGAAAGGAGGCGGGTCTAGCGGCTAGAACGAGTGGTAACCTGGGGGCTCAATGCCAATCTGTGGGATGGGGTTTGGATGCAGTCGGAAGGGGATAGAAAACCGATCCCTGTGAGAAGAGGCTGGCTGGGGTTGCCTGGGCATCGACAACGACCGGAGGAGTAGGGCAGCAACTGGGTGGGGGTGACACCGATGCTCTCCAAAGTAGTTGGGTTCCTCCCAGATGTTTGGAGATCGGGTCGAATTGGGAGGGGGCGGAGGGATGGGTCGCTGGAGCTTGGATCAGGCAAAGATCGAACAAGGGAGGAAGGGGTGGATGGACTGCCAAAGTCGAGGTGTTTCCTCCAAGCTTTTGATGTTTATATGTTTGTACTATTTTTATTCTGTTGTTTTGTATGAAATACAGGAGGTGGTTTTCCCACTTCCTAGTTCGGTTTGGTTTGTACACCCATTAATTAGTAGTGGGATGTGTGGTTTTTGTTGCCCAGAGTTGTATCTAGCCAGAGTATAAGTGCCCTCCTTTGGGTACAAGGGGTTCCGGTCGACTGGCTTAGTCCCTCAACAATTTTAGAGTTTGACATCAAGTCGGTGTGCTATTTTAGTAGTGTCGAGCGGTCGTGGGTTTTCCCCATGGGCTTCGACAACGTCGTTCATTCTTGCACGATGAATGATAAACTGGTGGATCTAATCGGTATTTGAGATCTTTGATGCCCAATGGATGGTTGTTTTGAATTTTTGTTTGTACTATTTTTTAGTTGAATAAAGATTCCATTCCTTAAAAAAAAAAAAAAAAAAAAAAAAAAAAAAAAAAAAAAAAAGGTGCAATCGTTATCATGGTTTTCTTTGTTGAGATGGTCCGGAAGATTTTTTGTTTCACCATCGCGAGTACCGAAGTACATATTCTCTTAGCCAAGAATTGTTCGTTTTCTTCTTCATTATGTTGCTCAAAGAACAGATCACGCAACAAAGAAATGTAAATATTGAATGGATGTTTAGTGGGGGGAGAGAATCATAAATAAATAATTTAATATTTTCTAAAGGATAAATCGATCATTACAGGGATAAAACTTAAAACGGCTATTAATAGAAGGAAAAAAATTGGAGGAAGAGCAGTTTTATACAACTGGAAAGAGTTATTAAAGTGTTTGGAAACCAAATTATAATTTAAAGTTGAAACTTAAACATTATAATGTATAAAAGCTTATAAACTGTAGCAAATTTTTATTTTTCACTATAACATATGAAAGCTTTATACTATAATAGTTGAAACTTATTAACTCCAATTAGATTGCCAAACAAAGCCACTAGACATGGCCCCACCCGACGAGAGTGAGCCCCAACTCATGAGACTTCCCCTCATGGGGCCTAGTGGGAAAATGACCTTGTTGGGTCCACAAGTATTTTATGGGTCCAAAATCTGGTGGTGAGTGACGTAATTGAATCAACACTTCGAGTTGAGTCAACAACCTCGCCACCATCTGGCAAGCAACACAATGTTTTTCTTAATCTGCTGTATTAATGTGATCACAGATTGTAAAGGATACGGCCTCCTCGTTGGCTAATAGCATAGAATTGACTATTCCTTGTGGGGAAGTGGTGAGTTTTAAAGAATTATGAAAAAGTCGTATAAATGATTAATGGCATTATAAAAGCGACGCAGAGCCTAATTTACTCAAAATGCCGTCATTATGCAAACAGCAACCTACCAAAACAGAATGCCAATGCAAAACTTGCTAGATTACCAACATAGGCCTCATTGTCTTATAATTCGGTTTTTTTTTTTTTTTTTTTTTTTTGACCTGAAGATTATCAAGTTCAGCTTAAAACCTCATAGAAATGATGAAGAAAAGCAAAAAAGTTGATAATCTTTAAACTCGCGTTTATTTGATTAAGAAACGGTCTGCTTCATTATCCTTCCACAGTCTTCAATTAGACGATTAGAATTCAAGATATCATTGCTCTTTAAATGATCTATAAAATCTATATATATATATATATATATGTATGTATGTATATGTAGCAACATGAAACAATGAGTTTGCATCAAAACTATTTTTCTCATTCAAAAAAGGCTCCATCATCTTTGAACTTTTTTTTCTCCTTAATCTCTTCTGGACTAATCATCTCGAATCAAAATTGTCAGCCCACCCAACAGATCCAACGTCTAGTGGATATTCTTTTCAATAACTTATTATTCTATTCCTATACATAAAAAATGCTCCAAAATTTCAAACAAAACCTAACTGGATAAGATTGAACTCAGATTAAAGACACGCTTCAAGCTCCTTCCCAACATTATAAAGAGGCCAACCAAGGAGATTGAGATTCCTTCGAATCTCGGCAAGTCGATACCATGATCGGCAAAAACTATCAAGAACTTTTGTCATTGACAGGGAACGAAGTTCAAAGGCTGGAATAGGGGGAAAGAAAGACCAAAGCCAGCAGGTCAAAATGAAAGCTTCTATAAGAGTTGAAAAAGTTGTGCTCTTTTATTATTATTTTCATTTTTAACATTCTTCTTTCATGTTTTCCCAAATTCGGGTTCCCATTTCAAGGCAAAGAGAAATTAGCATTTTACAAAGATACTGGCGGTGTATTAGTATAAAATTCTCCAATATCATTGACAACACCAAGATGTAAAATCAACATCAGAGAATGGAAGATACAACCAACCTTTAGAAAACCAAGTCTACTGATCCTTCTTCTGGCTGGAAGTGGAAGTTGACGGTCTAAGATCTTGGCTGGAAGTTCTAATTATGAAAAGAAGTGTTTCTACGAGCATGCCACCTATCAATCCGAGAATTCCACCAGCCGCGTTCTGGAAATAAGCATTAGCAACAATCGAATTAAATGACAAAAAACAGCAAAAGTAAACATTGCAACAAAAACCATTGAATCAATAAGTATCCAGGAAACAGAGAAAAATAAATGAATAAACCGATCAGTGTCTCTGAAGGTACCATAGCAGGACTGTGGTTAAATAGTGCTCTGAACGCAGCATAACCAACCAAGTAGCCGGTGAACATTGTCAGCGCAACATGTAAACCTGTAGAAGCTTGTTATTGTTCATTACTTGAATCCAAAGTTGCAATCAGAAAGAAAATATCTTGAATATACAGTAAGTAACTAAATAAAGAGAAGAAACAGTCCTAAAAACATTCATAGAAAAGCAGGTAAGTAATTTGGGAAGCAGGTGCCTAGTTCATTTCTTAACAAGGTGTGGAAGCAAAAAGTACGAAGTACAAGATCTAGCCACTTTCAATAATTTTACAAGAATGCTGCAGAAAAACTCCTCATTTAAGAGCCTGAATAAAGTCTAAAACCAAAGTCTGCACTTGTCACCCAGGATGAGCCTTTCTATACTAACTGAATATGATACTAAACTACAAGATTATTCGAAAAGAAAGCAAATGTGATACTCATACTCCAGCAACGATAGAATGAATTAGTTGAACACCAACCAACGGTGCAACCTGAAACCCTGTATATAAAATAGTGCGTATGTTATGCATCCTCAGTCTCTCATTTGGTCCCAACATTCTTGCACTGTTGCACATACACTCTCCAAATACACAACTCCGCATTCCTAATTAATTTCTAAACTTGCGATTTGCTTTTAGTCTGGTATCCAAATCTATTGCTAAGAGAATCCGTTAGAGAGGTCGAACCAATCTCCACAATAGTCAAAGACTGCATTCCATAGCACAACGCTCTAACAAACTTCACTTCTAACCATCATTCCCGTACCAACTACAACCCCATAACTAGAAGTCTCAGATACTAGAAGACAGCGTATCCACCAACGAAGCTGTATGAGCAGACCAGAATTTATCAAGACCACTCCCTTGTGTTGGAATACTGTTCCTCTAAGCTTCATAGCCTTAGGAGTAGCATTACCCACAATTGAATTAATCGACAGCTACGCAATTTCCTCTTCCCCCTCAGGATCAACACTCAGCCCCTTATCTCCAATTCCCAGTTCAAATTCCAAGTCCTCCTCGTCACTAACAGTCAACACTTGTAATTCTTTATTCTTACAACAATGACCCAACAAATATTTTCTGTCACAACAAAAACACAACCCCTTTTCTCTTCCACCTTGCAACTGAGAATCAGTCAGCCTTTTAAAGCTTCTCTTCGGTTACTAAAAACCCAATCACTCCCAATTAACCCTTTGGATACCAGCCCCCAGCAACACCCCCAACACCTATTCCCTTCACAAGCTGAACCCTGGAGTTCCCTAGTATTCTTTAACATTATATTTCAATCTTCTACCCGCTGGGCTAACTCCATAATACTAGCTAAGCTCTTGGTTGCATCATTCTCACTTCACCTTCTTCTATTCACTTAGGAAATATATTGTATCAAATTTGCTAAACCAAAAGAAATAAGCAACTAAGAAAGTCATATTTGCCCACTCATACTTTGATGAAAATTCTCTGAAAACTAATACAGTCGATTTCACTTGTATATTTTGGATTGCAAATCTAAACACAAAACGCAATGTATAAGCCACACCTAGAAACATAAACATTCACTTACCAAAGCCCAGCTGATCTTTGTAAGAAGAGAAAGGCTCAGAGGTCTCCTTCTTAGGAGTAATGTCCTTCACCAGCTCTGCATATGCTTTCCTCTCCGCCATTTCCTCTAGCTTCCTCAGCCTCGTCTTCAACTCCTCGCTCTAAAACCCAAAACCCATCTAGAAAAATCAATCTTATTCTTTTTTTTTTTTTCAAAAGTGTCAATTTTTCCTCAATCAAAATGAAACCAAATTAAAAAGTGAATTTTTGACATACCTTTTCTCTGGGTTTGGGGCTAGCGAGGACGAACTCCGATCCCGACAAGAGTTGAATCAAGCTGGGTCGGGAAGTCTCGTCGGAAGCGGACCAGAGAATACGAAGGGACTTGTACGGCACATTGGGTTTTGAAGAGGAGAGATCGGAGGCGATTTCTCGGAGCTCCTGAGGGAGGGAGGGATCTTTGGAGGCTGATTTGAGGAACGACAAAATGGGTTCCGTCAGTGACATCACGAGCCCAGGTGGGTTGTTGTTTGTCGTCTGTTCGGTTATTGTCATTTCTCAGATTTGTGTTTTGCGGATGAAGGAGGAAGGAGAATCGTCAGCGCCGGTGAGCAATGCGGGGAGAGAACCGGAAGATAACGCAGCTGCTGCCCAAAATAAGAAAATAGAATTAATTGTAGAAATGGCCACTAACTTATGTTGTCGATCCAACCTTAGTCCCTAATCTTATCTTATCTTACGTATATAGGAGCGCTTAGACCACTTCCCACAACCCCCAGGGTCGGGTTTTGAAATTCAAAGTCAAAGTTAAGTTTCAGGACTAAGGTTGTGGTTTGGATCTGGGATCGGAGTCAGGGCGTGATCTAGGGTCAGGGTCAGTACCTCGACCTCGTTCATGGAATCGGACCCCAGTCTTGGATCCCAATCATAACCCTGGTCCTAGATTCTGACTCCGACCCTAATCTTGGATGCCAAAACCCAACCCCAACCCGGACCTTAACCCTAGTCTCAGATCCCGACGTTGGTCTCAAATTCTGACCCTAAACCCCATCTCGACACTTGACCCCAACTCCGGTCTTGAATCTAGACTCCAACTACGATCTCGGATTCAGACCCCGACCCTGAATCCTACCTTGACCCTAAATCCTACCCCAACCCCAGTCTCGAGTCCCAACCCCGACCTTAGTCTCGGATTCGAACCCAACTCTAGTCCCAAAACCTGATCTCGGATCTTGAAACCTGACCCCGACCCTAGATCCTAAAACCTGACCCCGACCTCGCTTATAGATCATGATCCTAATCTTGGATCCTGACACTAGTCTCAGATCCTTAAGGCAATCTGAACCCCAATATCGGATTTCGAACTCCATATTCAAGCTCGACCTCCATCCCGATACGAGGTGTCTGGTTCGTTGTCTCGACACTTGACCCCAACTCCGGTCCTGAATTTAGACTCCAACTATGATCCCGGATTCAGACCCCGACCCTGAATCCTACCCCAACCCTAAATCCTACCCCAGCCCCAGTCTCGAGTCCCAACCCCGACCTCGGTCTCGGATTCGAACCCAACTCTAGTCCCAAAACCTGATCTCGGATCTTGAAACCTAACCACGACCCCAGATCCTAAAACTTGACCCCGACCTCGCTTCTAGATCATGATCCTAATCTTGGATCCTGACACTAGTATCAGATCCTTAAGGCAATCTTAACCCCAATATCGGAGTTCGAACTCGATATTCAAGCTCGACCTCCATCCCGATACAAGGTGTCTGGTTCGTTGTCCCAATCCTAACGGTGAGTTTGATCCTCTAGTCCAATCATGACAATGAATTGGTTTGCCGACTCAACCCCAATGCCATGTCTGACTATTTATCCCGACCCTAATGGCTAGTTCGGTTCGCCAGCCCCACCCTAGTAATGTGTCCGACCTGCAGTCCTGACCTTGACAACATGCCTAAGTAGGTTGTGGGTGGTGGAGTTTTTCAAGAGATAGGGAGGGTGAAAAGTAGTATTGGTTTCAGAGGTAAATGAGAGAAAGAGAAAGGGGGCCTGGCGAAGGAGAGGGAGAGTGAGATTGCAATGCGAGATGCTTGGGTTGGACAACGACAATGGGTTGATGGCAGCAGTGTGGTTGCAGGCGCTGCTTAGGTTTTTGTCTGGGTTATGGCTGCTAATAAGGAAGGAAAGAGAAAGGATTTTTATGATTTATGATTTATGATTTTTTTTATTTTCTAATTTTTTTGACATTTTGATTCTGTTGATATTATTTTTCTTTTTGCTGATGTGGACCATCAAGCTATATGGGGGTTTTTGATTAGCTGTTGTTGTCCATGTTAATATTTTTAATTACATTTACTAAAATACCTTTTTAATTTTACACATGTGCAACTCACGTGATGAATTATTTAACGATCATCAGTCAATTTAGTCCTTTTGCATAAAATCAAAAGGATAAACCCAATTCAGCTACCAAAAAAAAGTTAGGAACCAAATCGCACATTTTTAAAAAGGTTATGAACTTTTGAGCAATTTATCCTAACAAAATATAGATGATATTGGTTAAAAAAGTATTATCTTATATTATTTTATACCAAAATCACGTGTATATTTTATGTTCTATCAACAAAATATTATTTTACGTTAGTATTATATGTATATTTTGTCATGTCTTTAGCACCCAATTAATAAAAAAGAACTAAAACTAAGACAAATTGGTAGATTAAGGATGGAGTTTGAAGATTACTATGTCCCTTTAAACTTTGCGACTCTTAGTTCTAACTTTTAATTTTAGCAATTTACCTTCTAAAGTTTTTTAATTGCTGCAACGTGCCCAATCTTGTTAAATTCTCTTTAAATTGAGGACTTAATTTAGAAGGTTTGCATTAGGGTTGAATTTTTAATAGGGTGTTTTAGAAGTGTAGGTTGAAACTAATTTTAGTTAAAAATACTATAGCATGTGAGAGCTTTACACTGTAGCAACTTTTTGCTTTTTACTATAACATATGAGAACTTTTCACTGTTTATTAGTGAGAACCAACAGCCAAACACCCTATAAAAAGTCATATATCCTAATTTATTACTTTGTTTCAGTTTTGATCTTTCCTTTACTTAGATGTTAAATATTTAATAGAAAACTTTTAAAATGTCTCATTTTACTCCTTAATCTATTACTTTGTTTCACTTTTGGTCCCTCTATTATAATAATTTCATGATTTTGATGCATGTAATTAAAAAAAAAAAAAGAAGACAATTTTATGATATTGTTAGTAAGATGAATTTTAATTTAGAGAAAATATAAGTTGAATTTTTAATACTTGTATATAAGTATTGAATAATCACGCATTTTAAATAACAAGTTATGCATTATGATTAGATAATTATAATTCTAAACATCATATTTACCATATATAAACATGGATATAAAATATATTGACATTAAATATTCAACGTTACCTTTTAAAAATTTAAAGCTCTTCTAAAAATCAAAATGATAATTTTTTTATTTTAGTTACACAAACCAAAATCGTTGTGTTTAGTTCCTCACTTTTATTTTTTTATTTTAATCTTAAAAGTACCTTCCTAATTGAGGGGTTAAAAGTGAAAGAAAGTAATAAATTAAGGACCAAAAACGAAACAAGTAAGAGATTAGGTACTAAAGTATGACATTGTAATAATACTCTGTTAAATATTTAACAACCAACTAACTAAGGGACTAAAACTAAAACAAAGTAAAAAAATTAGGGACCAAAATGAGATTTTTAAACAGTGGGGACAAAATTAGAATTGAGGATAAACTTCATGACCCATTTGTGAGATTAACTTGTTGGCTCCAAGGTTTCACAAAGCTATTTTTAATATTCTTTTGATGATAACAAATACAATTTTTATTATATGTGTAAAATACATTTTTAAACTAATAATCATCTTGAGTGTTATTAAGCTTATATTTCAAGACATTAAGTGAAGGCAGGTCAAGAAAGCTTGTGGAAGCAGACTTTTGAAAGGAAACTCACATGGACTTACAAGTTTTTTATTTAGATTCTATAAGTCCAAAAGTATAAGTGAGCAATTCTCAAATTGAATAATCAAAAGAAAGCTCAAGAGCAAACACTCACATTGCATTTATCATGTATACTTGTATTTGATATTGTTTTGAATTCAAATTGTATGTGATAATTTGACTTAAACTGTTTTGGAAGTATTTTGTAAAACAAGTTTCAAAAACAGGTCTCATGAGCAATTTTGACCTAAGGCAGATCGGCCTGCCGACCAAGTATGGTTGGCCTACCGAAAGCCCTGCTTTGGCCTGCCAATCTGGGGTTTTAACCCCTCGCCTGCAAAGGCTCTGGCGGCCTGCTGACGGTATCTTCGGCCTGCCGAAGTTTCAAAGTTTGGCTTGCAGAACACCCTGCTTCGCCCTGCCAATCTGAGGGTTTTCAAAATCCTTCCTACAAAGGTTCAATCGGCCTGTCGAAGGTTTGGTTTTGGCCTGCCGATTTGGTGACTGTTGAGAACTTGATTTTTAGCATCTCAAACTTTGGCCTGCCGAACTGATTTTTTAGCTTGTCAAACTGTCTGTAACGGCTAGATTTTTTACCATTGGACCTCTTACTGCAACGACTAGTTTGACTAAAAATTGATATCTTCAGATATTTCTAAGCACTAGGGAGCTATAAATACCCATCCTTTCAATGTGCAATAAATGATGAAGGAGCACAAGTGAAATTTGACATTATTCTACATTGTTCTTTTCAAGCATTCATTACACACACATTCTCTTGAGCTAAACTTGTTTCATATTTACTTTGAGAATTACTCATACCTCTAAGCACATACCACAGTTGTATTTTCATCTCTTTTGTTTTGGAGTGTATATTTGTGACGTGTCCCACATCAGTTAGAGAGGGTGGTCTTGGGTGTTATATATGGGTTCACAATCCTCCCCTTATGAGCTAGCTTTTGGGGTGGAGTTAGGTGGGTTCATATCATATGGTATTAGAGCCAAACCTTTGTTGGTCGATGGGCGCATGTACAAAGGTTCCCTACCGCTCGTGTGGGTTAACGACGGAGTTGGCACAAGGGCGTGCAGTCTAAAGGGGTTGGGAATGATGTGTCCCACATCGGTTAGAGAGGGTGGTCTTGGGTGTTATATATATGGGAAAATTGTCACTTTGTAAGAATGTGTGATAAGCCTCGGGTTGAGCAAGTCACCGGTTGTATAAAGGAGTGATCGTGCCAAAAAACGGTCTAATAGTGGCATATTTGCCGAACCACTATAAATAGCGTTTGTATTTCTTTTCTTTTTTTTCTCTTTACTTAATTGCTGCTTAATTGTTGCTTGGTTTTGCTCATATTATCTCATTCTCATATTTTCCTCTTAAGCATTTTACTTTGGACAAATTTCAATAATTGAAAAAGTTTTCGAAAACCCAATTCACCCATCCTCTTGGTAGTTATTCTTAGGATAACATAACTCTTAAGTTAAAAAAGTAATTCAACATGAAATATTTCGTTCTCACGTGTAGCGCATGCAAATTTTCTGTCGACAATTCAAGACCTTAAGTAAACTGGAGCACATTGCAACAACATGAAAAGTTCATAATTTAATTTTTCCAAATACAAATTTGGAGTGGCAAATTATTAAAAGTCAGAAAATTTGAAACGACAACGATGCTTAAAATCCAAATAAACCTAAACCCTTAAAAAGAAAGCAATTTCTTTGGAGGAGACAGTACTTTTTGACCACCAGTGTTGTACGATTTTTTCACTTGACTTTAATACGATTGGTTGTTGGATGAGGTAGAAAAATGGTTATTGTGGATGGCACCTCACTATAATATTACTTATAAATAACACATGGTTTTGTTTTTGAACAACTCAGGCACTGTTTCAAGAAAAAAACACAGAGTTTCCAAATCACACACGGTTTTTTTTTTTTTTTTTTTTATTTCAAGGTTTTGTTTTTTGAGTAATATTTTCTTTTTAAATCGTTTTAGGCTCTAAATTTGGTATTTTTTATGCTGTTTTACTCTGTTTTATATTATTTTTTAATTTTAAAGATAAATAATTAAACTAAAATTAAGTACTTTGCACACAAAATATTTATAAAAATTATATAAATATTTTCTAAGCTAAAATAATTTAAAACACAAAAAATACTAATAATACATATTTATATGTTTTTTGTCAAATTAACTCAAAATAATTATTTCACGCACAAATATTAGAATTAATATACTATAAATACAAATTTATGTTGTTTTTATCAAATTGATTCTAAATAATTATTTAACAAACAAATTTTGTAATTAAAAGACAAACTATATTTGCTATTACTTGTCGTATTTAGTAGTTATAACCTATAGCTAATTGCTTTATATAATGACATATGGCCAGATGCTTATAAAATTTTACAATGAAAAAATGTTAAGATTATAAATTATAAAACGATGTATATATAAATAAGTTACATTTTACGATTAGGATTAAGAAATTTAATTATTTAATGACCTGGTTATGATATTATCATGTTTTAGTAACCATAAAATTTAATTACTCGTGTATCTTGTAAAAATAGATCATGACATCACAAAAATTTGTATAATGGGATTATCATGTTCAAGGATGAAAATTTCAATACTGGTGGAAGTATTGGCACTTCAATTTCATAGAAATTTGGGCAAAAATATCGATATCGGTTAAAATTTTGACAAAAATTACAGAAATTACAAAATTTTATATTAATGATACAATAAACGATAAATAGAAATATAAATTAGCATGATTTACATGATAAACTCCATGTGTATTAGATTTGTTAATACTAAAATGGAATTGTAAGGCTCAAACATGATCAAGATTTCGTCTTAATTCAAACAATATTGGTGCCGTAACTTGTTATCTAAGTAGTGCTATGTAGAGTTATGAATACGCCACATGTTGGTTGACTTTTTTCCACTGTATTTCTATAAATGAGAAACTATGAATTCTACCAATTATTTGCCTGATATGGTAGTGATATGCTCGGATAAGGATAATTTGAAAATTTCATAACCATCAGAGTTTCTGATAGATTATTTAAAGGGAACAAATTCATTAAATTTTGTAATTTCTTATATTAGTGAAATTTTGTGAAAATTTCCTCAATGTTTATCGAAATTTTGTACAAAATGTACTATAAATTTTCTGTTATCAATATTTTCACTGAAATTTACTGATATTTTTAATATTTCTTCGATATTTTGTTGAAATTGATAATACTATGAAAAGATATTTTAATACCTCAAAATTTTTGAACTTTCAATCGAAATTTCAGAATTTTTTCTAAAATTTTCATCCTTTTATTGGTGTATAAAGAATGTTATATGTGTATAAAAAAGGGACAAAAAATTATGTTTATTTTAAATTCAATCTCAGTCGTGGAAAATGTTAATGATCAGCTTCCAAAATGGGGATTGACTTGACATAATAATCAAGGAATTAATCACATATTAGTTGTCTTTTTTTTTTTTCATCACATAAAAGTTAGGCTATGCATATAATGAATAAGGGTAAATATGTCATGATAATAAATACTTAATGATAAGTTTGGTTACTATTGAATTCTTTATGACATCGAACCATTTAGTATAGGAGGGCATCGAAATTGGTCATATGTGTATTTTTTAAAGAGAAAACTACATGGAATGCCTCCTTATGAATACTCCTTCTTAAAAATGCCCCTTTTTTTCTTAACTTTTCAAAACTAATCCTTTTCTAACTTTATTTTTTAAAATATTAATTACATATTTACTATTTTACCTATTATAATTCAATCTAAAAATCAAAAACCCTAATTCTCTCTATTTCCTCCTGGGAGAGTGAGAAGAGAATGTAACTTAAACTTTTAATAAATCATCAATTTCTAATAAAATTGTAGTTTTTTAAGTGATCTGTTGGATGACATATTTAATAAGTTGAGGCATTTTAGGGGTATGTTTGTATGTTGCCCTTTTTAAATTAAGCATTTGTGTGAAAACCCAGTTCAAACCAATGGTTTCAGTTTAAATTGAAACTCCTATTTGGCCCAACATTAGTAAGAATTATAAATTATGGTTCAAATTCATTGTTTTACCTAACCAATATTTGTATTAACCAATTGTTTCAAACCCGTCTCTCAAACAGATACTAAAGCATTTATGTAGTAAATAACTATTTGGAGTTAATTCGGCAAAAGCTGCATAATATTCATTTTTAGTATTTTTTAAAATTATTTTAGCTTAAAAATATTTGTATAGTTTTTATAAATATTTTTTGTGTGAAATAATTATTTTGAGTCAATTCGACAAAAATCACATAAATATCTATTTTAGTATTTTAATTACAACATTTGTGCGTGAAATAATTATTTTATGTCAATTCGACAAAAAATGCATAAATATGTATTTTTGGTATTTTTAATTACAATATCTGTGTATGAAATAATTATTTTGAGTCAATTCGATAAAAACCTTATAATATGTATTTTTAGTATTTTTTGTTTTAAATTTTTTTAGCTTAGAAAATATTTGTGTAATTTTTATTAATATTTTGTGTGTAAAATAATTAATTTTGGTTTAATTATTTATATGTACATTTGAGATCTAGAGCAAAAACAGAGTAAAGTGATGTAAAAAAAATAATAATTTCGGAGCCAAAACACATTTTTTCCTTTTTACGCATAGGTCCTCATCCGTGTATGGACATGTGTCATTAGATCCTCATCAGTATATGGACATGTGTCATCATCCGATTGGGTCTGCTCATCTCCGTCAGCGCCCCTGTCAGCTGGTTTAGGCGCTCTCCTCCTTTTCCATCCGCGCACGAGGGGCGCGCCATTTGCACCATCGAAGGACATTTCGCGTCTCCTCCATGCTCTCTTTGACACACGTCTAAGTGTTACACGTTTTTTCTTGCAGCACCTCCCCACTGTGGGACCCACAAGCTCTAGTTAGGTATGTGCAGCCAAATAGTTGTGTAGAAAGGATAAGGCAATCTTAGCCAATGAATTTTAATCTAGTGGTTTGCATAGGAGTGCTCCACCAATGGTCAAAAGCACCGTCTCTACCATAGAAGAGCCTTAAAACTAATAAGAAAAGCACACATCAAATCAACAAAATTTAATGAAAATATGATGGTTCCACGCTATGTCCCACTAGAATATTTTTTTTTCCCGTACTCTACCAAGGGATTTTTTTTTTTTTTGGTTGGATATGAGAGGCATTTGCCGAAAACCTATTGTTTCTTTTTTATTTATTTTGGCTAGAAAATTAAATTATGGAAAGGAAAAACAAATTTCTAGATCCAGGGTTTAATTGCCAAAGCCGTCCCATTTATGGTACACTAACACTTGAACACAAGAAAGCTACACTTTCAAGTATCCATTAGTTTACCTCCAAGAATAATGCTAAGCTAACTATTGCCAATAATTGAGTGTGTTTGGGAATGTTGTTCTAATTTATTAGTTTAAACTGCTACAGTGTAAAGTTTTCACATGTTACAATATAAAACTAAAACATATTATAATATAAAACTCTCACATACTAAATGTTTTAGTTCTAACTTATTAGTTCCAAATTACACTCTCAACCACACTAAAGTTCATCTCCCAATTTTGCTCATTAATCAATGCAAATGGTTGTTAGTTCCGCCAAGCTAAAAATGGACACTTTGTCTTGATCATTAGCTGTTCAAAGTACCATAGAATAAATGGCTGTTAGACTTTCATTCCATTCCTTGTAATCCGAAGAACAATATAGTTGAATGTCCTAATTGCAACGTAAATTTCTATTGGCCATCAAAGAACAAGAAAATCTGTTGTAAGAGTCAAGCGAATGCTGGAAGATTAATAAGGATAATCTTTTTTCAGATTTATCAGCCTTTTATATATAACGAACATAATCTCTTGTTCCAAAATTTTAATTTTCATCAATTTGATGTAGCATTTTTTAAATTAGGGTAGAGATAGAGCCATATGAGGATGAGGGTTGACGGTTGTTTTCTTGAACTTTTTTTCTTATAATTATTGTATATGAATTTTTATAAAAATTTTCACATCTTGAAATTGTATTTTGTCCCCTCCTTTCTAAAATCAATTTTGTCCCTACATTTTATTAGTTCAGTCATTTCCGTTCTTCTACTAATTTTTCTAACCTTGTTTTGAATCATGGTCTATATTTTGAGCTTGGATTCTTCGACTTTGAGTTGACTAACGATCAAATAGATGTATGTAGCGCTCTAAAGATTAGATTAAATTAGCCAATACAAAAATAAGCTAAATTTTGTTTTTCTATATAGAAAATTATTTCAAGTTTTTCATGATAAATTTTATTGAAAATACAGAAACATATCACAATATTAATGGAAAAAATAATGGTTCAAAAAGCTCATTCATTTAGCACACAGACAAGAAAAGAAGTTAGGCCCGCATTGATTTCTCTTCATCTCCCATCTTAAATAATGCCGGCCTTTGTGAAAGTACGTGTTGACTTTTTTTCTTCGTTTTTTTTTTTTTTTCTCTTGGTGTCGACTGCGGGTGGTTTCTCTCACTTGGTGGAAATGTGTCAACCTCTCTTGAGTGTGCAAAAGTCATCCTTCATTAAATCGTATGGTTCAATCTTATTCAGATCCAACTAAGACAATTTGACGCTTCATTAAAAGGAGGGATAATAATTATATATATATATAGACACACACACGTTATAACATGTTACTTTTATCAGCTTAGCTAGCTCGGCTTGCGTCCTTATATGGGCTCAGCTTAGGCCATGGTCAGGCAGTCTATATTTACTGGGTTCGGAAAACAAAAAGTATTATGTCGTTGGTGCTTGTAACTTTAATTGTATCTGGTATTTTAAGTTTAAAAATTATATTATATAAAAATTTTCTTTTGTAATAATTTTTTTATTTTTTATTATAATTATTGAGATTTTTATAATATTTATAATTGTAACTAAAAAATTAAAACTAAAGTTTTAAACATTATTTTAATCAATGTTATTAGTCATTGGATATTACTTTATTGGAACTTAATTGTACTTGAAAAGTGCAATGTCATTGAAGGAGCACTTACACTTAGAACGTTAACGGTTCTATGATAGCTACCACTCATTAGGCGACGTGCGAGTCCTGCTGTCCGATGGGAGCTAGGAGAGTTACTATTGGCAGCTGGGGACGACAACTTGCAGAGCGTGGAGGAATACTATGTACCGAAAAGGCCCACGTTAACTAAGAATAACATAATTTAGAACTCTTTTAAAGCTCCCAACTACTTGTAACTCAGTTTTCAAAAGCAAATTTTAACTAAAGAGTTGGTAACACCAACTGTGTGTTTCGGAGATTTACCGTCTTGTTGTAACATGAGACCACACCCATATGATAATTCTTGCCTTGCACCTTTTTCTTCTTTTTTTTTTTTTTGCAACCCCGATTGAATTTTTGAAAATTAAAATTTTAGCATTAAAATAATTTATTTCTTTTTATTTTGTGCCTCCATTGAAATTTAATATATATATATATATATATATGCCTCCATTGACTTTGTACCCATATGCTAATGTAAAATGTTTTGTGACTTATATTTTTAAGTATATCATATCTATGCATTTACATTTGAAATCACATTAAATCTTTGCCTTTTTTTCTCATTTTTTTTTAATTTTTTTGGACGTTTAAATGTGTTTTATGGTTAAATTTACCACTGATTGATGAAAGATAAGAATGAAACACAAATTAAAATCTGAAGATATAAATGCAATTCTAAAATATGATATAATTTTTTTATACCATCAAAATGTAGGGTGAAAATTTTAAGAAAAAATCTACGGTAGGGTGTTTATAAATAGTGCTTATTTTCGATGTTAGATATAATAAAAATCAACCCAAAAATTAAAAAAATGCAAAATAAATATAATTTTTTATAAGAATCTATCGTTTTAATACAACACCCTACCAATTATGTTTTATAGTGTCAAATACTCAATACGTATTTAATGTAGTAGTTTTCTAAAAGTTATTGTAATACAGTTTTATCACATTTATTTTCGAACAAAATATGCATATATAAATATAGCCATCCCGCGCTAAAAGGCTAGCTTTGCCATTGTTCATGTATAATGTGCTTTTTTGTTTTTGTTTGTTTGTTTTTCTTTTTTCTTTTTCCTTTTTCCCTGTTCCGTGCATTATGAGGTATATTATATGAGTGTTTGTTTGTTTGTTTTTTTTTTTTTTTTTTTTAAAGAATAATGTTCTATGCCAGTTCTTGAGTATATATTTGCACGAAACGTTTAATTTTCTCACTAAATTTTAAGTCTGTCTTGACTACTTTTTATCTTTTATTATTTTTTTTGCTCTGATTTATGTGTCTCCCTAAATTTATTTTTTATAGTTTTATTTATTTGCCCTACTTTTGTTGATTCCAATTCCATTTTATTCGTTTATTAAAATGTTCTCTCTCCTTTTTTTTTTTATAGAATTTATTAGGTGGAGCATAACAAAATTAAGCGAAGAAAGTCGGTTTTTTATTTTTTATTTTTGGGTTTATAAAACAGTGTGGATAAATACAAAATCAATCTTATATATTAAACAACCTTAAAGAAATTTTGATAATCATAGATGTTGTAGGTAGGAAGAGTGTAGTTTTTAAATATATTTTAGACAAGATCTGGCATGATATGTAGAAAAGTATTTTAGTCAAGAATGGCACGTTTAGGGAAAAAAAAAAAGTTACATCATTGAAGCCTAAGCGCCACCATTACATTTTTATTTTAAGGATCAAATTATACTTTTATCATTTGACTTACAAAAGGTTTTGATATATTGTATAAAATACAAAACTTTACTATTTTTTTGTGGAAAAAAGACATGATTTACAATTGATAATCACATTGTTTTAGAGAACAAGGTAACGAATGAGTCTATTCAATTTCACATGCTTCAATTCAACATATATATAAATGTCATCATGTTGTTTTAGAAACCAAGATAACGATTGAGTCTATTCAATTTTCACATGCTTAAATTAAATATAATTCTAAAAAAAAAGTTGAATGTATGTATGACCTGTTTGCTTGATATTTTATTTTATTTTTATTTTTTAGTATTATCTCCACTACACTTCAAATAATTTGGATACTTCCTAGGCAATTGTATTTGACTAAAATATACTTTATTGAAAATCTAATAATTAGAAACGTAACCATTAAAAACAAGTTTGTATATATATTAATTATGTAGATGTGGATTTTGGATGTGTGGATTCGACAAATTCATATCATATGGATTCGACAATCAGGGATGTCGAATCCCCAACTTCAAGGAAATTCCAAGTATGCTTTACTAGTGTGTTAGACCTACTCTTTTGTTATTTTTATTATATCTATATACTATTTAGTTGGATTCAATTTGGGCTAAAAATTGAAAATGGGCCTCTATTTTGGGCCAATTTTTTTCCAAGAATAGTTGGGTCAGTCTAGCCTAACCATCTCAAATAATACGAATTGGGCTAGGCCCAATTTGTTTCATTCCGATCATCTCATATCATACTTAGCATCCTGCACACATTCTCAACATGTGTCCAACACAGTGCCCATTTCATGTGTAGATATCATATCACTGTGCATCAAAACTCTTTTCTTTGAGCTCACTCTCTGTCTAAAATTTTCACTCTTTCTAGTATCTCGAATCCTCTCCCTTCTTTCTAGATCTTTTTCTTTCTCTCTCTAAAAATTTTCCAAAATCCGTCAATTTTCTACCTCGATTTTTTTGTTATCTTTATTCTTCTTTCTCTTTTTTTTTTTTTCTTTTTACCACAGACCCCAAGTATGAACACCTAAGAAAATAATTTCCATCGCTTTCACAAAAAGTCGTTAGGAAGAAATATAAGTCTAGAATCACTTGACTACGGATTCTCATGCGTTTGGCTTCCCCAGTGATGTAAGGATACTGATGGAAGGAAAGGTTTGACTAAGTGATTTCAATCAAGATGTTAGCTTACCAGGGATAGGTACTAGTTGTAGTGCGATACAAAGAAGGGCGTGTGCTATCGTGGTCACATGTAACAAATATGTATGATAAAATTGTAACGGTAAATATACTTCACCTAGATTTATGTTAGTAATAAAAAATATAAAATCAAGTTTTGCAATCATGGACTTTCTAAAGAGAACTTAGATGACCTCTATGCTTCTCTTCAAAGCCATCCAAGTGGATAAGTTTAAGGTGTAATTTCTAAACTTTGGCTCAAATTCCATACAGACAGACAACACCTTAGGAACATGATATTTAAAGACCATGTTTGCTAGATTATAAAAAAATTAGACGGGGAGTAAATCCTTGATTCATAGAGGTCATTTGAGAATTGGTTTGTTTTGAAATAATTTTACTAGGAGTTTAATGATTTGTGTCTATTTCCTATAAAATATGTGTTTTGTGTTTTTAGTATTTATTTGTTTTTAGATTGTCACAAAAAATTTTAAATGATTAGTGTGTTTTTATTTTATTGTTTTTTATTATTATCTTGTCAGATGTATGACTTGTTGTGTTGTAACATGTTTGAAATTTTTTGAATCTTATCTCGACGTTACAAGATTTTTGTCTCATTTTTCAAAAGTTCTACAATAATTTGTTGTTTATATCAGTTTTTTAGATTCAGTGTACATTTGTCAAAAAGCCTACAGTCATGTCAGAGTGTCTTTTGTCATTTTGTTTTCAATTGTTAAAATTTGCACAATTTGAGTCTTGTTGTTCAAAAGTATGTCTGATTGAGTGTTTACTTTTTCAAAGTTGTTCAAATTTGGTCCGACTTTTCCTAACAAGTTCATATCTTATTTTTAGACTTTTTATCTATACAATATCATATTTTATCTTCTTTTCTTACCTGAATATATTTTGTTTTGATTGTAAAGTAACCTACGATCACTTATTGATCATAACTCCTTGGTCCTTTTATATTTCCATGTACTTTAAGATCTTATTCAAGGCAATGTTTAGGTCGAGCAATTTTAAAACAAAAAAAGAACCAAAAAAATCAAATAGTTAAAAAAAAAGAGAAGAGTTGTCTTAGAAACCAAACATATCTTTCTCTCATTTATCTAGAAAAATCGAAACCATATGTATCTTCTGTGGTTCGAGTCCTAGTAAAGATAGAGTCTATTTAGAAGGTGCAAAACACTTAGGACAAGTCTTAGCACGTAGAATGATTAACATGATTTATGGGGGAGGTAGCTTAGGGTTAATGGAGAATGTAACAATAGTAGCTCATTCTAGGGATAGGCAAGTCGTAGGGTTTATCCCTCATCTTTTAGTTGAGGGGAACTTCCGTGGGGAAATCATAGGTAAGGAAGAGAGAGTTTTGGACTTGAAAACATGGTCCATAATTCTGACACTTTCATAGCATTACCTAGTGGTTTAGGCACCCTTGAAAAGTTATTCGTAGTTACTAACAGGAGTTTATTAGGTATTCACTCCAAACCCATAGGTCTTTTGAATGTAAATAGTTTTTATGATGGTTTTTTAAAGTCTTTAGATTACACTGTAAAACAAAACTTCATTGCAAAATTGGGGAAACAAATTTTTATTATTGCTTTAACAGTTGAAGAATTGCTTGATAAAATGCAAGTCATTTATTCATAGTTTGACAGTGCAACGTCCAAGCTTGATTGGAAGAAAGAAAGCAGGTTGCGGCATTATATTTAAACCTCCATCTGTAATCTTTTGGTTTTACCTATAGCATGTTCGTCTCCATTTTTTGTGTCCTGAATAAGCACTCTCATCGACATCTTGTATTTTTTTATGACATGCTGTTGTTACAAATTTTAGATTCATTGGCTCCAGTGTCAGGATGACTGATATTACGAAGTAATTAGTACTCTCGAAATGCATTCTATTAAAGGTTCGATCTTTTGTTTATTGATGGCCTTGTATTCTCCATGCATGTATGATTAGGATAGCTGATTATATGGAGTATTTTGCATTCTTGACACATATTTACATTATGTTTGTTATATATTGCATTTATGCTAATGTTTTGTGGGAATGCTTCGTAAAAAAAAAAAAAGGGAAAAAATATTAGCTTATTTGTTTTGAGTATTTGTATTTTGAGAGAGAATAAAAGCTTGTCTATAATTTCAGGTTCCTTCTAAACTCTTTATGTATTATTTTAATATGTGTTTTTAATATAAATATTTGTGTTGTTGTTCTATTATTATAATAATAATAATTATAATTATTATTATTATGTTTTAATTTATTTTAGTTGGGATTGCGATAAAAAATGTTTCTACAATAATATTCCTACTCTAATTATAAAACACAATTCAAAAATAGTAGAGGACTGAAAATTAGTATCATCAACATATGGACTTCTTTGACCATATTCTAAAGCCAAAATATAGAGTTAAAAATCCTCGCGAGTCAATGGTTTTCATTGGCATTATTATTTACAAGTCGATTCCACCCTAATAGTTTAATTTAATTTTTAATTATTTTTCAACAGTTGCAGCGCCGTCTCAGGTCATGACAAGTTACAAGATATGTTATGAATCTTAACAAATTGTCCAAACCGCTCATAGGTGGATTAGTTTGGTTTGTGTAAAAATATTAATCCGTCCAACTCACCTAAACATAAAACTTATTTTATGTTCGGTTGACAGTTTTGAGCAAAAAACGGCCCACACCGCGAGCGAACACCTCTGTTCACATGATGCGCAAGAGGAGAACATGAAAAACCAGACCCGAGAATATACACCCACAAAGGTGGGAAAAAACAAAAAGAGACCTTTGTTTTTTTTTTTTTCTTTTCTTTTTTTGTGTGTGTGTGTGTTAAGCAGTAAGGCCAGCTGCAATGAGAAAGAAGTTGCAATCTGGACGACTGGGTGGCAATAATGCCACACGTTCCAACCGAACCCTTTTTTCCAATTAATGTTGTCAACAGCCTCACTCGTCAAAATTGCCTTCTTCATTTTATTTTTATTTTATTTTTTTTGCTTTTTCGTTTGACATGTATTTCTTGCAACAACTACCGCCCAACCACATCTACTCCCCACGCTCTTTGAATGCCATCGACCCGTCAACGTTATCCTTTTTATACGCTAATCTCCCTTTTTTATTTTATTTTATTTTATTTTATTTTTCCCACCTTTGTCTTCTCAAACAAACACTTTAAATATTCACTAAAAAACTCATCACATAATTCACAACCATCTTCACATCCCCTCTTTCTCTCTCTAGCTACCACCCACAAGGCATAAACTTTCTCTCTCTATAATGGCACCAACAGTCTGTGTAATGGACGCCTCCGGGGAACTAGGGTCAAGCCTCGTCGAGCGTTTGCTCCAAAGGGGCTATACAGTTCATGCTGTTGTTCAAAGTGGCCAAAACCATGGTTTGGATTTTGATTTTTTTTAATTTATTTATTTAAGCTCTAATATTCTTATTCTTATTCTTATGATAATTAACGATATATGTTTTAGGCGATGATCATGATTTGAAGTACTTGGATGGGATTCGTTGTGATGAGAATAAGAAACTCAAGGTCTTCCAATCAGACCCGTTTGATTACCAGAGCATAATTGATGCTTTGAGAGGCTGTTCAGGATTGTTCTACACATTTGAGCCTCCCCAAGATCAACCCACTTATGATGTAAGTATAAACATTTTTCTTTTTCTTATCTCTATCTAACTTTATTTCTAATTTATATCATGAATTAGAATACTTTCCCAACATAATTTTTTTTAGAGTCCTTATAATTTTCATTTCGAGCTCTATTTGTTTTTGTCTAGTTGATCATTTAATGAACTCAAATATTAAATCGTGGACAGGTTTGTTAAAAAAACATTTCAAAACTTCTAAATGACGAGACAATATGATTAGTTACTATTTTGAATACTAAAATTTTTAAGATGATTTGGGTCCTTTATTGGTGTTATACGATGGAAAAAGAAAATAAGAAAAAAAGTTTGTACTATGGTTCCAGCTTGCAACATAAATATACATGTGTGCCACATAAATATACGTGCTATAATTGCAAACTATAGCCTAGAAATAAAAAGATGGTAAATATTAGCTGTCAACTGTACTCACGGGTTGGGTTTTAATCACACACGGTCTTGTATCTTGCGTTTAAATATTTACTATTACTACTAGCTAGTTCGCGCATAATGATCACTAGAAGAAAGGGAAGAAAAAAAAGTTCATACATGTGGAATGTATATATATATATATATATATATATATATATATAAACATATAAACATATATATATATATGTCGTGTGTTGAAATATACCAGTTTTAGTGTATTTCTGTTTTTGATGAATTACAACGTTTAGTATTATATATATATATATATATATATCTTATGTATGTATGTGCGTATAAGTGGCTACATAATCAAACACGTACCTAGATGTGTAATTGTTTGTCATATAATTTCGACTTCCTTTACTTCCAATCAGTCGAAGTCAATTACTTAGGGTTAATTTGTTGGGAAGGTTTTAAATGGTGTAGTTTAGAATTTTATGGTATGAACTATAGGTTTTAAATGGTATAGTTTAGAATTTTGTAGTATGAACTATAGGTTCTAAACCTGTGGTTTAAATGATGGTTTTGAACTGGTGTTTGAAATGTAAAAATTTAAAATGAGAATAAAATATCATATCAAGTTTAAAATAAGAATTAATATTTAAAAAACTATAGTTTATAAAAGAAAAAAAGAATGAGAATGATTTTTATTATAAAGAATGGTTCAAAAGGTGTAAACTTAGAGGGCATAAAATTTAAATTTTAAGTGTTTTGACTAATTTAAAACCGTATCTATAATTTAAACTAATCTCAATTAATACTCGTCAAATATCAATTTGAACTATTTGTATGATTTGAATTGAATTAAATCGTTTTGAACCTCTTTATCCCTTCTGTATACCAAACAGGCTATTGTTTTTTTATTTAAAATAAAAAGTCAAAATATTCAAGCCTGGCTGCTCAGTCCAATATAGACTTTTTTCTTTTTGAATTTCTTTGGCTGTGTGTACGAAATCCTGACGGGTAACTTGAAAAGACGTATTTGCCCATATACACACAACCAAATTACCATTTTGACACTTGTTGGGCGCCAACGGGGATAAAAATAAATAAATTACAAACAATACTTTTTATTTTTGGAGGGAAGACAAAATAATACCTTTCTGTGAACCCAGAAATTAACCCCACAAAACTTGTAAAACACTTGAAAGGCTAGATAACAAGCGACCATGCAAAATTGATTTTTAGTTTAATTAAGTTTACTTGTGCTGCACTAAAAGTACTATTGATTGTCATTATTTTTGTCTTTTGAAGTGTTGCTAGAGGGGTCCATCTATCATTTCCTGTGGAGCTAGGACTTGCAGGGGCTCTTATATCTTTTGCAGCTAAATTAAAAAAAAAAATCTCTAGAAAAATATATTTTAAATTTTTAAGAAAAGGACAAGTATAATTGATGAATATTTCTTTTCCCAAAAAAAAAAAAAAAAAAACCTGTTGCTATTGCCTTCTCATATATGGGCAATTATTTAATATCATGTCATATATTTGCCTAAAGATTAGAGATTCATAAGGATAACTATTTTTTTTTTGTTATAACATTAATATTCTAAGTGTTATTAAAGTAGATGATTAAGGAAATTAAAAGAAAGGTATTGATTTTTGATAATTAACTGTGGTATATACAGGAATTCATGACAGAGGTGGAGGTAAGAGCGGCACACAATGTGCTTGAAGCTTGTGGTCAGACAGATACAATCGACAAAGTAGTTTTCACTTCCTCAATCACAGCCGTCGTTTGGAGGGAAGATCGCTCTTCTGATTCATCTGATTTGGATGAAAGACATTGGAGCGACGTTAATCTTTGTCGTAAATTCAAGGTAACACACCAAAATTTACATGCTTTTAAAAGAATATAACTTTTTTTTAAAACAAAATAAATGTCCAAATTATTAGTTATTTATTTATTTATTATTATTTTTTTTATAACATGCTTAGATGAGAAAAACTAGCTTAGTAGTTTGGACAACATGTTTTGCTTAAAGTTATCCTTGCAATTAACATAAATTATGGCCAAATTCACTGATTTGTTTTCCAACAAAATTTATAAAAGCGCCGTTAAGGACACGTACACAAGGATAATGTTTTGATTAGGAGGATAATGTTTTGATTATTTTAAATCTATCTGAATTTGTTGTTTTTTAATACAAATAAGGGGTTACTTTTAAATCTTTCGTATTTGATTTGATAATTTGTAAAAACTACACTATATTGTATATATAAGAGTGGGATTGATGCAAGACAATTTTTAAAAAATATTTTTTTAAAAAGCTATAATTACATAATAATTACTATAATGATTCTTATATTTTATGCCACATAATTATGTAATAATTGTTATTATTAATATTTTAATTTTTGTTATTTATCAAATAGTTTTAATTTTTTTTGTTATGCATGTGGCAAATATCCTTTAATATTTTTATGAGAAAATCACATGGCACACTTTTATAAAAATATGTGTTTATTTATGGGGGTGTTTGGCAGTGGTGAGAACCACTCAGTTTCCACCACAATCTCAGCTATGAACAGTTTAAAGCTCTTACATGCTACAGTAACAATAAAAAAATATACTACAGTGTAAAACTCTCACATACTATAGTAAAAGTGGTTCCTACCACTAGTTTCTACCACCTTTTCAAACACCTTATATATCATATTTAAAAAGATTGTGTTATGCATGTTTAAATTACACCACACTTAAACACGTGTAAAAATTATAAAAAATAAGTTTCAAAAATGAATTTACAAAAGTTTTCTATTTTTCTGCTTATCGCCAGTTGTGGCATGGGCTATCAAAGACCCTAGCGGAGAGGACAGCGTGGGCCTTAGCAATGGACCGAGGCGTGAGCATGGTGTCAATCAACACGGGCTTGTTAGTGGGCCCCCAATTGTCCATCAGCAACCCTTACTTGAAAGGAGCGGCTGAGATGTACGAGGACGGATTGTTCGTCACCGTTGATCTAGATTTCTTGGTCGATGCCCACGTCTGCGTGTTTGAAGATGTCTCATCCTACGGTCGATATTTGTGTTTCAACCACGTCATCAATCGGTCCGATGATGCTCTGCAGCTTGCGCGAAAGTTGACCCCTTCTTCCCCAACGCCTCCTCACAGGTAACTATAACCTTTTCACTTCGAAAATATATATCTCAATTTCCATCTCTCTCTCTCTCTCTTTTTTTTTTTTTTTTTTTTTCTAAATGCTAAATTATTTACTATTTTCATGTAGATTTTCGAAATTTTGATTTGTGAAAAATTAGATCGGAGTCAGTAGCTTGATTTGGTATTAAAAATGATTACCAATTTTCAATTCTATAGTCCCTTTTTATTTGTGATCATATATAGCTAGGATACAAATGCAATAAACAATTTTCATTGCAAACTTTTAAAAACTTACCCTCCAATTGGTAAATAATTTTTTTTAAATATCCATTTTTATTGAAAATGTTTAGACAAAATTAGATATTACTATTTAATTAAGCTAACAATTCAACCAAAATAAAATTATTATAACCAGCAAAAGAGATAGAGAAAGTAAAAAAAAAAAAAAAAACACTAATTTATATGGTTTTTGCTTAACAGCCATGAGCAGGATAAGAGGATCATCCAACAAAGGATCAGCAACAAGAAACTGAACAAACTTATGGTCGATTTTGAGAGACGATCCCAAGTGGAGTGATCATAGAAGTTTTTTAGATTTTTGACGGTGATTTGATTAGACACGTCGTCATCTATTCTTTTGCTCCTCATCAAATGAAGATTAGCAAGTGGATGACTGTTGTATTTTGTTACTATGGAAGAAGGAGAACTACACTCAAACTAGAAGATTAGCAAGTGGAAGACAATAATACCATCCAAATGGTCAAACCAATGTCTAACTAAAATTTGTGATCTTTCCATTTAAATCGAAGGGGAAAAAATCTTCTCAATTGTGTACCATTTTAATTTTTTAAACCTTAATAATAAAAATCATTCTTTTTTTTTTTTTCATATTTATGATGAGAACTAGTTGCCGTTTATGCAGAATTATATGTATTTTTTTAAGGATTAGTCAAATCAAATTTCGATCCACGATTTTTAAAATATTTCAGAACGCTACCTTTTTTTTATTATCCCAAATTAGTGTCTCTGTTAATGCAATTCTATATATATATATATAAAACTAGACGATACTAGACAAGCAAAGACCATGTGCAGTTTAGGAAGAGTTATTATTATTATTTTTTAAAATTTTACAGTCTAGGGCAAGCGATTCTTTATAATATGAGATAATTAGTTGGGATTTTAGTTCAATTCCGCCAAGGATGGGGGAAAAAAAAAAACCCCACTCCCTATCCAAGCTTAGGGAGGACTGCAAAATGATCTAATAAAAAATGACCAATATTTAATTTCAATAAATTTATTTATGTTTATCTTAAACATTAAAATAAGTATTTTTTCATGCTTATCACAACCACTTTTTTATCAATTAAAATAAACAATTATTACACAATATTAATTTCAACAATTATAAATAAATATTTTAGTTGTAGTTGATATTTACGTTGTCACATAAATAATCAATATTGTATAAAAATATGAACCAATCTGGTGCAAAGAGAGTACAGGGCAATTTTACAGAGTCCCAAAAGAATGAAAACAGTCCAAAAATATTCCACTAATTTATCTTAAAGCATTTTGGAGCAAGCAATGGAGCATATGGACTTCTATCATTTAAGCTCCAAGAATTTTTTTCTAACTCAATTATGCTCATAATTAAATGTCACACAATCATTAACTTCGATTTTGGTTCTATAAAAACAATCATTAACTTCGATTTACGCCACTATAGATCCAAAGCAACACTCTCAAATTATATACATAAATTATAAAAGAAGCTTTAAATAACAATTTAAACTCATTCATATTTATAACCATAGTCATGAGATTTACCCTCCACTATTATATTCATAGTTAGAGTTGTTATACATAATTTATGTCAAACGTCTCTAGTTATATCATATATTGTCCATGAAATCTGTTATTTTTGCAATGGACAACTTATTTATGATTCTATTATTAATGTAAAAAAGGAATTATTTTATATATCATATCAAATGAGTTTGAAATCTCATTACTCAAGTACCAAATTAATGTTTATAGAAAAATATTGCTTATCTTAATGTAGTAGTAAAACTCATATATATGAAATAATGTTTCCAGTTGCCATCATATTTTATCTCTTGCTGTTTTGATCAATTAAAAGTAGTACAAAACAAAAATCATAATAAATGGATGCGACTCTGTATTTACTCAGGTTTAAACGCCAGGCTTAAAGTAAATCCATAGAAGGTCAACAATAATGCATTCAATGCTTATCACGTAATTATATAGAATATAATTTTATTGTTACCCTAGCTCAATATGTTCTATACATATTGATGTCTATGTTCCAAATAGATAAAAATGTTATACGTTTTTTTCAAAATAGATAATACCATAATATTAAAATTAAGAATCCAATTTTATTTATCAGTTGTAAACTAAACTTTTACGCTATATGAATATATATATTTTGAAATTATATTTTATACTTATCAGCACTTTATATACACACTTAAAGGACTTATAAAAAGTGTAAAAGACCTATGATATTTACTCACAAACATAATAGAGGACAATTATTATATGAATTATTAATAAATTGCACCGATCCCAAGAGTAGACCTATGAAGCATAGGAGGTCGGGATTAATCAAAATGGAATTTGATCTATTGTTTGGGGAATAAAAACAATTTTTAGCTTTTATTCCTAGTATTACTTGAGATAGGGATCATAAGCATCTTGTGTGCTAATTGTGTAAAGGCTCTGCTTAGCCTGAAATTGAGCTTGATCTGAACAATTTTGACATGTGCCTATTGCCTAATAGCAGCTTTTCCCATGTAAAATTATTTTGATATTTTCTATAATTGATGTGAGATATCACTGTGTCAATTATAGAAAATATCAAGTTAAGGAAAACAAAATGCAAATCACTACTATATTTCTCACATTTTAGTAGAATTTGCCTTCCATTTCTTAAATGTTTCCCTTCTTACACTTGTGTTGTATCTGGGTGACGGAGATCCTCTTGTTGGCGTAGCCATTGTGTTGGTGGGTTGTTTGAGAAATAAGTTAAAACTAAAAATACTGTAATACAAAAGAAACAACATTGTTGAAATAATAGTTGAAACCAAACAATGATTCCAACTGAAGCTGTCAAAATAGAATAGACGCGTGATTTGCACTTATCACGAGGCAACATCGTGCATAAGGGAAAAACATAAATTAAGATGTTTAAAAAGTAAGTTAAAATTTAAAATATTTTAATATATAAAAATTTTATATTATAAAATATTTTTATTTTTAGATTATAATATATAAATATTTTATATTATTTGAGTTAAAATTGATGGGTTAAAATTGAGTCTACAACACTTATTTAAAGTTTATGACAGAGATGGAGGGCAGAGAATGGGCTCATGCAAAGGTTGGGCTACCAAATTAGGCCCATTTTCTCTTGTTGCTTCCAGCTCAGTTCTGTACTTTTTTCTTTTTTTGAGGATAGCTCAGTTCTTTACTGGATGTTGTTGTACAACGTAAGATTATTGTCTGAAAAACCTTTTTCTAGATATGTAGTAAAAAAAATTTCTCAAAGACTTTCTGACACACGTTACCATTATCGACAAGATAACCAATAATATGTCGCCACGTCATTACAAAACTTTGACAGTTTTACACATAATCCTTCTCACAGTGATGGAAAACATAATTACCGACCATAAATAATGAATTAAATTTGTTTATTTTTAAAGTTGAAATGGACATACAAACAGAACCTGTATTGAATTGGCATCTCAAAAAAAGGAAAAAAAAAAATTCTTATAATGAAAGTAAAAAAACACACTTTTTCTTTCCATCCCAAATTTGAGATATGCAGGTTAGGAAGTCTTACTATTTTCCTCATTTTAGGGGTTCTGTGGAGACCTCACCTTTTGAACCAAATCTATCTCTAAAATCCCATAAATCATTTCCTTTCAAACTTCCATGTATTTTCTATCTTTAAACCGTATTCTCCCACTGTTTTACATCCTCAAAAATTTTCCCTTTTTCGTCTATAATTCCCAGATGGGCCCTTTCACAATTTTGGGATATTTTGAACCTGTAGATCTATCCCCCGTTCCAATTTGGTAACTTTTTTTTTAATTTTGTTTTTTTAAATTTCACAAACTCAAATTCTTTCTCTTCTCTTCTCTCACATCTCATACACAACTGTTGCAAGTAACAATCTTTGGTCTCCCCTTGTTGATTTCGTTTGAGGAATTTTCATTTTCATTTTTCATCCTGTCCGTGCAACCTGGGTATTGTTTTTAAGATACGCATTTCGCCAATTCGTGAAATTCCACGGGATTTGATCGGGTTCTAGTGAGAGTTTTGGGGATTTCTCTTTCTGGGTATTCTTAATATGCGCCATTAAGAGAGCTTTTAGGGTTTGATTTCTCTGTTGGGTTTCAATGGATTACGGGCGTGAAAACGTGGTTCAGGTGATTACTACTGATAATGACGGAACTGTGAACTGGTCGACTGACCAAGCGGTTTGGGCCACTGAAGATGACTACAGAGCTTGGAACAACAGTGAATTATCAGGGGACGGATTTTCCAATTCGAGTTTTGATCAAAGACAGTCCCAATCTCGCTCGGGAAGTGAGCCTCCCAACAAGAAATCCAAGAACTCCCAAGACGTAACTTCCTCGTCCAACAACCGGTCCAAGGCCATTGGAAAGATGTTCTTCAAGACCAAGCTTTGTTGCAAGTTCAGAGCCGGAACTTGCCCGTACATCACTAATTGCAACTTTGCTCACAGCATTGAGGAGCTCAGGAGGCCTCCCGCCAACTGGCAGGAGATCGTGGCGGCGCACGAGGAGGAAAAGGCGGTGTCGTCGGAGCCGAGGGAGGAGTTCCAGATTCCGTCGGTCGGGTCTTCGAGCTTTGTCGTGGAGACGCAGAGGTCTTATAAAGGGAGGCATTGCAAGAAGTTTTATACCGAGGAGGGTTGTCCTTATGGGGACAATTGCACTTTCCTTCATGACGAGCAGTCGAAGAATCGGGAGAGCGTGGCGATAAGCTTGGGGCCTGGAGGGTACGGTGGTGGAGGAGGCGGCAGCGGAGGCGGAGGCGGAGGAGGAGGAGGAGGAGGAGGAGGAGGAGGAGGAGGCACGCCAGGAGGGGCGAATAGCAACAGCAAGCCGTCGAACTGGAAGACTAGGATTTGCAACAAGTGGGAATTGACGGGGTACTGCCCGTTTGGAAGCAAATGCCATTTTGCTCATGGTGCTACAGGTATGATACTATGATGATAACCTTTTTAAATCTTTTTTTAGAAAGTAATTGTCTTTCTGATAGTGTGATGAAAAATATTTGTATCTTTCTATGTAATGTAATCTTGATTGTCTTGCTTGTACATCTAAATCTTGGCATACGTTTGAGGTTCATATTGTAGATGCTTTGGTGTTTCATGCCTTAGAGAATTAAAACGTTACCTCTTTTTTTCACTCAAAAGGTTCTTTAAATTTAGGAAACAGTTCAAGTATGGTTTTTTCTTTGTTATTGGACACATATGTAGCATTGATGTTCCCATACTGCTCTTGATTGCATTCAATTATGCTAAAGTGGTCGTGTATTTGGGACTAACAACTCTGATTTGTAACCATGTTTGGCACAGATGAAAATGCCTGTGATTTCTTTTGGCCTTTTAATTGAGTTTGACACACGACACGCCTCTTGATGGAGCAGACTCATTGTCAAAGATTTATTCCCCGATCTTTCTTGAGGATTTATTTGCTAGCATTTGAATGTCGGACTCCTTTTGTTTTCATGAATGTGCAGTAAATTCGAATTTGTATCAGCTTAATGATCGGTGTATGTGTATCTCTCTCTTTCTTTGTACTTCAAACTTATTGGAGCTTTTGGCTATGCATTAGAGCAGAAGACTAAACATTACCACTCAAGCCAAGGTCCTCACTGTGAATCTTTAACTGAAGGAAAGTATGCAAAAATACATGTATTTCTTTTTTCTCGTTGTCGCCATAATTGCACTTGGACGTCAGAGATCTTTCTCCTCTAGGGCATTACTTTTCGAAGCATTAATGGTTTTAAGCAAGTCAATATAGTTATTCATGATAATTGAGGCAATTAATATCTCTTTTTCTTGTTCTGATTAGTTATAATTATTGCTAGCTTGATAAAGATGCAAAACAGGAAGAGGCATAGGCTACATATAGTAGAAAAACAAGCTTATATAGAAATTAAGCAGTCTGTAAAGGCCTTCCGTATACAGAAGAAATGTTTGAAAAAGAGCTTACATCCAAGAAAATTTAAGAATGAAAGGTTTTGAGGAAAATTAGTCTCTTTTTAATTTTTATACATAGCACAGACATCCAATCAAGTGAATTTTCATATTTAGTCTTCTAACTTCCTAATTTTGAAAAGATGAAGGATATTTTGTCGAACTTAGTCCTTCGTTCTATGGTTTGAACCTTCAGCTGCTGAAAATATTCTTCACCGATTTAGACTAGGGTATAGCAAGCCATTTAAGCTTCCAAATCCTATCTTCTCCCGGTAAAGTAAACAAATGCTATTGATTTTGTGTACATCTCAAGAATCAAGATTGTGGGCCTGGCAACAACTTTTTTATTTTAGGATTATATTTCTCTTCTATTTTGTTAGCAATAGAAATAGTGATAAAAAATTTTCTGAATGCTTTTACTTGAGGTCATGAAATGTTTTCCTTGCAGGGAGTAATGTTCAGGTAGTATTCCATAACATCTAAGTGCATTGTGCTCTCTTTGGAACTGTTTTTTGTCTGCTCTCTTGTATCCTTTAAGCTATTGATAGAGTAGGGTGCTCAAGTCACGGTGAAGTCAAAATACAATACTCAGATTCATGTCCTATGGTCTAAAAGAGAAGGAAAAACTAGTGAACTGCTATGCTTATTCTTAGAATTTTATTGTTGTTATGGTTTTTCTGCTTCTGAGATAAGTTCTATATTTCTGACTACAGAATTGCACCGATACGGTGGTGGGCTTGTGGAGCCAGAAGCTAGAGACTCTTCATCTGTTCCTGCTGAAACTAAGCCACCTGCTACTGGAGTTCCTCCAAAAACTCCAGCAGACACCGTGGTTGCATCGGTCCCTTCGGCTCCACATTCGGATGTTTATCATATAGGAGTTCCATCACAACGGTCGTCTATTGTGATTCAGAGGCCGGGGCAGAGAGCTCATCAGAAATGGAAAGGTCCCGACAAAATCAGTAGGATATATGGCGATTGGATTGATGACATTGAATAGAACTGTGAACGGCTGACATGCAAACGGGGAAATAAACTACGGTAACCCCGAGTATTATCCAAATTTGATAGGAACTTTATACGTCTCTGTATCATATGATGGGATCATGTAACTGTTTAACTTTTTTTTTTTTTTTAAATGTGAAGCATGAATTTTTCATCTTGCTTCAAAGGGACCAAGCAAATGTTCAATGGTTGTTAAAGTTGAGGTACCATATTTTCATATGCAAATCTTTGTTATCAGCTTCAGAAATTTTTTTTTGAAGTTTGTGTTTACTTCTGTAATGAGTGAAAAAAATGGATATCTTCTGCTTAAATGGTTGGTGAGGTGGTGAAGACCATGGAGGTTTCATGCTTTTTACACAATCGTTGCTGCTAGGACGCTTTCAGTTTATGATTAATGGGAAGCTCTAGCAAGAAATATAGTTCGTTTATCCCAAACCATGAGTGTTGTGCTACTTTTATCACTGATTTTTTTTTTTCCCTCTCTTGGCAGACTACTTCTTGGATTTTTATTTTTAGATAGTTTTAATCCATGGCATCGACATTGATGGATGATTTCTGAAATTTCGTATCGCCTCAATTGCATAGTAACTAAAATCTTAAAAAAAACAAAAAAAAGAGTAATGTTTTAAGTAACGTTACTCTTTTTTTTTTTTTAAGTAACAAAACAAATCAAAACTGACCAAGCTATTGCTTTTTGAAAGGGCTGATCTAGCTATTGTTAGAACTTGCTTTTAAGTAACTAAGGAAGAGGAAATTATTACGTCTTAATTATAGAAAAGAACAAGGGAAAAGCTAAATGATGAATAAAGAAGAAAACTCGAAGGCCACTGTTATCTATAGTTTTGGGGATAATTCGCTTTAACAACTTCTAGATAGTCAACCATATATATTTTCACTAGGGTGTAATAAAGAAGAAAACTAAGCCATGCAATATTAGAACAAAATTGTTTTGGGTTTTTAACGTCGCCAATTTTTCAAAATTAGGGTTCCATAGAGAGATGGGTTTCTACACCACCACAAAGTTCTGAAACAGGATATGGATTCTTAGTTTTCTGTTTTAAAATTTTATGTGTTATCGGTCTTTATTTCAAAAATTTGATTTTTACATACAAAATTTTTGAATTGTGCGTTCATTTTAAGAGCAAAAGTTTTATAAAAATAATAATTATTTTTCACGAATAATAAATTATATTATTTCAGTAATTCATGTTTGTTGAAGACTGGAATAAGTACATTTGACAGAGCTTTGAATAAATACCTTAATCAATTGGCATTCTTTACTATTTTCATTCCTCAAATTAATATATGTATAGGCATAATATAATTTTCTTCAAATGCCTGGTATGATTCTCCTTACAACTACAAAAGTGCTCTAAAATAATTAATCACTAAAAGGAGCGATTAATTACTCTCTCTTCTTCCTTCTCTCGAATTTGCACTTAGCAATCTAAGAATAAAACAGGGACCCTATTTTTAAAATTAGTTGGCGAGTCCTATTCCAACTAGAAGCTTTAAAGACAATTATCGCCAATTCGTATTATTATAATCGGCCATATCACACTAGTAGAAATTATGGAATACATGACGCTTATATAACAACGGTTTTTTGAAAACCGTTGTGTTAATAGGGAAAAAATTGCAATAGTAGGCCGAAACATACAAAAACATGAGGATTTTTAAACTAGGCTTATATGATGGTTTTTGTTAAAAACTATCGTGTAAGGGTTGGGATTTTTGAGTAGCTTAGACGTTGGATTTTTGTTAAAAAAGTCGTCTAAGCTAGGGCTGAAATACATTAAATGCTTAAGCTTATATGATAGTTTTTTGAAAAACCGTTGTGTAAGATAGTTTTAGCCCTAATTTTAAATGCCTGTACCTATCTAGTCCTATTCGAACATTCAAGACCTCTCTCTCTACCCAACCCTCTCTCTCTCTAAACCCACTCTAACTGCACCTCGACGTTGCCATTGCCACAACTCACTAGCATTGTTATTATATGTGTTGTTGTGAATTATTATTTTTATTAATTAGTCTTGTAACTTAGTTTTGTTAGTTTTAGGTTTTTTGTTATTTAAGTGTTATTTAGGTTTAGCTTTGTTTTAGTTTTAAAGTTAATTCTATTAATTTTTTTAATTATATTTTTTATTATATGTTGGTTTTATTGTTTCTATGTTAATTAGATTCTATATTAGTTATGTTAACATTTGTTACTTAGTTAATGCATTGGTGGTAAGGCTATTTTTTTAGTTACTGTATTGTTAGTTTCTATATATAAATTGGTTTTGTTTTATTACAAATTTGTAGGTAATTTGTTTATGTGTTTTAAGTTTATGTGATTGTTGTAGTGATATTGATTTTATGAATGTGATTGTTGTTTTTGAATATGGGATTGTTTTGGATGAGCATTTTGTTTAGATTAGGTAAAAAAAAAAAGTCAGAAGGAAGCAATGAGGAGTATATGACATCTTCTTCCCAACATGGAAGGGGAAAAAAAGTGAGACAACCACAAAAAAAAACCAATTTTAGTCGCAAAGTTAATCATGACCATGGAGCCACTTTGATGAAATCTTACTTAAGGTTAGATTTGAGTGGGTAAGTTATTCAAATAGGTTTCTTAAATTTAGGTAGTATAAATTTTTGTGTACTTAACTATGTGTTTTAAACTTTGTGTATTTTACTATGTGTTATAAAATTTTTTAAGTTAACTATAAATATATGATTTTGCAATCAGAGCCTTGTATAAATAGACAATACATGAGATTGGAGATTCAAAGGTTCAGCCTTTTTTTTTTTTTTTTTTTATCAATTTTCCATTATGGGTATTGACAAAAACCATTGTGGAAACTTGAGCTGACACAACAATTTTTATCAAAAACCGCCATATAAGATTCATAAAAGGCCCTATAGTCTCTCAAGAAAACACATTCCACAATGTTTAAAAACCATCATGGAAACTATTACTATTTTACAATGGACAATTATACGACGGTTTTTTAACTGACGTATAAATTTTCACAATAGTTTAAAACCGTCGTGAAAAATAAAATTTTAGTAGTGTTCTCTTTTCCATCTTGGAAAATTCCGCCACCTCTATCACTAAAGAAACTCGACCACCAGCACAAATGAGGTCCAAAATCATTTTAAATTCTAATTTATTAATTTTTTGATGAATAAATTCTAATTTGTTAATTGAATTATATTATTTCAAAAAATCAGAATTCTAAATAGACAGATGGACATATAGCTTAGAGTCCGTTTGGTTTAAGCATTAATTTGACTCAAATCACTCAAAACATACTTGGATATCATCAGTTATCCAAAAATTTGTTTGGTGGCTGAAATTTACAAAGTTTTTGAATCACTTTTTGGGTTCTCTTGATGCAAGATTTGGAGTACTGATCAAAGCTGTTTTTTGGGAATTCCAATTCTTTAGCTACAGTGACAAATGCTGGGGAATCTCTGACAAAGATTTGCACATGGAGAAAAATGGAGAGATAGAGAAAGAGGGGTAGGTCAGAGAGATTTTGGGGAGAGTGATTGAAAGAGAGGAAATGGAAAGTCCTTTTTAAGAAAATATCCAAATACTTACCAAACACATACTCAAATCTTTTAACTAACTTGAATTTTTAAACTCTGACAACCAAACAATAACTCAAATTATAACTCAAATCACAATCCAAATCACAATACTTTTCAAAAAGCATCTAGATCACCATAATTCGAATACCTTTACCAAACGGACCCTTAATTTTTTATAAACAAAGTATCATTCAGTTATCAATATAACTAAATGATTGAGGTCTTGTTTATTTTTCCAAGTTCTGAATAATTCGCTTTGGTCCTATAACCTTTTCTCTTCACAAGTTACTTTCAAAATTTTGAATTTTTTTTAACAACTTTAGTATTTGACCGTAAAATTGATGAATATATTATAGAGATGATCACATTTCTATTGCATAATAAGTGAAAATATTTACAAAAAAAGTGCAAAATATTTTGTTCATATCCTTGAATACTAGTTCAATTTGCACTTAATTAATATGTAGCCATTTCTATAAAATCTTCGGCTACTATATGACAGAAATGTGATTATTTTTCTTAAATATAAGAAGTCCTTCATCAATTTCAGTGTTAAAGACTGAATTATAAAACAAGATCAAATCTAATGATTAATTGTAGGGAGAGAGAGAGTTCAAAACTAAATTGATACAATACTAAAAGTGCAGGAACTAACAACACTAATAACGCTTTACATATAGCCGTTGAAATTTCTTTGTATGGATTATCTTTTATTGAGAGACCAAAGGTAAATTTCTTCACGAATTATCTTTTATTGAGAGATCAAGGTTAAAAGGACCCGTTTTTCTTTGAGTTAATGACCTCACTGATAATGTTGGCTGAATTTGTTTAACGCGTCTTAGAATGACAATTTTTCATTTACTTGATTTTCAATTAGCAACACAAAATACCCAACAGTCATTTAATTTGATGGCAAGATCACTACAATTTTCTTTTCTATAAAATTTTTAATTTGAATTTATCCCACTTAAGTAGACATATGTGGATTCGATTAAAAAAAATGACATACGTGGACAATTCACAAGGATTATATTACACGACATATATGTACAATTCATAAGGATTATATGACACAGAGATACCTTTTTTTTCTTTTTTTCTTTTTTTATTATCAGGATTTACATGGTACGCCATCTTCTATCCTGATAATATAATTTGGGGCGTATACTTGTGGTGTTGAAATGCTTAGTTGAAAGAGTTGATTAGTTTACTAGTGGTAATCATGTTATTCAAGTCACTCTTTGTTCAATTAATTAATTTCACATACATTAACATATTATGACTCACATATGTCAATATGTTATTTGGCGAGGGGTTCTCAAAATAAAATCGTTTTCAACATAAATGCTAATGTTGAGGTAATATTTTTTATTAAAAAAAAATATAAAAATGATATATCATAATATGTAACTTTTGTTTACATACCTTCCATGTTGAATGCTATTTTGTATGTTATGAATTATAGGTGTCAAGCACCATGTATAGCATAGGTTAAATTTAACAGCAAGAATAAAACTCTATTATATAACAACTACCGAAATGTGACATCCTATATCATTTAATTGCAAGCTTGCCATAAATTTCTACCGTTTGTTTTTCTTGCATTTATAAACCTTCATGAGCAGAATAAGTTATATATATACATGCACTTTTCTCTCTCTATATATAAGACTGATAATATCAAACTTTAATCTTCTCTTCTTTGAAAGGTGACCAAAATTTACAAGCAGGCAAAAATGAACAGCAATCTTTTACCTTATGTATACATATTGTACTCCTTTCCGTATGGGATCAAAAAATAAAAAATAAAAAATAAAAAATAAAAATAAATAAACCGGCAAATTAAACATGAAAGAATTTAACAAAGCATACACATGATTCATAAATTAACCCTAAACTCATGTCTTAATGATGCGATCCCGAAACCTCGCCGAATCGGCGGCCGACCGTACTAGGGCGCCGAAACTCTCCGTGCGTGTCGCAACTTGCCGTCCAGTGATGCCCTCGCAAGTGCTCAATCTTCACATGATCCGGCAAACTCAGCCTGTATCTTTCCTCATCATCATGATGATCATCACGACCTTCCTCCTGCTCCACCTCCACCTCCACCTCCACCTCCACCTCCACCTCCGATCTCGTTCGCGTTCTTGCTATCGAATGCCCAGTCGAATGCGATCTCGAAAACCTCTCCACGATAATTCTATTATTGTTGCTAGAATCTCCACCACCAATGTGCTTTGCAGTTCTGAATTCATGAAGATCGCCAATTTCGTCTTTGACATCGATCGTAACTGCGGTGTCGTCGTCAATGGCGACGTTGTTGTCGTCGTCGTCGCTGTTAATGCTGCTTGACTGATCAATATCAGAGGAGGGTTTGTCGGCAAAAAGATGCGGCGAATTATCGAGGTCCCGGCGGCAGACCGGGCAGGTCTTGTGGGATTCGAGCCAAAGATCGACGCATTCCTGGTGGAAAACGTGGTAGCACGCCGTCAAAAGACGGAGCAAGCTGTCGTCCTCGAACTCGATGAGGCAGATTGCGCATTCCAGGCCGTACTTCTCTTTCCGGACTTGTTTCACGCTTGAGTAGACAAAAGATGGGAATGATTTTATGAGCGCAGGATCGAGTCCGGCACTGTGGGCCCCGCCGGGGGGCATGTTGGAGTTGTTTCCGCCAACGATGTTGCCGGAGGGGGTTCGCCGGAGATGCCACGTGTTGAAGACGGCTTCCATGAAGCACCGGCAGAAGTAGACGGAGAAGAAGCCGAGGAGGAAGAAGATGAGAAGGACGACGGTTAGGACGATAGTTATCGGCGGAGAGTGGAAGGTTTGCTGCAGCGGAGGTGGGGAATAGTTTGAGGCCGTCGACGACATTATCGTGTTCGCTTGTTAAGTGAGTGGCCGGAGATTGTGGTTTTCCGGCCTTGGCTTTTTGCATGGATGAAGAAAGAACATCAACAGAAAAAGAAAAGTGACAAAAGAAAAAAAAAATTAGAGAGAAAATGTTTTGTTAATTTAAGTAGGAGATAAAAGAATCAAAAGACGAATATTATTGTGTTTTTGTACTTTTGATCTAATGTACACACTCAGAATATGAAAGATTTTTTCCTTTTTTTTTTTTTTTCCCTTCTCTTGGTTTAGCATGTATCACTAGAAAGAGAGGAACAAGGAGGGTATGCCCATGTGGAAGTGTGTGAAACGGGGGGCTTAATTTGGTCGGAAGCAAAGCCATTGAGCGAGTCAAGTGAGAACTGAGAATGACAAGAATAGTTTTTAATGTAACGTCATAGAACCACCTTAAAATAACACTATTTTTAATTAATTTATATATTGGTTTTGTTAGTATTTGTTTTTAAATTTTTTAAATAATAATAATTGTTATTATTTCCAACTGTTAATGAAAGCTAATTACGGGGAATTTAAGGACTAATTCAGGAACTAAATTCAAAAATATAATATTTTAAGGACGAAACAAAAGTAATACTGACCTAGAGGCAAAGGGAGTCACCTACTGATCTGAAGAAGCAATTACACCATCGGCAAGGTTGTTTTCATGTCTAGAAAATCACTGTCCACATAAAACTACCTCCTGCCGAAACAGAAGTTTATCCAAGATAGACAAAAAGGCAGATTGAGAGTCCAATGTTCAGATTTACCGTTCATTTTTTCTGGTCCCATTCGTTGCCTTGTTTCCCCAATGCTTATTTACCATGTCATAGAAATTTAAACTTGACCATGTGAGCAGGAATTACAGACAAAAATACCTGAGCAAATAATAAGGTGCTCTAATAAAAAAATAAGAATAGTATCAAAATTCAATGGAGGAACAACTAATAAGACAAGAAAATTAAACAGTAGATCTCAACTCTTTATAGCTCAGAATCTTCTCGCAAACTAAAGAGCCATTAACACTAGCCATCACGTGCAATGCAAATTCACATGGCCTCCATTTAAGTGTTTCAAAAAATATGCTAATTCATCTAAATCGCTCAATTCAAACCAAATCGATGGTTTTTGTTTATGTGGTTTTTTACACAAATATTTTAGGTAGTTTGAACTTCCAAACTACCTGCCAAACCACCCACTAAATTGCTATATTATATAATATTTATTTTCAAAATATTTTTATATAAGAATTTTTATTATCTTTTATTTTTCATTAGCCATTACAAGAAGTTCCACCTATATAAGATGCAGCTTTCTATATTTTATAATTACACTTCTTTTAATCACTCATCATTAGCATCCAAAAAAAAAAAATCAAATTAAACAATCAACATAGACATCTAAGAGTAACTCATGGAATGAAACTCTAGCCTCTCTCTATCCAACAACCGACGCCTTCTCTCTACATTGCGGCTAGCTTACTAGCCATGCCGTCACCGTCATGTTGTTTCTCCCTATTGGCTCAACTCACCGCGGTGCCAATTAAGAATATTAATAAGAGGAGAGGTTTATTGACACCAGTGGAAAGTTTTAATTCAAGTTTAACATTAAATTATGTTGTCTTATGTTATTTAGTTGTATTTTTGACTTTTAGTTTGGTTATTGGTGAACTTTGATTTGTGTTGTTGTGACTTTTTAGTTTAGTTTTTAGTTTGTATTAAAACTTAGAAGGAAAAATTTTAAACATTTTATAATTTTTATTAAATATTAAAAAATTTTAATTTTAAGCATAAATCTCCTAAAGTGCTTATGAGTGATTCTGTTTGGTTTGGTTTTATAAAAAATAATAAACCATCCAAACTGCTAAAAATAAAATATTGTTGGTTTGGAAAAAAACAAAAGGGCCCAAACCACCCGCAAATAACCATAACCTTCCTTCTAAGACTAAGCCAACCAACAACTACCTCTGCTGCATGGCACCATTCTCCTTAGGAACACGAATAACAAGAGAATCTTCTGTCTTTCTTGCATCTTTTGCTTTCCAAATTGACCTCCAAAATGACCCACTTCATCGGAAAACCAATAGACTGATCTGAGCCAAATGGCACTTTTAACAAGGGAGTTTTTCAAATATGCAGCATTTTTATACTATAGATTGAAATATGCCACATGAAAAAAACTCTTTGAAAATATGCCACAAATCACTTATTTTGATTTAATTAACTAAAACCCCCCTAAAAATGATTTATAATTGAATTAAACCAAAAGAATGGGCCCATTTGACTACTCTTGGCTTACAATACCACGACCTACTATAGTTCCCCATGCGTGGCTTGGGTCCATGAAGTAAGTCCGTTGATGCCGTAGGATGAGGATGTTGGGCGTGGGCCGTTGAAGGGGCTTGAGACGAAATTGGCCATCAACATTAGCCCCATTAGTCACGGGGGCTATGCAGCGAAGCGAAATAGTCCATGTGACCAATCATAGCAGCTCAGGCTGCACGTGTCTCCTGGAAATGCCTAGCGATGGTTCACACCTTGCTCCAGAGCATTATTTGCTTGCCTTGTGTCCTTCAAATTTTCAGAAACAAAATAGACAACACTTCCTCGGATGCATAGGATCAGAGAGCAAATTTGTCAATGGGTGCCTTTAGAGGTCATTAGGACCCTTCGGAGCAAAGCTGAGACGAAGTTGTTGCATATTTTAGTTTGCGGATACTTCCTTAGATGGGCAGCCCAGGAGGGAAGTTGGCACTTCCGTTGCCGTAGCAGCAGGTGATGTGACACCAAAATTTTTTTTAAAATATCGATGTTTATAATATAGAAATAGTTGTCGTATCCACAGGGAGGTGGGTATTTGAAAGATTGAAAATTTTTTGGTTGAAATGCCAAGGGTTTTGCAAACAAAATTTAAAAGAAAATAAAAGTTTCAAAAAATTTAAACAAGGTTTTTAAAACATAAAATTAAAACAGTGAAACTTCAAGAATTTCTTGTATATTTTGCAACTAATATAGAATTTAACTCTAAATAATAATTGTCTAATGTATTTGGTTTATTATATCTTTTCGTACTAATTGCAAGCACAATTATTATCTCTATAAGTCAACCTAAAGCGACAATATAACAAGCTATAATGCAGTGAGAGTTTTCTTATAAAAAGTAGTACAATAACTACTTTTCACTAATGATTTGATGCACTAACTATGAAAATTATAATCGCCGTCACTATAATTATAATTAACATAATTTTAGGATAGAAAAGATAATAACAAATCAAAATCACTAGATTTTAATGGAATAGATTTTTGCATTAATTCTGGTAGAACTTCATATTATAAAATATCTAAAATTGAGAATTCAATAGATTATGTCACTTATGTTATATTTCCCCTAAAACTATGTCATTTATGTTATTTTATCCCCAACTTTCAAAATATGTTACTATAGTAAATACCTCATTCCATCCAATTATGTTCGGCTAACACATTGATTTGTTTCTCTTTCAACTTTACAAGACCTTCATGTCAAAGCAATCCATATACCCACAATTTGCATATAAATATATTATATATTTTACAACATGCCGTTCAACTACAAATGCAAAGAAAATTCAAGAGGGAGTTCTTTACAATAAATTAAAATAATGTGTTCTTTTAAAAAAAAACGAGGAGCTCTGTTCTTTTAAGGAAATTTTTTGAGTTTTTTTCCCTTTTCCTTAAGCTTTTTTATATGGTTTGGATGACCTATTGTAAAAATAATAATACTTTATTCTTAAACTCTTTTTTTTTTCCTTAATCTATTTTCTCCTTTAAACTCTTTTTTATGTTTAGGTTTTCCCTCAAAATTAGAAGATAAATAGGGTGTTTGGCAAGCATAGTTAGAATTAACTTTTTGGTTATCAAATAGTGTAAAATTCTCATATGCTATATTAAAAGTAAAAAATTGCTACAGTGTAAAAGTTTCACATACTATAGTGCCTTTAAATCAAAAGTTGGTTATAACCATACTTTCTAAACACCTTAAAAAACATTGACTTGTAGAGCAAAACAAAATTGAATATAATAAGGTTATTTGCTAAAAAAAATAAGGATACATAGGCCCCCTTCGGTATTATTTTAGAAATTTTTGAAAATATTTTTGTAAGTTTTTTGAGGCAAAAATTTTAAAAACACTTTCAACATAATTTTTAAAATTTTTTTATTTTTTAAAACAAAATATTTTTCACATATTTTGAAAAACACTACCAAACTGTCTTACAGTGACACAATCGTGGTAGAATAACATAAATGACATAATTTTAGGTAAAAATACAAAAATATGTCTAAAAATAGATAAAAAACTAATGGACTTAGATGAAAATAAAAATTGGCTAATGAAATAAAATTTGAGTGAATTAAATAGTATATTTTAAGAGTTGAGAGTAAAGTAACGTAAATGACATAATTTTGAGGGGCAAATGCAAAAATAATCCAAACAATAATAGACGACCAAAAAACCCAGAATTCCTCGTATCTTCTTCTTCCTCAACTTAGCATCCAATTTCCCCCGTTTGGCAGCCGCAATTCCCAATCTCACAAATACCCAGTAAAACATAAACAAGAGCACGACAATTCAAATTGTTGAAGAAACCAACACTTCTGCATATTGGGTTAAACCATGATCACGGTAGCAAGAGTTTTTTTCCCTAGTAGTAATTACTCATTTTGGCGTTCATTAGCAAAGGAAAAGTTTTTGTTTTTGTTTTGTTTTGTTTTGTTTTTTTTTCTTAACTATACTTCAATCCCGAATATTGGCGTTCAATTCCGTTTCTGAGGGCATGTTCTTTCTTCATTTCCCAGCTTAACAGTTGAGGACACAAGAAGCAAGCTGAGCAAAACCAAATAATTGAAGAAGCTTCTGCTTTTTTCACATCCATGGATTCTCTCTCAAGCTCTCTTAATCCCAACAAGCGCCTCAAAGAAGAGTTACTTCTCTCTTCCTCTTTCCTATTTTTCATTCTTGTATCTCGTGAACAATTTATTTTGATTCGTTGCAATTTCTGATTCTTCCTCTTTTGTGATGCTTCGATGGTCAGATTTGTGAGCAATTTGACTGGTTCGTCTATGCTTGAAATCTCTGCGCTCGCCACATTAGTCCCTGTATGTTTTTTTCTCTCTTTCTCTCTCTAAAATTTTTTCTCTTTTCAATTTTGTTAAGTATTTCTGATGTTATTTTTGTCGTTCTTCTACTTTGTTTTCAGGTCCTGATACTTCTAAGGCACTCAATCGGTTTCGATCACATCGTTGGTAACTGCCAATAATACTTCAATTGTTGTTTCTTTTCAATTTTTGATTAATGCTTGATTCACTGTTCAAATTACTATTTTTTTTTTCGTTCAAAGATAATACTTCCACTAATGATGGTTAATTGCTTTGCTCGACTTGATCCTTTGCATTCTGGTCTCTAATTTGATTCTTATCACCTTGGGAGCCCAAAAAATTTTATTCAGCTCTGAGAGATTTGAGCTTCCTATGGTTCCATCATATGAGAATCTTTGCTGGTTTTTAAATTCTGAAGTTAATTTGGGTTCTGAAGGCTTTAGACTTTAACGGGTGTGTGATGGATGCCTTTTTGGTAAGCCAGGAAATGTTTCATTTTCTGTTATGCAGATTTACTGGAGATGGGCCTGATTTGTAGGATTTGGTTTTGGCAGTAACTTGGTTTAAGCCTGAAGGAACTACGTCTGAACTTATAGGATTTTACCCTGCTTTTAGCAGTTATATGGATTTTACTATGGCGCGTTTGGTGATTTTTCTTTTGCTGGGAACAAGAGCATTTTCACCCGTAGTTCGGAATTTGAAAGTCTAGAGAGTTGAACTACACCCCATGAACCTCAACTTTTTTAACTTTAATTTCTGGTTATCACTAGGTTCTCGAAATGGTTCCATTATTTCTATCTAGCATATTTGTCTTGATTTTGTTTGAATTTGCTTTCTCAGATACTGTTACTGCTGAAACCAAGTTGAAGAAAAATGACAATGCACTTCTTGGTTCTAAGAGTTGGTGGGATTTTTTGGCTGCATTGCTTGTGGATTTTTTCCTTGTTGTGCTCCCTATCCTTTTGTTTTTAACTGTAAGTGTTCTCACATAACCATAGACTTCTGCTTAGGGTAAGGATTGTTGTATCTGTGAAGTGGATTTTATTTATTTATTTTTGCAAATTGTTTATTTTACTTGGATTGTGGTTTTTGTTTTTTTTGTTACTGTAGAGATCACAAGCCTGTCGATTTATATTTGAATAATGCCTGTAGGCATCTTTAGTGAAAGTTTTCTTATTGGTACAATGAATTGTAAAGGGGTAGAAATAGGCTTCCGTTATTATGGCTAAGCTATTTTCTGACGCTGACATATCTCTTTTATACTTGTAGTTCTAATCATTAAAATTGCCAAACAAACAGGTTTTAGCAGAATGGTTGTGTCAGTGCGTTGCTTTAATGACATTGTTGCTGCTTTTTTGTGTTGTTTCAAAGAGGTAAAAACTAAAGTACCGGATTCCACTTCTGAAGATTTATGCGTCTTGTTTTATATGATCCTCATGTGAATCAGTTAGAATGACATTAAACATTAAATGAGTAGGCGTAGCATATTGTGTAACTCGTTTTCATCTGGTATTTGACATAAATTACATGAACGTCATCACAGATCAAGTTCTCGTTCTCCTTCTGTGAATGGAGGGACCCTTTCTCTCAGGACGAATATTTCCTCATACAGGGTTTCTATGGTATGCTGTCTTACATGCATCCGCACGGTTTAGTGTTCATAAATCTTCAATTTTATTTACCTGTGCAATATTTCAAGTGATTGATACAGATGGTTGTAACATGCTTAAGTATCTTAGCTGTTGACTTCACAATATTTCCTAGAAGATATGCAAAGTCAGAAACTTACGGCACTGGCTTGGTGAGTTTGTTTGAGCTGAAGAAGTTGAAGTTTACTTTCTTTCAGCGTTATTTCGCTTTTAGTCTTCATTTGATTATGTTTCACTTATGGTGCTACTCGTTGCAAAAGCATAGTGTCTAATGTTCTGTCCTCTGCTGCATTGGTCCCTGATTATCAATTGATCATTCATCTTCAAACTAGTTTCCTATTTTTTCTGGATTAGTTTCAGAAACTATGCTTCAAAATATTCTTCCCGGGATTTTATAAATGGAAACGCAGAATTGGATTGCAAAAACTGTGGCATGTAATCTTTGATGTTCATTTGTTGATCTGGTTCTACCTGCTGTGCTTTATGTCGGCATTTTATTTATGGATAGATTGCACTAAACTTTTTGGAAGCAAACTTTGCTCTAGAAGGAAAACTTTTTCTGAGCGGTGGATCCTCAACTTCTTTTATAATATTTGGATGAGATTTTCAGTCACTCCAGCACTAAGCTTCTGTTCCAATTTAGGATGAGTTTTCTCCTATAAATTCTCTCTCTTAGCGGTCATGTCGTAATCATCTCATACAAACAATAAAAAAGAAAGATCTAGGAGATCAACTAACTAAAATAATATGCTGAGTTTGAAGAAATCAAATACTGACAGAGGATGTAGAGCAAGGGCGTATTCTTTTACCATCTGTAATATCCGTGCTGCCTGTTTGTTTATCGATTTTAATTAGTTCTCTGAAGTGTGAATTTCAACAAAATCAGTGAGTTGTTTTCTTATGTGAATTTGTCAGATGGATATTGGAGTCGGCTCATTTGTACTAGCAAATGCACTAGTTTCGCGCCAAGCACGTAATATCTCATCTAAGTGAGTCAGTTTGTTCTTTAATTGTTTTGGACTTGTTGATTTTGACTCCCCCTTCTGCCTTTACGACTTAATGATAAACCAGTTATAGCCATTCTTTTCAAGCATAGCTCTCTGAAAGCAATGTTTCCTTTCATATAATCTTTAATCTGATAGATTTTTAAAAATTTCTTATCTGGCGTGTCTCTTTGGTGCATAGAACTACAAGCACACATAAAAATTAAAAATAACGTTTATGAAAATGAGAATTCAAAGTACGAGATACACATGTGGCGTATAATTGCAAAGAACTTCCATAAACAGTAGACTGTACTTGAGGTCCCAAGTAAACCCCAAAGTGAATATAGATCATGAATATAGTAATTTAATTGGATATATATTTATTCTTTGTATTATGCTTTTCCAGGAAAATGAAAACTGCAATTCAATCTACAAGTCCACTAATCATTTTAGGGTTTGCTCGTCTCCTATCTACTACAGGCGTTGACTATCAGGTTAAGATCTTTTATTTTTTAATTCCTTTTGTTGTAATATTAATAATTCTAGTCTGTTTCTTCTGCTAAATCAATCATATTTATTATCAAAATACAAATCTTAAGCCACTTACTAAAAGGAGAATTAAATGTTAAAAGTCATGTCATCCACTTCTAGTAAACGAAGGCAAGTTCTTTTAAGATTATCATGCGCGTTATACACTGGTGCACAAGAGTGTGAAGTCTTTATGTACTCGCACGCAAGATTTGTCGTTGCAAGTGTAGTACAAAAGTACATCTTTACAGATTTGTGATGGTCATACTGTTTATCGTCTAGCTTTTACAGGATACATGAGGCCAGTATGTTCATATATCCCTGTAGGTTCATGTGGGCGAGTACGGTGTACACTGGAACTTTTTTTTCACGCTCGCTGCTATGTCGATTCTTACGTCAATAATTGACATTCCTCCGCAATATTGTGGAATTCTCAGTTCAGTGATTCTAGTAGGTATGTCTTTAATTGGTAAAATTTGAAATTTATTTTTATCTCTGGAAAAAAAAAAATTTATAAACTATTTTATTTGAATCTTCAGGTTACCAAAGCTGCTTGATGCAAGGGTTGAATTCGTACCTGCTCTCTGAAGAAAGGGGAACTGATCTAATCAGCCAAAATAAGGAGGGACTCTTCAGCGTATTTGGTATGGTTAGTGAACGCTAAACTTTGGATTCTGAAATGTGATTCCTCTGGCATCTGGCAGGATTAAATTTTACTTGCGATCAAGATTAAGATAATAATCTGATATGCTTTTACTATCAGGCTATTGGGGTATATATCTTGTTGGTGTCCAGTTGGGGAACTTTCTGTTCTTTCAGAACGAAGCGTCTATAATGCGAAGCAATAAATGGGCAAGGACTAGAGTTTGGCTACTTTCTATTTTGTTCTGGTACTGAATTTTAGAACAATACCCTTTTTCTGTTATAACTATTGTTGAAGAGTCTTTTCTAATTCCTACTCTTAATTCATGTTCAGGTTTCTGACCGTTCTTATAGATGGACATGTTGAAAGAGTTTCCCGTAGAATGGTACAATGTAATTGCGCTGTTAGATTTGTTTTACATGTATTTTTGTACTAATTACTAACTAATCCAACACTCTTTATGCAGTGCAACCTGTCGTATGCTACCATGGTTTTAGCTGTAAATCTGCAGGTTATTTCTGCTTCGTTCAGATTTCAATAACAAAAAATATATCATTGGCATGTCATCTACTTTTCATCTGGTATGGAACCAACTAAAAATTGGGGCTGTTTACATGCTCCATATACCAAGATCTAACTTTCTGTATATATCATTCATTTTTTTTGTTTAACTCACGATAAACCTAACTCTTAACCTTTCTGTTTTAATATTTATCAAACGCTTCATTTACTACTATTAGATAGATAAAAATTACGAAAGATTATAAGGTTTCCACAATTTGGGTAGGCCTATCCTTGTATATAGTGCGTTATTGCGTGAACAATATTTTGAATTTTAAGTTATTTGGGTGGATCATCTTGGGAGGCGAGATCCTACCTAATATCAATTGATCGAGCCATATTTTATTTTAATTTTTACCCCTATTTTTTAATGTAAAATTTAAGTTATATGGTCACTTTGTTAGAAAAACTTATAACCTTAAAATATTTAAGTTTGCCCCTATCTAATAAAGAAATATCTCTATATTTTCTAGCTTCTCCACTACCTACAACCTCCCTCCACAAAGTTCGACCTCACCTAAAACTCCACCGGTGCCGCTAGAATAAATGGTCTTAGTCAAAATACCGTTTGCTGACTAAGACCGTTTGGTCTAGTGGCAGCGGTGGGTTTAGTTAAGATCAGACTCTGTGGTGAGGACAATCATGCGCCTGATATTTTGTAGTAAAAAAGACTTCCTGTTTAAAGTCTTGCTGGTATTAGAAGCACTACAATGCAATGCACGTTCTGTTATATTGACTGTCATGTTGGTGATTTAGCAGATTGCATGCTGTCCTGTTTCTTCCGTTTTTCCTTTTCAATACCAACAGAATAGCAATTTCGTCCCTGCTCAGGATATGATCTCACTCCTAACTTGGATGAGCCGTCGTGCGTTTTTCAGGTGCTAGGAATACTAATGCTCTCCGATTTTCTCTCCGGAAGCAAAACTTTGGCGCTTGAACAAGCATTTAATCATAATTTACTGGCCACCTTTCTTCTTGTAAATCTTAAATCTTCCAGTATTCATCACCCCGTTTGCAAGTTCTTTTTTAATCTTTTTTTTTTTTTCATGCTTAAAGATGATTAACTTCTTTGTCTTCATTTGTGTTCAGGCAAACGTGCTCACAGGTCTGGTAAATTTGTCCACGGATACCCTCTCTGCATCGCCAGTAACAGCTCTATCAATTCTGATGGCCTATGCATTTACTTTGTGTGTTGTTATTGGATTGGTAGACTTTTACGGCATTCGATTAAAGTTTTGGTAGTATTAGGATTGCCATGTGTTTTTTTTTTCGTTTCAGATTTGAGCTGTTGACATTAACAGAGGCTTTAGCGTTGAGTTTTACGTTAATATCCATGATAACGTCCTTCTTTGCCTTTTAGCTCCATGATTGGGTATCAAGATTTTTTTTTCTTTATTCTTTTTCCTGAATTACGTGCGTTATGTCAATTTGCTCCTTGCATTATTAATTTTAGTAAATTACACTCTGATTGTTTTTGTTGTTTTGGTCATCGAAACTGAAATCAAGATTATTTTCTTTCATTCCTGTTAAAAACTCCTGAGAACTAGAACATTTTGCGTTTATTGTAACTATTTCAATGAATATTTTAGTTATTATGCAATTGGGACACGATTATTCTCGGAGAAATTTTCATGTCACACGTCAGTTTGGGTCATGGAATAAAATTGTTAAAAAAAAAAATCAAAATTTAAGACGTAATTTGTGAAAATTAAATTGTTTGGTTCAAAGTGACATAATGAGCATATTTTAGAGACTAAAAATACTGATAATCTTTTTTTTTTTTTGACTCATAGTGGGAATTCAAATTATTCACGGCTGAATTGTTGAGGGACATGATTGAAATTTAATAATCATGACTTTGATTTCCAATGTTAGTTTGTGACTTTGTCGGAGGGGCATGATTATTAATACATACATATATATATATATATATATATATATATATATATATCTTGGTTTTGTTTCATTCAACTTGTTAATAGACTAGTAAATACACATAATTTAAGGCTATATTCTGCTAACTATAAGTCACATCTATCTTTTTATTAGCAAAAAAACAAGAATTGTAATTGAAGCACATTTTCTTAATCCAGAGTGAGCTTTGTCACACATTACCAAAGAGAGACCAATAAAAGGTCTTAATTCACAAACGACTCAATGATCCACTTTGGGAATTAACAAATAATGAACGAAGAGTAACTTTTATCAATGATTTTGATTTTTCTACTCATCAGGGGGAAAAAAAATCGTTTTCATTTTTCCAAATCAATCCCTTCTATTCCTTTATGCTAAATCCCATTTCTAGTTTGATGTGGGCTTGACATTCTTTTAAGAAAAAAAGCAGTAATGATGCACTAGAGTACAAATGACAATGAAACTATACAACGCTTGTGATGCTTGTGATCATCATGGTATGTGCCAGGCATACGTGTCATGGATTTTGGTCCAGAGCCACATGCTCCACTAGACCTAAAAACTCCGAAAATTAACCATACATACATACGTAAGTATATATATATATATATATGTACACAAACATTCATGTATATCGTTTTGCATTGGGTGAATATAATGGAAACAAGCTGATTTGGACCGAGAATTTTTTTTTTTTTTAATGTGTAAGACTATCCAAAATATGCTTATTAATTTATTTGAACGGTCCATGAAAAAGTGTTTACAACTTTTATAAGCGCTTAAGAAAAGATAAACCAAAGATGCTTATAAAAAAAACACTTATAATTTTGTTTTTATTGATACATTTGATTTTATATTTAAGAGTAACAAATTAAAAATTTTATCTATAACCTTAAATTATACTATTTTTTTATATCAATAAGACATTTTTACTTATTTAATTAAACAAGTTTAAAAATTCTTCTGAAATCAAAAAACACTTTTTCATACTCTATGCAAACACAAATTAAAAAGCTTTAACTTATGCTTTACGGTATAGTGGAAGCAAGTTGGATTTTAACTTATAAACACACAAGTATACGAAATTAATTGTCATGGGAGTAGCTATTTGGCAGTATACGTCTCCGTATTGTATTTCTGATAAAATTTCCCTTAGTTTATTGGCATTTTTAATTCATCTTTTGAATTTTTAATCTTGATAAGCTGTATTCTAAATTTATAATTTGTAGCAAATCACCTTCATGCATAGCCATGTTATTATTATTTTTTTTGACAATTTCATATCACTATGGATGATTTGCTACAATTTTATAAGTTTAGAGTGTAACTTATTAAAATTAAAAATTCAGACAAAAAACTTACAAATAGGTAATAGGTTTAGGGGAACATAACGATTTAACAATTTAAAATATTTTATGATTGATGAGGCTTTCTTCCTGATATATTTAATCACAAAAATTCCCCTTTAATGTGCATTTTTTTTAACATGAGAATAAACTAGGTTATAAAAAGGTGTTACTTATATAACTTGTAAAACATAATATGTAACTGTTTGATGGCATCAAAAATCATATTAGGTTATAAATAAAACGACAATGTAATGAAACTTTATACAAATATGACTATATCTATTGGTGCAATTTTTGTAGCCAAAAAATGCTCCTATATTACTTAATAGTATGCTAAAGTGATGAAAATTTTGCATGTCACAGGTACTTATATTCTGCTCAACCAAAATTTGCATGTCGCTGAGAGAAAAAGCAAGGTTTGAAATTGCGTCGAGGATTGCCTAGTTTGGAATTGCTTTTAAAACTTCTAAAAATATTCTGCACAAAAGTCGATGCAATTATAATGTTTGGCAAATGTTTACAAAAAACATTTTATACAAAAAATAAATATACTTTTTAAGCAATTAAATAAAAGTTGGTGCTTCCTTTAAAAACACATCCATCTTAAATTAAGCCAGGAACAATGGATGGTTCTGTTTCTTTTTTCTTTTTCTGGGTTAAAGATTATGATTTTCTCGGGAGAGAGAAGCTGAGAGTCACATGGATTTCCCTGCAGATTGTCTGACAGCTTGGACCATGGTCCAAGGTCGACAATCCTCTCTTCCCATGTCCCCATTCTTCAGATAGGGCAAAAAAGTTTCCCAGACCATCCCTTCTCTTTCTCTCTCTAACCCCTCTCTCTCTAATAAGAGTACCAACGAACCCATTACAGGCATTGGAAAAACAAAACATAGTATGGAGTGTGTATATAAATGCAAAATACATGCAAATTAATTAGTTATACATTTTTATTTTCCTTTTACCTTATTGATAAGCTTTGTACGGTTGAATATATTGATGGGTACTGCATGTGTCCACTTTGTTTATTATTCACCCTAGATTTGCCATGCACATGTTTTTACATTGAAACGATCGTTATCCCGTTTTTCTTAATGCACTAGTTAAGTTGCCAGTTCTTTTTTTTTTAAATTATTAGGTAATTTTTATAATAAAAAAGATAATTTTATTTTATCAGTAAAGATGATGACATGATGACGATCATTTTTCACTTTTCTTTAATGCATTAAGTTGTCCCTTGTTTTCCTTAAATTATTAGGCAGCTTTTATAAGTAATTTTATTCTACCGATGAAGCATAATATTTTAATTATTAGATTAAAATTTTAATAATTTAATTTGTAACTGTTTAAGTTAAAAATTTATAACATATAATATAAAACTTTTTTTATTTATAAATTATATTATTAAAAAATTAATCTAACAGTTAAAACATCATATTTGAGTTAAAACATCATACTCGATTGGTGGAGCAAAAATGCCTTATGTAGCCAAATTCCTAATCAAGCCTCAAGGCATTCATATATATATATATGCGTATATATACATATATGTTAGTACTAGCTCATTAAAAAAAAGTTGGTTCGAGTTAGTTCGAAATGGGAGACTTATTATGAACTTTTGCATTGTGTGTGTGTGTGAGAGAGAGAGAGAGAGAAAGAGAGAGAGAGAATAGAGGCTTATTATATCTGACGATGGTTTTGTCTTTATCATTGTCTGATCTCTCACATCTTCTAAGAAAATGCATGTCTCGTTCGCTTCACACAAAACGATGGATCACAAACTGATATTGCATTGACTTTCTTTGAGTCCTCTTGGTTGATCACTATCGATGCTGATTATATTATTTGTAAATAACTTGCGGATTTTTCTATGTCCCTTTGCTTATATACATGTCTTTTATATATTACATAGAATCTTGAAACTAATTATATTCGTTAAGTTTGGCAGTATAAAAATTTGAATACTAATAAACACTATTGATATGGAGCAAAAGAACTTTTATTTTTTGTATATCTTTCTCTCGTATGTATTATCCATGTATTGTTATTATCATTCATCATTATTGTTATTGGCGTAAATTGTTTAACAAATCCTAAAATTGAAGGTGATTCGTTGGTCTTTTTTTTTACCTTAGTTGATATAAATTTAAAAAAATTGAAAAAAGACTAAAAAACCTAATGGCCATTAGTTTTTTCACTTTTTTTCATTACGTGATTGTCACATGACTACATATCAAAGGGGTATTCTAGTAAAATAATAACTTTTATTATATTTTAAATAAACTAAATTAAATTAGGATTTATAAAACATAAAAGGAATAATCGAAAAAAAAAAGAAAAAAACCTTAACTGCAAAACACGATCAGACCAGCTGCCCCCCTTTCCCGGTGTCGGCCAAAACCACCCCGTCGCCCGTGCCGTCTCCCTCCTCCCTTTCCTTTTCTTCTTCTTCTTCTTAACCATCACCACCGCCGTCTCTCTCCTCCTTCTCCTCCTCCTCTTCTTCTTCTTCTCTCAGATAGAGTCGCACACCCCGGCGTCACCCACACCGGCGTCACCCCATATCTTCCTTCATGGCTTCTTCGTCGCCCCATATCTTCGTCGCTGGTTGGCTGAGAGAGTGATTTGAGAGGGTTTATTTCTTCTTCTTCTTCTATCATCTAGGTTTGAAGCTTTTTCCTTTTTCAAGATTTGCTTAGGTCTTTTTTGTTTCATCTGGGTTTGTTATTTTTTTTGGATTTTCTTGGGTCTTTTTTCCAGCTTTTTTATGCAGGAATTTTGGAATTAGGATTCGGCTTGGGGTTTGGAGGAGTTGTATGTCATTGCTTGGGCCACTGATCTGGATTTGAAAAGGAATGCTTGGGTCTTTTAGTTTGTTTGATCTGGGTTTTTTTTTTTTTGGTTTTTTTTCAGATTTGCTTTTTGGGTTTTGAAAGTTAACGACGAAGAATGATTGGGAGGTTTGTATGATTTGCGTGGTAGATACAAATTAGGTGTTCATTTTGTGAGAAAATGTGAAAATATGTTTAAGAATTTAGATTCGACCTTGATTTAATAGTTGTATTTTCAGTTTTTAATTTTTTGTTTTCTTGTTCAAAGAGTTCATTAATTTTGCAGAGATTCTTGGGGCACTGATCTATTGCAAGATTTTTTTTTATTATTTTTTTCCATCTCGGAGGAAACCGAAAATTTTTTGGAATATTGAGAGTGTGATTGAAAATTTGAGGTTGAATTCGAAAGTTTGTTGTTTCCTGAGTTTTATAAAGGACTTAAGGTTTTTTGAGTTTTGATTTGTTTCAAGCTTCAAGGATGCGATTGAAAGCAAGGGAGTTGCAGAGCTAAGGAAGAAGATGAATAGGGTTGACAGCCGGTTATAGTTACTAGCCTGAGCCGGAGAAGATGGTTTTTTTTTTTATTTGTTATTTTTTTTTTAATTATTTTTTCTTAAATAATAGTTGATTTAATTAGGATTATTTTGGTGTTTTCTTAGTAAATGATACACCTGTGACAGTCACATGGTCGAAAAAAAGCAAAAAAAAAAAAAAAAAAAAGTAACAGCCCTCAGGCATTTTAATTATCTTTTTTTTTAATTATTTTTATTATTATTTTTTTTAAGTTTAGGATCAATTGGTCTTTAGACCAACAAACCATCCTTTATAGCTTAGGCATTTTTCAAGCAATTTACCTTGATCTTATTATATGTTTCCATTGTGCGCTACAAACCATATCCACCGCTAGATTTGGAGAGTACTATTAGGTGATAAACGGCCACAGAGGGGTAGAAAGGTCACTATGCCTGAAGGACAAAAACGTTGTTGAAGGTAAATTAGCAAGTGTAGTGTACGATGGGTTGTCAAGCACATGTCATAGTTCTCTCTTTTATAGTTGTAGTGCGTTTAATACGAGTATTTGAGTAAAGTATTTGAATAAAGATTTAAATTTTTGTGAGAGAAAATACTGTAGTAAAATGATTTGAACCGTGATTTGAAAACCTAAACAAATACACTCTTAAATATTCAAGAGATTTCTACGGTAGGATGTTGAAAAAGGAATTTATTCGTATGTATCAACGCTTTAGTTGTTAATAAATAATTTTGATTGGATCTAATCTAACGGTTAGTAGATGGGTTTGAGTTCGTTAAAAATAGAGCTTGTATAAAGTGATGTTTAATGAAATAATAATTTGGACCGGTTTAAACTATAAAAGCGGTTTTAAACGGTCAAAACATCTACAATATAAACTGTCTTTTTAAGTTTAGATGGTTTAAACTATTTTCTACAATAATAATTATTTATATTATCGTTTTTTTATAAATTATAGTTTTCTAAACAACCGTTTTCATTTTAAAGTTAATGCGATATCTTATTTTTGTCTTAAGGATTTACATTTTAAATATCAATTTAAAAGTAACACCGTCTAAATTGTACAGTTTAAAACTCATAGTTTAAATATAAAGTTTTAAATCATATCATTTTGAATATGTCTATTAAATATTAAAAAAATGACTCCATTGACAAAGATCTACATGTATAATTTATTTAATCATTGATAATATAAGATAATAAGAAAAGTGAGAATCTAGTGAGATGGGGCAGTGATTTTCCCTCCCCTGCAAAACCCAACACAGATTTGAATGTGAGGAGTAGCTTTTGCACGGCTCGTTGTGCTGTTTGTATGCACACTTCTATATAGATTTTGGGTCCCACAGACCCACCTCTCATTTTCTCTTGCAGAGAAAACTTTGGCAGAGTGACTTTGACAGCATGTGTGAAATAGGGAAGGAAAACCAAAGACAAGGATGTGAGAGAGGAAATAGCTAAGCTAAGCTAAGCCTCTTCTCTTTTCTTATTTTTCTCTATTTCACCCCAACTTCATCGCAGAAAAAAGTATTACAACTTTTCTGGTGATAATTACCTCTTAAAATTACATGATGATTTTTATTTACCATTTTATACATAATTTTGGCTCAAATCCAGCATCTTGATCAGTCCGACATTTGTAACTTTTGTTGTTAGTTAATATAATGTTATTCATACAATTGTGTAACACTTAATTAGTTGAAATATTAACTTACAATGTTATATGTGTTGAGATATATTTATTAAGTGCTACCTACGAACAAATTGAACATTATATGAACGCATAAACAAAGCTACATTCGTGAACGAAAAAAGCTATAAGTGTTAGACTGGTTTGGTGTTAGACTGAAAGACCAATCCATATATACAGCTCCTAAAATTATTAGTAAAACTAGACTAGGAACAATTAAAGAATTATAAAACATTTGAGAACGCGGTTGCAACTAATAGTTTGAACTAAAAATATTATAGTACTTAAAATTTTATGAGAGAAAACATAATAATTAAATTAATTTAAACTACAAACCGTGGTTTGAATTGAGACTTTTAAACACCTTTCAATTTCATGAAATTAAAACTCTTTTAATTTAATAAGATTGAAGATTTTAACTCTATATATTGTGACGGAGTCGAGTGAGTTTATGCGTAAACAACTACAGTAGAAACCTACTAACAACTTTACAATAGAGCATTTTCTTATAATGTTGCTATCATTATTAGTTACCTTCAATTTTAAACTTCAAATTTATATATTTATAACGTGTAGAAGAGCAAATGTTTCTATGTTAAATTTGTACACCTTAATGGTATTCCTAATATCAAACACATTTGATAAGTTTGTTGGAATAAAAATAAGTTACTTTTTCCTCGAATTCTTATCATTTTAAAAAGATTCCTACTATGAAGTGAATACACATATTAAATAATGATGTACATATGTGTGTGTATATATATATATAAATTATGTTTAGTTTACCAGTTTTGTTAAATTTAATGGTGATCATATAATTATGTTTGTTAAGTGCTCATATAATTGTATTTATTAAATTTACTTATTCCTTTTTAAAATTTTTGTGCTATCATCATTAGATCTAGTTGTTATCTTACTCATTGCAGTAATAGGTTGGTGACAATTATACACTTCACTATAATCTCCCACCTTAAGTTAATATATATATATATATATATATGTATATATATATATATATATATTCCTTTTATAGCATCATGACCTCTGTCATCTTAACCTCCCCTCTCATTTTAAAATAAGTAATGGACCATATATTACTTCTGCTATAAAATGAGTTGCGAGGCTTTTCCAGCCCTTGGAACCATTTATAACACAACTGCTAACATATTATATATATATATATATATATATAGAAAGAGAGAGAGAGAGAGAGAGAGAGAGAGAGATATGGAATGCGAAGTGAAGCTACTCAGTAAGAGTGACGAGAAAATGGCCGCTTTGGAAGCTTTATCTTCAAATGAGCTCTTCAACTTTGTTATCTACGACACTATATCCGCAACCCCATGTAGGAGCTACCAAGACACTATAACTACTAATTCACTGGTAGCTATGGAAACTCCTACTGTGAAACCTAATCAAGATCGTCAAGTTGGTATTAGTATGGAAACTCCTTGCTCGTTGATTGATTGGAAGCGAGAACCGGAAGCACCGGAGCACTCCGGTAACCGGAGAGGGGCGCAGAAAGTGGGGACCGTGCTGGCGGGATCGGTGCGGAAGAGGAGGAGGAGAAAGCCCAGGGTTTGCAAGAATAAGGAAGAAGCTGAGACGCAAAGGATGACTCACATTGCCGTCGAGAGAAACCGCCGGAAACAGATGAATGAACATCTCGCCGTCTTGCGTTCCTTAATGCCTGAATCTTATGTCCAAAGGGTAATTTTTTTTTTTAAATATAATAACATCTCTCCATCTCTGACCCAATGTTATGCTGGAATTTTGGGGTGTAAACTGTAAAATTTTTTAGCACATAATTCCAACTAAGATGTCACCACTAGAAAACTCGTCTAAACAAAATGTTGTCTAGCAAGCTAGAGCAATTTTTATTGCATCATGAAGAAACATGTCTTTTAAGTTTGTTTTGAAGAATAGTGTTGTTCTTTTTTAGTTTTATTTTTTTAATGTATAGGATTACATATCTTAGCAATGCATATTCATATCCAATTAATCATAATGCAAATTAACCTGTTGCAAAGATGAGTGGTCTCATTTTGAAGTCACTAGTTTTTGGCAGCTTCTCTATCAACTTTGAGCTTATAATATTTGGATAAGCGAAATTTTGGAGAATATTAAATATTTTTTGTAGCTAAAAGTCATGATCTGAAAAGTTGGCTTAGATTGCGGACTTTCAAATGCATGCAAGAAAGTGAAGTGCTGCAGAAACCATTCAGAAATAATCATAAAAGTTAATGAGAAAATTTCCGGCTTTTCCAAAAATCTTCTCATCACACTTTTGCGTTTGGTTATTTGTCCTTTTAGATTCTTTCTTTATTGGTTGCTACGGATAAAGGTAGCACTAGATGAAGTGTCTGGCAGTAAGTACTGCATAGAAGGGTCTCTATCGTGCCAATAATTTATGTATTCAAAGACCTAAGCATACCTATAATGGCCGTTTGGTTCATAGAATTGAACAGAAAATTTGAACGTGCAAGTTCTCAAATTTCTGTGAGAGAAAATGCTAGAGCAAAAAAGTTTGAAATAAACAGGGGTTAAGAGTATACATTAATTCGTATTTATGTCCAATTTTGTAGGTGTTTATTTAATAAAGATTGAGATTAACATTAATATCTTCTTTAAGAATAGTATTAAATATCTTAAATGTTGTCTTGGATACTAGCTGATTAAGAAAATGTACTAATAAGTATTAATCCCTTTAAATATTCTAATTGACTATATTGATCTTGTGTGTAGGGAGACCAAGCCTCCATAGTTGGCGGTGCCATAGAATTTGTAAAGAAGCTTGAACACCTCTTGCAGTCCCTTCAAGTTCAGAAGCTGCAACTAAATCTACATGGAATGAATAATAATAGTAATGGAGAATCTGATCATGATCATGATTATCTTGATCAAGATAATATGATGGGCATAATGAGCTCCAAATTTGTGACACCCTCTTTTTCTCAATTTTTTGTGTATCCTCAGTACACTTGGTCTCAAATCTCCAACAAGCTGTACACATCAAAGACCAAGGCAGCCATAGCTGACATTGAAGTCACGTTGATCGAAACACATGCGAGCCTCCGAATCCTTTCGCGGCGAAGCTTTAAACAGCTTTCGAAGTTGGTTGCCGGATTTCAGACGCTCCATCTCACCATCCTTCACCTCAATGTCACCACCTTAAATCCATTAGTTCTCTACTCTGTCAGTGCCCAGGCAAGTAAAGTGAACATGTCATTTGTTTATCTACAATATGACATATTGTATATAGTATCCACTATGGTTCAATGTGATACAATTTATTACGAGGTACTAAATAAAGGCTTAACAAGATTAAAAAAAAAAAGAAGACAATCTAATAATCTACAGAAGTGACATATTTGAGATATTGTACATGTTGAATGAATAATGTCCAGAGAGAAAGGGAATTTATAATTAAAGCAACAAGGTCCTCACATTCTCTTTTCTTTGAGTTATTAAAAAGAATCATTGTCTGTACGAACTTTAGAAAGCATGTATTTGGTGGGGGATATTTTAGCCATTGGCCAGCAATGGTCATGATCAATAATTTGACAAGAGAGGAGAATATGCAAAAAAAAATATTATTTATTTGAGCAATATTATTTTGCCTTTCTTGAGAATTATTTAGTTCCCAATTTTTCCATGTTTGGAAAATGTTTGTTTGGTTGTGATGATTTGAATTCAATAAGTTCTTTAATTGGGTCTGATATTTTTCTTTTTTTTTTTTTTAAATTCTAATTATTTGCAGGTTGAAGAAGCATGCCTCCTCACTTCTGTAGATGACATAGCAGCAGCAGTTCAACACATGCTTAGAATAATTGAGGATGAAGCTGCCTTGTGTTCATAGAATGTCTATGTCATGTAAATGCCCTTAGTCTGAGGTGGAATTACCACAATGCCAGCCTTTTTTTTTTTTTTTTACCTGCAGTGAAGATTCTCTTTTCTCTGTTTGTAGCCAACAAGTAGCTAGTACTCTCTAAGTATAGCTGCCTTTGATTTGTTTTTCCTTTGCTGCAACTTGTAACTGATATAACAAAAGCCAAACGGGGAGCTTAGGATTCTCAAGGGTCTCCCCAAGGGCCGGCCCATTCTGAAAATGACATTTGGTCTGCATTTATTCTTTTGTTTGTCTTTCATAGAGCTAGGGTTTTTAACCTCTTTGTGAGTGTGAAGATTAACTAGTTACATTGAACATATGAAAGGCATTTAATTAACTTTTGCATAGATCTGAAAATTTCATATCATGAGGAAACGTATACAATAATATTATGGAGCCCTACTGCCTTGCTGCCTTGATGCCATGGCTGTTGTTTTAGGGCTCTCGATAAGGGAGTCTGCTTGGTGTACCATCCCGACACATGATGTACTAAGTGAGCCATCCCTGTAGAACAAGTGCACCTCAAGGGTACCATGCGACTCTATAAGTCAAGATATCTTATCGACAATTTTGGCAGTCCAATATTACGCAGGCCTATCGGCCAGTAGGTTTTTCCATGTGCTTTTGGTTTACATGCAAATGTAGCGTCCAATATGGCCTGGCTTATGACTCGACCACATTCATGGGACTCAATAGTCAGTCGGGCATAAAGGGGATGACACAATCTTGATCCAACTAACCTAGTGTGGGGCTAAGGGGACTTGGTCTAGGGGCTTGGGGAACCCTTAAAAACATGACACACATGGATCAAAAAGTCGTAAGTGCTACCAAGAGGAGGATGCTCTTGGCTCACCTTCGGGCATTTTGATGAGCAAGTGCCGGAGGTGCAAAGACTCGGCACATAAATGCAGCCATTATGGTTTGAATGCGAGGCTTGATCATGAATAGTTTTTATGGACTTGAATCAGGATGCATATGCGCAATAGAGCATAAGCCAATTGGAAGGCTTGATTCTAAGCAACGTTAACCTTGACTCGAGAGAGTCTTGATGTCGCATATATTTTTGCATGTCGAAAATCCAGGTTGGGACTTATTTACAAGTGATACAAGAGTTTTATTAACTCTATATGACTTTTTTAATTTAATAATAATATGACGATGTACGTTAATCAATACTTGAAAAAAATCATTCAGAAAAAATCACCTAGTCAATTAAAATGATGTTGGATCAATTAAAAGTAAGATTATGTAAAGCAAGAAATAATACATAATGAAAAGTAAAGAGTAGAAAATGCATCAAGAAAACATGAACAAGATGCAAAATGACTTAAAAACATAATCAAGAAATGAAATACAAATGCCATATTAACAAGGTATAATTAAGACTTTGATTGAATAACCTGTAACAACTTTTGACGCCACGACAACTATATGCAGAATTCATTGCATGCATGCTTTTGCACTTTTATGCAAAATTCATGAGAATAATTATTTGAGGGTTTTTTTGTTTTTAAATTTCAAGGTCAATTAACAGAAACAAAAAGCCTACTACTCTTAATAATAGCTTTAGCCTCCTTACGTAAGCTCCAGACTCGTCCTCTATTACTTCCAAACTGATGCGCGACTGGACTCATCTTTTATTTTACCAAAAGCCCAACATTTTTACACCTACTATTTAAGATCAGTATTACTTCAAATACAAATGAATTAATAATGGATTTTTGCAGCAAGCATATGAAACTATATTGTTAATTTTATTAGCAACACAGCAAAAATCTTATAATCATATTATATTAACAAATGCACATATACTCCCGTGTTCCTTTCCTCTAGAAAATGATAGGACCTCATATGAATTAATTGTGGTTGTCATCGCATGAGCTTTCGTTTGTATTGGAAGGAGTGGTTTATATGTTTTCTAGTTCTATCTGATCAAGTAAAGCTGCCCTGCTGGAAATATTTTGGCGATTGATGTATCATTTTCTTGAATTTGTTTGATTCTAATGTTGCAGTTTTGTTTCTTTGTGGAAGATGAATCGTGAATTCTCATTAAGAGTCATGTCCTCTTGTGCAAGGACCAAAGCTCTCTGAAAGGGACATGCAGTATCATTGCACATATATGGATATGCATGTGACATTCATCAAGATCGATGGTTGAACTTGAGAGACATGTGCATATGGCTGACAAATTCCAAGTAAATAAATAGAGACATAATTTTGAAAGATTGGTGTCAAATTAAGGGAGAGATAATTGACCGCATGTGGTGTACACCACCATAACATGCTATCCATTTTTGAGAAAGAGACCTACTACAAATTTCTTTTGATTAGTTTTTATCTTCTTTATCCATTAGTCTAATTATAGGGTAAAAGCTCCAATTAGTTTTGTTTGTCCTAATGCAATCATTATTGTGTTTTACTACTAATTTTTTCTACTCTAATTTATACCACTTCTTTTAGCCAAAAATATCATAATACCCTTATATAACACTTCTATGCCTACCATTAATCTAAAATACTTCAATGATGTCTTTATACTCTTTAAAAGTGGTATGTTTCAAGCTTTCTTATATTAGTGGTAAGATTGAAAAACATGCCAAGGAAGTAGTATTTCTCCAATTGACCCCACCCTGTTTATGTTAATAGGCTAAGAAAGGTCAACAAAAATAAAAGGAAATGGAAAAGGAAAAGGAAAAATAGGGCTTTAATAACAAAAAAGAAGAAGATAATTTAAGACAATTGTCTAACCAAAAGTTTAAGCAAAAGGTTAAGCAGTAAATTATATTAAGTTTATTTACTTTGTTTACATATTATAACGAAATATGTTCAACCATGAAAAGAGAAATAGAACGTTAATTCTTCGTTTTTTATTCTTCTTTTTTCCCCTTTAGAAAACATTGATTCTAATGAATTGTCACAGTTTTTTTTTTTTGCCTTTTTTTCATCTTTCTTTTCTGACATTGGCATTTTTTTTTACTTCTGAATATAATTATTTTTGTCAGTGAATACTAGAAAATGCGTCTTCTTCACTACACCTCTGTAGTTTTGTGTTATTTTCTTAGAATTCTACCATTTTAAGTTAGGGTTATTGATCTTTTTATACCTAGATTTTAGGTTTATTCAAATATTATATTTTTCCGTTCTTGATATCATTGAACGCATATCTTTATATTAGATTTAATACATAAATTTATACATTTTCTATTAATCTTTAATTTTAACCTAAAAGTTGTTCAAAATACTCTCAACTTGTAGAACAAGATAACTGTTAAAAAACTACAAAAAAATTATATTGGGGTTTTTAACTTAAAAAATTTATAGAATATCTTAAAAAATGGGTGTTTTGTGTATGGTATATATATTTTTTAATTTTTGTCTTTAAAAAAAGTTTTTTTTAACTTTTACTTAATAATAATTTGGTCATTTGAAAGGTCAAAATCAATTATTGGTTGAGGTAAAATATGGATTTATGTGCTAAATCTAATTTAAAAGTATAAATTCAATAAGATCAAAAACCAAAGATATAAAAAGATAAGAATTATTAATACTAATGGTCCCCTAAACTTTATAGTCTTCCTCCCTTTGGCCATGAACATTAAAAATCATGACTTTACCCCTTGAACTTTCAAAACTCCTTACTTTGCTTCCTAAAATTTTGATTTTCTGTTCAAATAGATAGAATTAAGCCCATATGATTAGTACATGAGTCACCTATAAGGGTATAAATGAGATTTTATCACTTTTAAGTTTTGTTTTACGATTACACTCTCACTTGATGACTTTTCTTTTTTATTTGAACTCTCATTTAGGAAAGATTTGCCTACACATTTTCTTATTTCTAATGGGTAACTCATTTAATAAGTTGATATTATTCATCGATATTTGACTTTAAATACTAAAAAAGATGAGTTATGCATTAAAGAATATGAGACACCGATGAACAATATCGAGAACAAAATATGCATCTAGACCCTTCTTATCTGAGACTGGATAAAAAAATATTAAATAACAGTGTAAAGCAAAACAAAACCTAGGAGTAATGAAGTCTCATTTTTGCCTTTACAGGTGACTCATGTGCAAATCATTAGGCAGCTTAATTCTGTCTATTTGAACAGAAACCGGAAAATATAAGACAAAATGAGGAGCTTTAAAAGTTTAAAGGTAAAATGGTTATTTTTAAAATTTAGAGGGTAAAATAAGAAATTTTGAAAGTTTAGAGGCAAAATGAGGAAGATTCTAAAATTTAGAGATCATTAGTGTTAATAAGCCAAAAGATAAATATCTTTGTTAAGTTAATACATGAAGGAAGAATGTGAATTCAAAAATCTTTTAGTGTTTAAAAGAAAGAAAAAGAAAAAAAAAAGAAAAGAAAACAGAAATCTTTATTCTCACTTGTTGGAGAGGATTTCTCCATATTTCTCTACTCATGTTTCTTTTAAGCAAATCATTGCAAGCTGACTATTGTTACAAATTACATGGTGTATAACGGAGGCCATATAGGCTAAATTGTGATATCTTTCTTTACCGTTCTCTGATTAGATTTCAGGCAAAAACAACTTTGTCTCACCTTTTTTTTCTTTTCCAAGAAAGGTGCTTGATTGGATTCTTAGATGCATTTACATCAAACAGACCAATATGAAGTTCGTTTCTTGAATTTTGTATTGGCATTAGATTTGAGGTGTCCATAGTCTACTCGAAACCGACCCAAACTACTTGAAACCTCAAAACCAAAGTGCCACAAACCAAAAAAAAAAAAAAAAAAAAAAAACCAAATCTATTGGTTTAATAGTTGAACCAATCAAATTACGTGTCCACTGGTTTCAATTTCCATTTGAAGAATGTTAGCAATACTTTTTCTCGCTCTTTTTTAAGGCTATTTTCAATCACTGCGTGACAAGTAAAATCAACTAAAATTATAAATTAATATAATAAAGTTCACATATTAGGCAATGAATAGAAATAATATAAAAGAGAGTACAACTAATACTTATCCTTCAATTTTTAAGGGTTTGGTTCTAACCAAGCCTCAGTGAGAATTTGTTTCAGAAAGACCTAAGAGTTCTATATTAAAAGGTATGATCGTCCACTCAAGCCTTTGAACTTTTGGTGACAATGCATCTTATTAAGAATGTTTGGGCCTCTGGGCTTGCTGTCTCGGTGTCTTTGTGGCTCTTCTTCTCTCTCTAAGCCTCAACTTTCATCGCCTCCGCAACTCTCTCTTGTCCTAATTCATCTTTAAGGCGTTGAGTTCATTCCTACATCTTTATAAAAAAATAAAAAAAAGTGGTGCAAGTGAATAAATAAATTTTATAAGTGGTAACCGCCGGTGATAGTGGCATGGTAGGAAAAAAGTTATACTTAGAGTTCATCAACTAACAGGCCGTTGATTAAAGTCGTACATCACACACAAGAGTCTACCTTATGGTATAGATTGTGTTCATGAACTCAATTGAACCCCGGCATGTCATCTGGTGATGAGTCAAAGCCAAGCTACTTGTCACTCTGTCTGTGGTATTAGTAGATTCTAAAAATGATATCGGTCCGAGAAATAAAGACATCATTGTTTTTTTTTTAAAGATAAAAAAATTATAAATGGCACTAACCCTCATTCACATAAATTACTGGGTAAATTAGAGAAACAACTGTTTTAGAGAAGAAAAATCATTTTTTATTTCTATGAGTATAAACCCAAGTACTTACAAAACTATAGATTCCTCCTACTGTTTTGTGGGTAGTAAAGTTTTAACGCACAAAGTTAAATAATAGTACTCTTTAGAGAATTGGTTTTTCAAAAGAACATTTTTGTGAATCAAAAGTGGAAGCTGGATCTAGTTTGGGAGTTTTACAAATATGTTATACTTTTAGACTGTGAATTGAAATATACCACATGGAAAAAAAACTCTTTAAAAATATGCCACAAATCACTTGCTAAATATACCACATGGAAAAAAAACTCTTTAAAAATATGCCACAAATCACTTGCTTCTTTGATAATTTTAGTCTTGTATTGATTCTTGTGAGTAGTATATTGTATAAAAGTTTTTTTACAAGTGCAAAAATCAATCCAATGTTTAATAAGATAGCATTGTTCATAAATATCTTACCTAGTTTCAGTCGAACTGATCCAAGCAGTAAGTATGCCCAGCTGGGCCTTCTCGTTGGGCTCAGCATGGAAAATCAACGCACTTCTCACACAAGTATGTGCACACATTTAAGACTAGAAAGTATACAAATAGATCTTGACAACATGGCCTTGCAAGGCAAAATATGGGATCTGTATCACGTGATATATTAAGAAAATTCCCTGTTAAGTATTCAAATTGTTGGTGTACAAGATATTTTCAAATAATTTTAATTAAAAAAAAAGGAGAATTCACTTGCTGAAGATTTAGGACTGTATTACCATTAAGCACACATGAACTCCTGTTAAAACGAACAAAACCTCGTAAAAAAGCTAAAATCAAAGCAAAAACAAAAGTTGGACATTGAATCATCCCCCATCATTTTGACAAAGGAATACAATTTAATTCTCATTCACATAGTAACAAATCACTACACATTATCAACCCAAAAAAAAAAAAAAAAAAAAACAGAAGAAAGGAAGAAGAGTAATGGCTTCCAAACCAAAATTTCTTTTTTCTTTTCACAACCACATTTGCTTAAAAAAGAGAGGCTTTCATAGAGGAATAACATTGTGTCTTCCTCTCCCACACCCTGAAGACCTAGTGAGAAAAAACCTACCACTTGAAACAGATCTTTTCATTGCAACAGGACTCATAACACAATGCAAAATCCCTTTTCTATGACCAACATCTTTCCCAACTTGTCCTAATTTTGAGCAACTTGCACGCTCAATAGAGCAACCTTCCACATGGACATGACTCACTTGTCCTTCTTCTTCATCACCATGATCCATCCTGAGAATACCCGCGACCGAAACACGGTCCCGACCACCTGAATGGTCCATTGAAACCGACCGTCTGATCTCGCTCACGCTATGCCTCTCCTCCAAATTGCCCAAATCACTAAAAGCACGCAATGAGCTACCACTACTCTTTGGCACAACAACGTCGCTAGAGTTACTACGCTCATGAGTCTCCTCAACACTTTCCAAATTCCGATCTTGTCCCACAAATGATCTGTTTTGATCATCATTCCCAGCCGTCGATTCGTGGCTCGAGAAAATCTCAACTGCCGTTGGCGGATTGACGGAAACGACAACATTGGCTCGGCATAAAGGGCAATTGGAGTGTGATCTAAGCCAAGTGTCGATGCATTGTATGTGAAAAGCGTGACTACATTTAGGCAAAAGCCTGACACTTTCATCTTCTTGAAACTCACTCAGACAAACCGAACAATCAGTCCCTTCAACCAACCCATCGCCCTTCTTGTACTTACAAACCGTTATGGACTTGATCAGGGCCTCGTCTAGCCCCGCCGTTGCCGACACGTGCCATGGCTCGTGGACCGAAGGATTGTGATCGTCCCGGAATTCCTCGTCCGGGTTATCGTGCTCATCTTCTCCGCTTGATCTTCTTCTTTGGTCAGTGTTGTTCCCACAATATTTGGAGATTATGGTGTAGTAGCTTACCAGAAGGAAGGCGCTGACCAGAATTCCGATGATCGCGACAACAAGGGGCGAGAAGTTCGGAGAAGAATCGTCGTCCGGCAAGTCCAAAGGAGGTGGTGGAGGGTAGAATACGTAACACCATTGAGGACAGTATAAGCTACAAAAGCCTTGTGAACAATCTTTGCTGTTAAGGTATGTTGGTACCAATGTTTTTGGGCTGCCTAGAGACCCCATCAATAATGGCCTAATGATGAAAAGAGCATGTATAATGTTGGACTCTAAAAAACAAATTCTGTTCTATCCCTATATATTCTTCTGACATAAGAAGAAAATTGAAATTCCACAAAGTTGGTCATAATTTTTCATAGAACATTGTACAATTTGTGCTAAATTCAAATTTTAGATGAGGGTAGTAGTGAAACTTTGGAAGGGTTATAAGGGGCCTAATTTGTACCTAAAATATTGGCACTTCTAAAAACACTGGCTCATTACTGATAATTTGTGAAAACTAAGCAAGGAAATTTGTGTCAAAGAGATGGAAAACTCAAAGAAGCTATTATTCGACTGTTGTACATCTAAGATGAAAATGGTTAAGGGGGACTGTTTTGGTTTCAGATTCTCAGGGAATTTGCAGGTAAGAGAAAGAAGTACAAAACAAAGGCCTTAAGAATGTAAACATCTTTGAAGGAGACAAAGCAGCTTGGAAAAAAAGCAAAGCTAAAGTGAGAGGGAAGATGAGGCATTCCTTTTTTTTTTTTTCTTTTCATTTCCTTTTCTTTTCTTGCCCAACTCTTTCTTTTTCTTTTTCTTTTTCTACTCTTTCTTTTTTTGTCTCGAGATAATGGCTTGTTGACTAAGGTGGTGAGTGTTGGTGGGGGAATTCATTAAAGAAATGAATGCTTTCATTATTGTCCAAGCCAGTTGCAGTTGAGGAGGTGAGCATATTTTGTGATACTACGCAATCTTGTTTGCTCTTTAATTAGTTGATGTTAAGTTTTACATGCAAATGAGAACCGTTTACCCCAAAAAGTGAAGTTAATGGGAACAAAGACATATTAGTAACTGTGGCCGTCAAATTTGGTCTACCAGTCTTTAGAAGGACATCTGCGCAAGGAATCTCAGGGCAAGTTTTTTTTTTTTTTTTTTCAGATATATGTAAAGTTTATTAAAGTCTCCGGAGTGGACCATAAGTCAAGTTTAGGCTTTTTTCCTTGGTCAATAAAGAGAGAAAGTACTTGTTAAGCAAGGTCACGAAAGAGTAATATGTAGCGTATAACTATTTCCTAGTCTATCGTCTTTACTCAAAAAATTTTGCGCTCATGGAACTACCATATGCTAAATAATAGTTAATTAGCAAAATATTAAGTTATAGAGCCTAATTATTGTCTCAAAGATTATTGCCGTGCAAAACAGTGGGTCAAATTATGTATTGTTTTATTAAGGGTTGCAAGAAATTTAAAATTTAAGGGATAACGAGTATATTTAAGTGTTTCGGAGTATCTTAAATCAACGATAATAGTTAAAATTTGAATGAAATATAGTTTTGGACAACTTTTTTGTCATTTGAAATTCCAATCTCTACCTCTTCCAATGAGAGCAAACAATATGCACAAGGATTTTCCCTTCTAAATTTACCAATCATCATCAATGTTCTTTGAATAAGTTAAAAAAAGTCAAAGTGCAAAGGATATTTACGAATACTAGAAAAATTCATGAGATAAAAGTGTCAAATATCCTTAAAATTGATCCTATTCCTTTATCAAATGCTATTTTTTAATTAATATGCAGAAACAAAGAAAACACATAACTTATGATCAGATTAACCACAAAGTCTTTAAGACCAGATTGACCGCCGGGTCCTTAGGAGGAGGTAACACCATCGTCAAAAGTGGACCCCCATTCAGTAAATCTATCCCGACAATTACTCTATACTGCATTAGCAATGCTCTCAATAAGATAAAATAACATAAAAGAAATGAAATGCGACTCAGAAAAGATGATCTGACATCAATAACGTGAGTAACCGGCAGGCCATGTGATTTGTGTTGCCAAACACTAATAAAAGTAAAGCAGGAAGAAGAAAGAATATGTTTTGGTAAGACCATAACATTTTTAAAGTAGAGGCAAATCCAATGCCACATTTTCCCTTCCCTAACTCACTTAACTGTGTGATTTTTATTTATTTATTTATTTATTTTTGGGTCTCAATAGGCAACATCTTTAGATTCCACTTGATGAAGAGCATATATTCTCTTTAACAAGTCCAAGACTACTTTAAAGGAGCCATGCAGCATTTTCTTTCTCACAATTTAAGAAAGGTGTGGAACTAATGCTTTCATTAAAAAAAGCTGTAAATTATGATTATCCCACTCTCTGTGATGAGGAAGCTTAGCTATCAAAAAGATAAAGATAGCATAAAGTCCCAAACTGACACAAAAGCCCAGAACGTTGAATCAACCAAAAATTTATTTTTGCCAACCAACAAGTTCTTTAATGTTTGGAATATCTTCCAGAGTAAAAGCTTCCGTAAAAAAAAAATAATAATAAAATAAAATAGAATTTGGCAAGCCGGGTTACACTGAAAAAATTAGTTCAAAAACTTTAATGTGTAAGAGTTTTATACTATAGTATAAAACTTTACATTATTATTGGTTCGAATTGGTTTGTCAAATGAAAGGTTGAGCCAGGACACTTCTCTATAAACTTCTAACCAACTATTTCCTCCAGACTTTGGGCTATCTTTTCTTTTCTTTTTCAACTTGCCCAAATGGTCTTCTTTCTAAAGTAACGCCAAAGCCAGTACTAGATTCTTATTCTATAATTCTAAATATAATCGTATCTTACGTCTTCATAAATTAATCCCCAACCACCTAGCTGATTTTTCAATGCAACTCCAGTTTTGCCGGCTATAATCTTTTCAATAACAGCAACAAAAGAAGGGAAAAGAAAAGGTTTCAACTTCTCAACAATCTTTTGCAACCACGAGCAATATAACGTGAGTCAATTGTTGTCTATCTTGTCAAATTCAGTCTTGAATCTCAAGGAAAATTCGATTGAGAACATTCTTTAGCTAAGGGGAAAAATAAAAAAAAAATAACAAAATAAAAAAAATTTAAATCTAATTCTATGATGTGCCTTGCAATAACTTCTCATCTTCCCACAACTACCCAACTAGGACTAGATTAGATTTAAATTCTTAACTACCATCTTGAGAGAGAGAGAGAGTATTTATGACGCTACCTCTTCGAAGTATGGAGTAAATTATGGTTCACTAGCTCAGAGCTTTACAAACATTTCTTTTAAAAGGGCTTCTATTTATATTATGTTAGCATCATTCCACAATCTATTATAATTGTTCTTTTTTTTTTTTTGAATAAAAAAGGGATCTAGTGGTCCACATCTTACCACCATCCTGATTGGTACTTTGGCAATACTGGACTAAAGAAAGAGGAGTTAGAATCTTATATTAGTTTCTCTCAATCGACGACTTAAGGTCTCCGTTTGTCTCATCATCCCAATGCATCAACAGCTATTGCTAGAGCAAAGACCTTACGGGAAACTACAAGACTCAAACCTGTGTGGGCGAAGAAGAGATGCCAAACAAAGGCATCCTAACCACTAAACTACATCGTTCGGTGGTAATCTATTATAATTATTTACACAATGCACTTTTATACTATTATTTCTTCAGTAAAAAAGGTACAGTTTGCCATAAATAAAGCTACTAAAGACTCCAAAATTATAAATATCATTCAACCCTCTCTAATTTGGCGAACTAAAGACAGCAGGGAGTTGAATGAAGGAGATTCCCCTTTGATAGGGAAGTTACGATTTACTACTGAGCAGCATCATAGCACTACTTTTGTTGTACAATGCGACACTAATATATCAGAAAAGTATATATTAAAGATTTTAATATAAAAACAAATCATACCATGCTTCGAAAGATCTTTTATGATAATATAAAAATAGGAGCGCTTTTTACAAAAGATAATATATTGTTTCTTAATTTTTGTTACTCAATCATGCAGATGAGTTTCCTTTACCATGCATTGGGTTTATGACTCCCTTGATGGACGGAAACAATCAAGTCCCCACATTCACATTCACATTCACATTCACATTCACACTCACACACTATCAGCAAAACCAAGAAAAGTAGAAGCCAAAGAAGTACATTGATCCGGTATCAGTATAAATCGTATGTTTTTCGTTTCTGGGGTGAAGCTATGACACTTTATTCTCCTTGAGAAGAGAGAATGGAATTGAAAATGAAAGCCAAGATGTTCTTTCAACGAAGACAACTTCATCCAAGAGGAAAAAGAACTAAAAGAGGCCAAGGTGGACCCATTTTTCTCACACTCTACAAGCAGTTAAACTAGCTAATTCAATAGAAGTCTCAACTCTTAACTAGAACAAACATAATGGTTTTCAATTGTTGGAATAGAGTGCACCTAAATCAGAGCTAAATAATAGTTACCATAAATAGACTTATCTTAACAAACAAAACATCTAGTTTCTTACTTTTGGAAACGGATATTCCTCATTGTGATAGCTACATTCCATCAAAGCAATTTTAATGGTTTGCTTCATTATCATTCTTACGGATAAAACATGACCAGCAGCCACCTAATTTAGCAAAGCCAAGCCCAGATTTTTTGATAAAGCCATAACAGTCAGTTACAAGACCGCCTAATAGACTTGCATAACACACATAAAGGGTGTTTCTAGTTCTGAAAGGTAAACAAATATTGACGAGTTGCGTGCTATGTAGATCTTTGAAAGTAAATAGTCTTAACAAGGACTGATGGCCCATAACATGAATTCTAATAAAACCAGCATCCTAACTTTAAAGGAAAAGATAGTATCTTAAGGGGAAGATGTAGTAGCTACAAACTAGGAAGGAGCCTGGTTCGATGGTTATACGTACATGTATACTTGTACGTATGGGTTTTAACGACTCCATTCACAAAATTAGAGAATAATGGGGAAAATTACAAAAACTAACTAAGAATACCCATTTTGCTGAGGAACAAGATATGAATATCAGGAATTTAAAATGTGTTTATCCGTTTAGGACTGTTAAGGATTTATTTAAGTTTGTTTTATTATTTGGTTATGTTTATCATATTATTAGGATTTATGCATCTATAATATTTTTCACTATCAATTTTGATGATTATTGGATACACATTTCCTCTCTGGGATTTATTCTAGTCAACTTTATTATTTGGTTATATTTATCATATTATTAGGTTTTATACATTTATAAACAGACCTATTATTTTTTTCACTTTCAAATTTAATGATTATTATCAAATATACGCATTCTCTTCATTTTTCCGCTTTCTCTTTGTTTCTCTCTTCTTTTTCCTTCCTCTCTCTCTAATCGTACATCCCCTTCCCCACTTTGGGACTTACGCAGATGTGGTCTGGTTAAATGATTCTGAAGCCTCAAAGAAAAGAATAATAATCACACTATAGCCAACCCCCTAATCACTTGTTAGGATTAAAGCACTAATCCTAATTACCGAAAACGATAATAATTGGCAAAAATAAAACACAAAACACACACAATAGTTATAGTGGTTCACTCTCCATGTGAGAGTTGCGTCCACTTACTGCTGCTGCAAATTTTCACTATGATGAAACCGGAGATTACAAAGAGAATTACAAAATTACGCCCTTGTGAATTTTCTATTTCACTATGCCTCTCTTAATTGCTCCCCAAAAACAGCCACCCAATATAAACAAAATTAAGACAACCAAAAATATGTGTAAAAAATTCAAAATACCCTTATGTAAAATAGGCTCACATATAAAATTTTCGTCCAGAGGCTCCACCCCTACAACCCCTACAAACCCACGTCAACCTCAACGTGAAAGTTGATTCGAGTACAAAATCTGCGTAGGGGCAATCAGGGTAATAATTAGGCTCCATATATACTAACATTCCTAGTGCTCCAACTTAAAAAGGCAAAAGCAAGAAGAAATACAGGAAGTTGGTGGATCACCAAATTATATCATGGAGGATGAGTATACAATCTTTTAGCTTAACGATCCAAGAAAATGGTCAGATTTTGGTAACTTCAAATCCAAGCTAAGCCCATCATACACCTATGCAGGTATGTCTTTGGTTATGCACGGGGTTAACTTCGATACCTAAGAAGGTTTATGTAGTTTAGTAGATACATGGTTCACCGTGTCAAAAGAAACATATAAAGAAAAAGGGCGGTTCTGATTGTTGAAGATGGTATTAGAAACAAGCCTCAACTATTCCTACATATCTAGGGAAGACTATTGCATTTATTAAGAAAAAGGGAGAAATGATCCAATTTTTGTAGTGTGATTGTGATGACTAATTATTCCTCATGTGTTGAGGGTCGTCGCAGAGCTGGTGGGGAAAACAAGACTATTTTCAATCTCCGTTAACTGGAGTATTTGAGCAAGACTAAAACAAAGTGAAACGGCTCAAACCTCTTCCAACAATCGCAAAGCATTTATAAGGTCCAAGTACTGTGTATCTTTCAATCACATTCAGCAACTGCACTAAACCATTTCAGCAAGAACTAGAGGAAATTAACCATTATACGAAGAGAAGCACAAGACATGTTGATACAAAATTTAAAACTATGGTGAAAAGCTTCTATCTCTTATATGATATGTTGAGATCAAAATTTTGCTTTTCACAATTTTCTTATCATAATCTACAAACAATTTATTAAGATATCCAAAAAAATATAATGTATATGAATGGGACCTATGATTCTTCAGTCTGACCCTCTGAAACGACTTCCTCTTCCTTCTGGTTTCCAGTTTCATCAACTTTCTTTGCACTAGCATTCTTTTCACTGAATTTTAGACGAAGAGGCCGACCCATCAACTCCTGCATGAAGAAACTTCTCAATCAAACAAAAAATAGAAACAAGTAAATTCATGCAATTCTATGCAACTTTTCTAACTGAAGAAGGGTATAACCTAGACTCTGAATGCATGTAACATGCAAAGAACACATGTTTTCTTGGACTACGTAAGTGTGTGCATATCTGTCTGTAGATCATCATGGAGAGCAGCACACAGGAAACCAATACAAATACAATGAACCGAAGAGGAAGGCAACCACGGGTGCAACAATGTCTGACCTTTATGAATGCAACTCGTGTATAGAATTGGATTAACATCCATAATTTGACAATCTAGAGCAACCCTTATTAAATGTAGTTCCTAATAAGGGATTCCCAAAGTGTCTATAAATATGCATGCCCGCGTAAAAGTTTCAGGGAACAAAACATAAGAATTAATGATAGTTTGGTCACAAACACATTTTTGCTCTGCTAAAGCCGTGAATCTCAATTAAGTATCACAAATTTTACTAGATCAGTTGAAGAAAAGAAAAATGCTGAAAAGATTGACCTATTGTATTTACCTTCCCATCCAACGAAGATATTGCAGCCTCTGCTTCCTCCCTGGTGGTGAAAGAGACAAATCCATACCCAGCAGATCTTCCTGTAGGGCCATCAAAGACAACCCTGGTGGAAACTGGTTTAAAATTTTCGGAGAAAAAATCTCTGAGGTGGGTCGATCTCACTTTCCATTCAATATTAGACACATAAAGCTTATGGGTAGTCTCCCCAGGTTGGGGGCCAGGTGGACGTGGCGAAGAAGGTTTCTTGAATTGCTTTGCAAGTTCTATCTTAATAACTCTGCCAGCTACATCCTGCACCAAATATGTTACGAGATACATACAAAATCAGAATGAAAAGCCGGTATCTTAAGTAATGTATTCAATCTTAATGATTACTTCTTTCTGTTAAAATTGGAAATGCGCAAATACCATACAAAGATCTTCTAGATGTTTTAGTGTCACCAGAAAACTCATTAAATTCTACGTGCCATGCAGCAAGAGTAAATATTATTATCCAAGGAACACAAAATACAGATGTGTAGGGGGAGAGAACATTTTCGTTTATACGGCTGCTTCCGGCTTCAAGGAATGAATATATTCATGCAAACCACCTCAGATGTAGCTAGGCCTAGACACTGTGTTTTTTCCCCCTTTATTGAATAGGATAGCACAAAAGCTTCTTAATTATCAAATGTAGCTAAATCTTCCACATTAATTAATCATAATTATCACCCCAAACATAGATAAATCTTCCCAATTGCCTTCTCATTTATTGAACCTGAAAGTGCTAAAACATCCTAACTCTACATTTTGCGATACTCAAATCATGAGCAATAGAAAATGCTTTATCAAATGGAACCGAATTCATCCAAGTAAAGACTGACAAAGCCTCCTAGAAATTTGCTCTATACAAGACAAAATTATCAAGCTCAAATAAAAAGATAAAATAAGGAATGGCATTGAATCATCAAAATGCAGCAAAATATAGGCGCCAAAAACTACCTTGAGCATATGAATTAATTGTTCAATTTTTTTTTCTTTCCTAGAGGACTTTTTTATTTTTTTTTTGAGGGAATTCCTAGAGAACTTTTAATTGTAAAATAACATGTATACGCCAACAATCTTCCAATACACCTTCAAAAATTGTTATGAACAAACGATTCTAACAAAAGGAAATAAAGACAAAAACTTCATTGCTAGCAACAAAGAATCCAATTTGAAGGGAGAGAGAGAAAAAAAAAAAAAACCCTAAAACCCTAAAACAAGTTTACCTGAAGGTTGAACTTATCAATGACCGCCTGAGCTTCCTCCCCTGAAGCCATTGTCACAAAGGCAAACCCTCGGCTCCTTCCATCTTTATGCTTTATAATCTACACACCAGAAAAAAAATCATTCAACATTTTACTGATAAAACCAAACCAAAATCATTCAAAAATAACAAAATAATAGGGGGAAAAAAAGAGGTTGAAACAAACCTCAACGTCAGTGACGGTTCCGCACTGGCCAAAGAGGCTCTTGATGTCGACAACCGTAAGCAACCATGGCAGATTGAAGACGTAGAGCTTCCTCTTCTGGTTCTCGACATGGCGGGCGGTTTCCTCTTGTTTCTCTTCGACGGCGATTTCCTGTTCCTGCACAGCGAACGTGCAGGGCTTTCGAATGGAGGAGTGAAGAGAAAGGCGGGACTTTTGAGGATGAGAAGAGCAGAGCCTGAAGGAGTTTATTAGGGTTTTGGGGAATGAGAGTTTAGTAGCTGAGGATGACGATGATGAAGAAGAATAGTAAAGTGGGGAGAGACAGAAAGAGAGCGCAGCTTCCAATGCCGCCATTGTTCATTAGATTTTTATTGTTGAAAGAAAATAGGGATCAGACATAAGAGAGAGAAGTAAGGTGTAGGATTAGGAGATGTTATAGAAAAAGAGTTTTATTTATTATTATTATTTTTTTAAGGTGTTTAGAACTTCAAATCTAATCGAGGTATAACTATAAACAAAAATTTTTAATAACTTTAATAAAAAAATAAAGTTTTTGGTATAAAATTTTTATATAATAAAATTTTTAAATTTAAAATATCAGTTATAATTAAAATTATTTAGGACACACATTTTATATTCATTTGGTAAAAAAAACTATATCTGTATCTATTTTATACATATGTTCGGGTGAAAACAATTTTGTTGCCAAGTGTCATTATCTTAATTTTTCTTTTTTTTGTTTTATTACTTTTTTTTTTCATATTTTCTTCTGCTATCTTCATCGTATCTCCTTTTTTTTTTCTTTTCTTTTTCTCTTTGTATGATATTATATCCCTCTCTATTTTTCTTTTATTTTTATAATCTTATATGCATTTTAAGATGTATATATTATATTAAATTATTTTGTTTTGTTTTGTTTTTAGATTTGTCCATGAATTTATTATAGATTATCATACTCAAAAAAATATAATAAGTATAATATACACATATCTAGCTCGTGTTTATGACTAGAAAAAATAAAAAGAGAAATTTAAAGCAAAGCAAAGCAAATCAATTAATTAGCTAGTAAGTAATTTTAAAAGATAATTACTTAACAAATCTATTATATATATATATAAATCAGTAGTATATAGCATAAATAAAAATAACTTTACTCAATAAATTAGTATTTTAATTCCGTCATAAAATAATAACATAAATGCATGTAAATCAAAGAAAAAAAAATTAACTTTTTAGTATAAAGGAAAAATAATACTATATAATTTGGAAACATACTTCAAACCACAAAATAGTAGCTCAAATTGATTTTATTATTGTTTATCTCTAAAAAATTGAATTTTATATTGTTTTATTCATTAATTATTAGTTCGAATTTAGGCATTGTCTTGTTTCCCATACGAATCGAGCATAGTTTCCCTATGTCTTGCATTGAATTGATCCTCCAAATCTGGAAAGTTGGAAAATTTTCTATTTAAATTCCAATTAACACTTATCTTTAACTTCCTGCCTCTGACGATCTCTCCTGCATCACTTAACCCATGTTTGACCAAAGGTGGTTCCCACCACAAAATCAGTTATAAACAGTGCAAAGCTTTCACATGCTACAGTAAAAAAGGAAAAAAAAAAAAAGTTGTTATAGTGAAAAGCTCTCACTTGCTACAGTAAAAACGGTTCCCACCAATGATTTCCACCATTAACCAAACACCCTTTTAGCTGGTTTTGATTGGATTGCCTCTAGAATCTCCTCTAAGCCAACCATTAAGATTTGGTCTTCTGTCTCGTCGAGGCATGCATAACATTTAGGTCCCTTGTATGGACGAGGCAGGCATAACAATTGCTTCCAACTCAGAATTACTCTTTGAGTGATACAGAAGAGATCATAATAGGCTTGATAGCCGAGGCAACTGTAGGGTTGTTATTGTATTTTTTGCGTCTAAGAAGTTCAGGCATTTTGCATGACAAAAACTAAATCCAATTTCAACCCCAACATAATTTTTTTAAATTCAAATACATAAACGTATCCTTTAGATTTGAGTTATATGTTTCAATGTTATCCCTAACAAAATGTTAGGCAAAACAAATTACCCACAGATAACATCATAAAGCATTACAAATTTAAAATGATAACAAAGCCATTAAAAAAATATCTTTTGTTTTATGAAAAACAAATCCTCTGTCCAAAGTTTAAAGGAAAATATAATTTTTTAATATATTTATTTTTAGAAACTATTTACAGATCATGTGTTGGTCTTTTCACTTGGTTTTTTTTTTAATATAAAGAACGTACGGATGATGGAATTAAAACATATTTCTAAAATTCAAATATAATATATTTTTGTAGTTGAGAAAAAGTTGAAATTAGAAGATATATTTATGTAATTAATTATCTTTACATGGACACACACAAAAGCAAAGGGTATCTACTTGATCAATCCATCATCCATAAAACTTTGTTATTTTCCATCACAAACAACAAGCAGCTCCACATGTCTCCAGATTTTCATTTTTTAAAAAAGTTTCACAACTTAAATGGTACGTGACACATATAGTTACAGAAAATTAGAAAGTCAAGTAATGGCTTAAAACTGATTTATTAGGTAGTTTATCACTAATGGCCAACATCAATCAATGTAAATTAACCATTCATCACTCCATCAATGGCAAACTGTTAAAAATATATAAACGATAAACCTGTTTATCAGTGACAAATGAATAGTACGTTTGTAATTGATCAATGAAACCTAACAAAACAAAAGCTATTTGCAGTCTCACAATAGATACTTGTATCACATATTTCATGACAACTTTACAGGCATTGTTGTAAAAGCATAACAACCCTACCCTCTCATGCTATGAGGAAAAAGCAAAAAATTGGATAAATTTTTCTAGAATCTATTAATTGATTCAAAACATCAAAAAAACTATTTAATGAATGTCGGGAAATTGATCATTTATTCATCTGTTGATCTTCTCTCCTGAATGCTAAAGGATAGGAGTAAACACAAAATTCATCGATCATAATACACAGATAGTTGAAAGAAAAGAGATTTTATTAATGACAAAAAAACAAATGACAAGAATAAAGAGAATTTTAAATAGTAAATACTAATATCTGTTTCTTAAGCTATTCAGATAATAATTAAAAGATACTTTTAAAAAGAAAATATATAAAATAACAAAACCTAAGGGTTTCGCGTGGGTTTACGTGATACCACGCATGATAGTGGTTTAGAATGATGTTTGGATGTGCATTTAGCTGCGATGCTTTTGAACTTGATTTGATGTTTGCATCTGTCCAAAACAAATTTTTTAGAATTTATTCCCTCCGGATTTACATGTTTTGAACCTATTTTATAATAAACTGATTCATTATTTCTTTCCTCAGATTTACATTGATCGATCTAATGAAAAAATTGCAAGGATCCCTAAAATGCATTATGATATGGTGGCAAAGTATCAATCAAGGGGAGAACAAATTGCGAACGTCTCCAGTTCAATCATGACTTGAATGGATGTTCTCTTTGATGTGATAGATTATGTTGAGTTAATGTCTGACTATGATACGTATGTTAATGACACTGCTGATGCTGAGACTAATGTGGTGTTTGGAATAGTGGTGAGAACCTTTGGTTAAAACAATTTCTACTGTAACATGCGAGAGTTTTACACTGTAGCAATTTTTTTTATTGTTATTGTAGTATGTGAAAGTTTTATACTGTTCATAACTGAGTTCTCACCACTCAGCCAAACAGCCTTTGAGTCCGAACTAGATACTTCTTTGGAGGAGCCTGTATTACCTAGGACTCCGGACTTCGACACATTAAACTGGTGGAAGGCAACGAGGATCAAATATCCCATATTGTACTACATTGCTATGGATATCTTGGGTGTTCCAGTGACTACTGTTGCTTCTGAATCTACGTTTAGCACCAGAGGTAGATACCGAGGTCCACATCAATCTAGACTTCATCCAAAGACATTAGAGGCCTTAATTTGCACCCAAGATTGGTTATGGAGTCAATGAAATGGTATATTTTATCCATATATATATATATTTTTATTTTCTATAATGATTTTTAATATTACGTAGTGATATCTTTTTGTCTTAGATTCAACAGAAGCTGCAGAACTCCTCACTACCTCTATTGAAGAGATGGATGTCAACAAAGATATAGTAAATCATAATAAACTAAGAATTTACATTTTATTATATTTTATGACGATGGATAATTCTTTAACTAATTAAGGTTTTACTTGATTAATACACGATAGGAGCCATATGCAGTTGAATTGGAAGAAGTTGATAATGAATAAAGCATGGAGAATGAAGATAGAAACGGTGAAGAAGATTACGTGGGATGTGTTTTTTTTTTTGTTGTGAGTTCTTATATGTGTTAGTTTATTTTTGTTGTATGTTGGAGTACATGCAAAGATTACATGGTGGTGGTTAAAGTGGTATGGAAGAACTTTTTTGAGTGTTAGTTTGGAAATTTGGATGACTTGTTGGTGTTGGTTTAAGTAGTTTGGAATAATTTTTTTTGAGTGTTAGTTTAGAAATTTGAATGACTTGTCGTTTGTTTGATATGTTTAATTTGGACGCGTTTTGTTGTAGGATTGATATTTAATATGCTCAATGTTGTGTTTTAATGTAATTTTAGTTAATATATGTTGTTAGATGCTTGTTTATATCGCTAGAATTCCAATTTTATTACTCTCATTATTAGAACAATTGGAAAATTTAGTTATTGTTAGGGTTAATGGGGATCGGGGATAAGGAGGGGGACGGTATTGCCAAACTCGAACCAAATCTACCCCGTTTACATCCCTAGTTCATTTGTTTTGCATCTCTCCCCTCCCTTTTTTTTCTTAGTTGATGAGAAACTTCATCTACAAAAGGGGTAATGCCAAGGGATAAGCTCAACAAACACAAAACAAAGCTGACAAAACAATCTTATTGGAGATGTCTTTTATGTTGGCACATATAAATATTTGAGTTATTTTGGGGCCGTTTACAATTATTTTTAAAATAAGTGAGAATTTTTTTAGAATTATGCTAAGAGTATTTTTAAAATTTTTGTCTCAAAAAACATGCGAAAATATTTTCAAAAATTTTGAGAACAAAAACAAAGGGGGCTTTTGTTGCAAAAACTAACAGGGTGTTTGAGAACATTGGTTAGAACCACTTGGTTAAAAATACTGTAACATGTGAACACTTTACACTATAATAATTTTTTATTTTTTACTGTAACTGTTGAGAGCGTTATATTATTTGTTTTAATTGAGAGCCAAATATCCTATAATTTAGCTTAAAAGAGACAAAAGTTAGCAACTTGAAGAAGAAAGACTTTAAAAGGATAGGATTAAAAAGGCTTGAAAATGGTCAAAAAGAACGTGTATTGAGGGGGTGCTATTAATTTTGAAAAAGCAAAAAAAGAATTTAACCAACAGAAAAAGGTGACGGAAGGAGGTACGAGAAGTAAAACAAGAAGGAAGTGATGCTTTATAATTTGATAGAATGCCACTCTTTGTAATAACCGACACAAAAAGGACTGGATTTTAGTTACATTTCATGTCAAAAGTGAGAAGACAAGTGGCAAGAGCACGCATTTCTTATCTACTTAAATTAACTCTTAAAAATGACAATGGGTCCTACCAAAAATCCAAATCAGCTTTCACAATGAGGCAATGCCCATGAGCCCATCATTGTGGGGAGGAGCACCTCTAACTCTATTCCTTTCCATGGCAGCTTGACACATGGAAGGATGGGAAGGAAAAGTTCCCCTGCCGCACTTCTTTATTATTTCTTTCTTATTCACTTATTGTTTTTCTTTGTTTTTTTCACGCTTTTCCTTTTATTTTTTTTTTTAACATTTCTCGTCTTTTTTCCTTCTTTTTCCGTCCTTTTTTTTGTTTTTCTTTCATATATTTCCTTTATCCTTCCTCCTTTTTAAGTTGCACCTTGAGTGTTTCATTATTGTTCCTTTTCACTTTTTGTGTTTTTTATGTTGTTTTGATTTTTTTGTGCTTTTTTTGTGCTTTTTTACCTAATATTTTATATATTTTTTTATTCATTACATTAAATTATTTTTCTTAATGTGTACAATCAAACTTTTTTTTTTGTTAAGTTATTCTTATTGCATATTTTTTTCACATCATTTATAATATTATTTTATCAAGCCTGGCTTTCAAGTTTCATTCTTATTTTTTTTCTTTTTAGGCAACTTTTTCCTCCCTAATATATTTTTAGTAGATTAATTTTTCTCAAATGTAAGGTTGCTTAACTTTTTTTGTTTTTTTGTAAATTCTTACCTCATCTATGGCTCTTCTAAATGTTTTTCCTTAATTATTCCCTACAAACATGTACTTGGAACTTGCTTAAACATTGTTGTCTTACAACCATCTCACATACTTATGTACATCATAAATAATTCACTATCTAATTTTTCACATTAAGTTTTTCTTTTGCTTAGGTGGAACTTTTTGCTTTCTGAAATATTCTCTGTAAAACCTTTCTTTTCCCACTAAGGCCAAGCTATTAGGATAATAATAAATGAGTATGATTAAATTTTAACAATAATATTTTAGATCTTTCGCATAAAAAAATGCAAGTATGCATGCCCCAGGTGTGTGCTTACCACTAGTTTTATGAAAAAGTTGAGTTTGGACAAAATGAGATAGTATTTACTCTAAACGTTATGATTACCCATAAATATCATAGAAAATCAGACATGTAAATATCTTTATTCAAAATTTGTTTAAACTAATATGTGGGTCATTTATAGGCAACTCACCACGCGTTTTAAATATGTAAGTAGTACAAATCAATAGGGCATCGCATTTAAAAACCAAATATATAGATATATATCTCTTTCAGTGGCTGAGAAAAGGCGTTAACATTTTTTTTTTTCCATATGGGAATAAGTTCTGTTTCTCAGTCCCATAAAGGCAAATTGCAAAAGCAGATTCAAAGTGCAACATTGTTTAAAACTCTGGTAGCAATCCCACTTGCTCCAATGTTTGCCTATATAAAGAGCTCCCCAAGGTTGCCTCTCAGAACCAAGGAAGAGAGAGAGATCAAGATATAAAGAAACAAATCAATCTCTATTCCCTGAGTGAAATGGCTTCAGCCCAATGCACCAAGCCCGCCAACGAGACCTGCCAGCGGAAATGCCAAGGGAGTAGCTCATTGGGCCAGAAGATATCCGAAATGGCCGGCTGGGTCAAGGGAACTCACAATGAACAGCAGGCCAAGCCCAGCTGCCCCCAAGCCCAGATAAAACCCAGCTGCCAGGCCCAGGCCCATTCCTGCCCGAACAAGGGAACGTGCAAGGCTCAGACTCACCAGGCGTGCCATGCTGCGGCCAAACCCCAGCCTCAGTGTGGGGTAAATAAGGCTAGTGGCCCCCACCACACCCTCACCCCCTGCCACGACTGCAGCCACAGCCACACCAAGCACCAAGCCACTAATGGTGTTGCGTGCAACTGCATCAACAATACTAAAGGTCACCACAACCACAACCACACGACTAATGGCGGTGCTGTGTGCAATGGCAAGACCGCGGTGGCGTGCGAGCAGAAGGAGAGAAATTTGTTTAGGAGAATCAAGAATCGCTTTTCTGGCAATAGCAGTTGCAGCGACAGTAGCAGTGACAGTGATAGCGACAGCGACCATGAATGCTGTCACAAAAGAAAGGTAAATTTTGCTAGAAATAAATAATTATTTAGGGTGATGATAAAATTAAGAATTTTAGAGATTCAAGTTAAATTTAGGGCTTGATTAAATTTATGTGTGACAATATCAGTCTGAGAATTTAAAAGTTAAAATAAAAAAATAAAAAACGATAAAATAAGGAATAGATGCAAATTGGATTATAAATTGTTGTTCATGTCTTTATGTATGATCTCATAATAGCCCCACATTTATTATAATTAGTGCAATATGCTTGTATAGTATGGTGTGCATTTTATGAAAGATTTGTTTTTTTGTTTTGTTTTTTTATTCTTTTTTTTTCTCTCTATCCTTTATGACCCAATGAAAAACTATGTGTTGTGCTTTTGCAGAATTAAATAGAAGCATGTGTGAGACCTTATGAAATGACTACATCACCAGCAGAAGAAAGTTCAATATGCCTCCCACGAAAATAATGAGTAATAAAATGTAACTTGATTAAATAAAAGCAAAAAAAAAAAAAAAAGGAATGCTAAATAATAATAATAGCCAAATGATCTGACTTGGCTAAGGAATTGGAAATGTATCCCTAATATAAATCCAATATCTATGGCTACAAATGAATTTCTGTTTGAACGTTGACGTTATAACGATGCAAGTAATCTTGGTGACTCTTAATGTCATAATTAAATTTATTTTCCATTCGTAATTGTGATTTTCACTAAGAATAAAATGAAGCAACATTCTAACGTAACTTACATGGAGAAATTAACTTAAAAATGTTGAACAAATCGCGGCAACACGATTCTCAAAGCTACTGTGTGAAATGGATATACCTATCTTGCAGCCTAAGTTCAATCATGAATGTGGATTATCTTTAATGGTTGTCGCAACAACAGTTTACATAAACATAAGTGCATGCGTTATATAAAAATGTCGGTGTCGACAGAGTTATCGATATTTATTTTACAAATAACGTTGATCGAAATATCAATTTAATGGATTTTTCAAAAAAAAAAATATCTTAAGAAAAACTTATTTTGTTCTCTTAAAATCTTACAAATGTTAATACAGTCAATATTATTGAATTCTAACATATAACTTAATTAATAAAATAAATGATATGTACTTAGAAAAATATACGAGTTATATGGCATAGACACTATACGCTTATAATACTAAAAAAAGTACAATTGATATTATTTAATTCTATAATAATATCAATAAAATTTGTGCCAATATATGTGTTAAGAATTAAACGTTTTAATTTTATAATATTAAGAGTAGCAAAATCACATATTAAAAATAAACAAATACGACCAAACATGCAAAAATATAATGATATACAACTATGCACGTTTACTTTTCACTCGTTGCAGAAATCTACTGTAACGCAGATTGCATGTATTCCATGTTTTGCTTTGGAAAACTAGTGAGAAATATATATACCATTCAGATATCATTAATGTGGGCAGTCACCTCAGTCAAATAAGGTTGGAAGTTTTGGCCATAAAATCTTTGTAGGCTATAATTTAATAATTATGCGTCCTGACTTTCTCGGTTCAACAATAATGGAGTGTGTTGTGGGCTCAGATGTAAGATAAGAAATTTCTAGCCAACAAAAAGACGATAAAAAGTTAGCCGTAGCTTTTTCTTCTTTTTTTTTCCTTAAAATATTTATTTCATTTTATTTTATTGTATTTTATTTTGAAGATAAGTGTTTCAGTAACCAGAAAAGTGCCACGGGCAAAGGCCTTGTATGGAGGAGAGAAGCAGATTGAATCAGAGTTAATAGAAATCAAAGGTTAGTAGCACAATTAAATTAATAATACAAGCACATATCATAAAGGTATTTAGCGCATATTACGCCCCCTTTGAGAATTTATTCTGTTTGATATTTTTTATTTTTATTTTTAAAATCAAAATCACTGCAAGAAATTGATTTTTTGACGATTGGTGCAAATACCTAATATTTGGTTGCAAAAACCTTTCTGTGATCAAAAATTAAATAAAAAAATTGGGACGCATAATCCCCGACTTTCTACAACCAACGTCTTGCTTGGTCATGAATTCTTTAGCAAAAAAAATTGGTTGCTAATATGCTGAAAATTGGTCACACTGAAGGCGAAACAAAACTAAAGATTTTGCGACCCAATATTAGTTGCGAAAGGGTTTTGGTTGCAAGAGAAAACAAATTACCTATTTTGAGTGACCAATTTCTTCTTTTATGCGATTAAAGTTCAGTTGTTATGTGTTGTGGTCATAGAATGTCACACTTTGCGATTAATATTTCAGTTGTAAAATGCTTTAGCTACCAAACTTTTTTGATAGCCAGAACATCTAGTGACCACATTTTATTAGTCATGAAACATTTATATGGTGTTTGAGAGAGGCGGTTGGAACTAAAATTGTTAGTTGAAAAATTACAATATGTGAAAGTTTTACATTGTAGCAACTTTTTTTTGTAGCTGTTAAAAGTTTTACATTGTTTGTTCTAACCAAGATGCTAAACAGCCTATTAGAGATTTTTTTCTTTTTAATATTGTTGGGGGTGTGCTTAGTACCCTTTTCTCAAAGAGCTCTCCTCGGCTGTTTGACCACATTGCTCAAATAAAAGTCATTTTTGGAGCTTACACAAACCCAGTTGATTAGCGCTTCTTCCCAAGGTGATTCCGGGGCCTCCATTGGCTGCCACACAAGCTGTCGCCTCCTCCGAAAGAACACGTACTTGGGACGGACGAATATAGCCTGAAGCTAGGTAACAACTCATTTCCAAGGCCGCCAAATGGCCTCATTACAACCCTTATATGAGGGTTGTCCACCTTCTGAGATTGTGACACTTGTCGCCTACCATTTGACACCGTCATATGGCCATCTGACACCATCATAAGGAGCACTCAGGTCAAGGGTCAAACCGGCTTTACATCCGATCTAAGTGGTAACCTATAAAACAGGAGCATTTACTCAACCACCAAGGTAAGTGGACTCTCTCATGCCTAACCTTACTCTCATTATCGGCCGAATAGGTACCTGACTAGAGTATCAGGGAGCCCTTGGCCGGCACCACATTGGTGTCTTCTTGACCTCTGAAGCATCCCCTCTTCTTATTGCAAGTTCCCTCGGGAAATCGAGACAAACAAAACAGGTAACCTGATTACCATACGCAGCCACACGTGGTGTTGATTGATAGCTAGGCATCAACAAATATAAAATATAATATAATTTTAACTATAGAAAATGACGCATTTCTTCAACAAAATGTGCTCGAAATATTTAATCGTAATCAAAATACGCTCCAATTATTTTAAACGTAATTAAAGCCATAATTATCCCCCCAAAAAACTTGTGACCCTTTTCTTCTTGATCAAAATCAAGCCGAGAACCTTCTAATATTTGACTAAGTTATAATTGGTCGCGTTCCTTGTGCATAAGATTCTGCATTAATTATTCAAATTTTTATAAATTATCTAAATAAAAATAAAATGCATAATAAAATGTAATGATTAAGCTTCCGTTATTCTTACATAATCTGTTTTTGCCCACATATTTTGCCATGGCCATTCAGCACTGTCCAGTGAGTAGACCTGAAAACTTCAAAGCGTCCACCGATTCTTTACAGTAGCCGTTGACCTCTTACGTGTCATTGAGAAGAATAAGATATTAAAATGTGATAAAATTTCCTCGCAATTAAATATTAAATCTTATAATTAGTTAGAAAAACAAAATGTCAACTATTTAATTTGCATTGGGGGGTGATTTGAACTCAAGTCCTCAACTTTGATATGGGTATAAAATCACCAATAGATCAAGCCCGTAACCAAAATATCAACTTTTTAGTGCAAAGATTTTGTTACTAAATATAATTTGTGACTATAATATTTTCTAGCAAATATAATTTTGTCACAAACATCAACTTTTGGTTACAATTTTTTTTTTTTAAATATTCTACGTAAAATCAAGGAAGGATTAAGAATATGTATTCCATGTATTTTCACTTATGTGAGAACAAACTTTCATTCAAAGTCTCTCTCTCTTTCTCTCTTTTTTTTATTTTTTATGTGAGAACAAAAGTATAATAATAAATACAAAAAACAAAAAAGGACGAATCTTTACATTTTATTCTTCAATTACAAGCTAAATCTTATTTTGATTCATAACTTTCACTAAAGTGAGAACATAATTTTTTACGAAGATAACATTGTCCTCAATTCAAGGAAGGTTTTCACTGAATAGAGAAGAACATTTTTTTAATACTTTCATCTGCCTATAATGAGGTGGCAATAAATAATAAATTGCTGAAAAATCGACTAGAAACTTAGTAAAAAAATAAAATAAAAATAAAGGGGTTGATCTCATTTTCATTATCAAATAATTATACGCTAAATCACATATTGATCCTAACTTTCAAAACATTTTAGCTCATGACCCCAGTCTACAAATTTATACAAAGTTAGTCCTTCGTTTAATAAGAAATTATGGAATTTTCAACTGGATGAAGCTCGTGAGTGCCATGTCAAGGGTTATTGAAATATTCAAACCATGTATTATTATTATTATTATTTTGGCTAGGAACTTCGAACCATTGTAATTACTACTCCTTGGTGTCAATTAACAATTATATAGAAGCAAAATTTCTAAGTTGATGGGGAAGACCGCAGACAAAAAGGAGAGAGAAATTATATAAAGCTTGCAAGTATGAGGACATCTCTAAGCAATTAATCAAGCTCTAAAATCAGCCAAAAAATTAAGGCTTTGTTCAGCAACTTAGTTGGAATTGGTAAGTTTCAACTACTAGAGTGTAAAACTCTAATGTGCTATAGTGAAAAGTAAAATTTCGTTGTAGTGTAAAGCTCTCACATGTTACAGTGTTTAAGTTGTATCTTCAAGTTTCAACTTGGTTTCTAAATACTCTCTAGGTGTTTTTTTTTTTTGACGCAAATCAGATTTTTTTACACCATTAGCTAAAAATTCATAACTAATTTTCAGTTATCACCCCTAACTGGCCATGCAACTCCTTTTTGTTCTAGCATGTAAAATTGTAAAGTTGGCCCCTATCTAACTGTACACGAAAGTATATGCACAATTATGCCTATTTTGTAACTACTGTTTATTATTTCTTTGGAACGATTTTGGTAAAAATGCAAACACTAAAAAGATGAGACTTGATCTATAGTTGAAAAAACTACTAGTTAGTAAAATAAAAATAAAAAAACACTAAAAAGATACTGAGATACGTACATCATATATTGTATCTAGAAAGAAGTCATAATTAAAAGAGAATTTGATGACATCAAGAATGAATTTGGGGTTCATTAATTAATTGAGGGGAGGTAATTAAGCACGATATTAGTAAAACATGATTTCATTTTATTATACAAGAAGTTAGAGAAAGTACAATTAAATATCATTAGATCATATGTGTAGTCTAATTAGTGTAAAGAATTACTACAATTAACAGCAGACAAGCCATCAAATAGTATCTCTCTGCTATTTCATATAATATACTAGATATAGTCCAATTCCATATTCTCACCAGCCTATGATCACTTTAATTGTCTAATTGTCAAAGATATTATTATAACGTCTAGCTTATTATTAGGGACTACCTACTGAAGACAATAGGAAGCCTTGATATGAAGAAGATACAAGCTCTTTGTATATAATAATGCACCATTAAAATAATTTGATCAAACACAAAGCTCAATTAGAGGAATGTGCAAGCGACAAAATCGCACGCAATACAGCTAATGTAAAACAGCTAATTGAAGCAAAGTAATTGATACTGTACATATATGTACATGTGGGGATGCATATCTGCAAAAGTATTAGAAGCGCACATGACATCGTTTTTTCTTTCTTTCCTTCTTTCTTCGACCTTTAGGTTGGAAAATTTAACTCTACACCTTGTGATATAGTTGGGTATACATTTATTGCGATATTATGTCTGCAACCCCTACATGAAATCTTTCTTGTTCTAAGGCCCTGTTTGGAATGGCTTAAAATAACATGCATTTGGCTTATTTAGCCTCAAAGCTATTTTTGGCTCTAGTTGCGTGGATAAGCTATTTAGGCTTTTGGCTTTTGGCTTTTATAAGCACTTTGAAACAAGCCATATCTCTGATGTTTATTAAAAAAGGTAAATAACTTTAAAGGTCCCTGAACTTTTAACACTGTAACAATTAGGTCATCAAATTAATTTATTTGGGCTAAAATAATCCCTGAATTTTTAAAACTGTGACAATTTGGTTCTTAAATTAATTTAATCGGCTAAAATCTCTAAACTTTTAATATTGTGATAATTTGGTCCTTAAAATAATTTAATAGGCTAAAATAGTATTGGCCGAGATGATGGCACTATGAGAGTGCAGTGTTGTAGTATGCCTAGTCGGGTGAGGCAACTGGTGGGGCAGCTACGCTATGATTTTGTTATGAAGAGTGTGCAACGAGGGTGTGACACATGATCAGTGCTATGGAGAGGAATGCCACAGGGTGAAAATAGTTGTGTGTTTTCCATCCAAATTTTAACAGTGACTAACAGATAGGACTGATTTGGTTATTAAAAATTAATTCAAGGACTATTTTGCCCTATTAAATTAGTTAAAGGACCAAATTGTCACAATATTAAAAGTTCAAGGACTATTTTAGCCTATTAAATTAATTCAATGACTAAATTGTTATAACATTAAAAGTTCAGGGATCTTTAGAGCTATTAACCCTAAAAAATGCTTATAAAAAAGCTTATTTATTTATTTTTTTTAACTTTGTATTTGTGAATAACAAATCACTGATTTAATTTATATCTATTCATATATTATATTACTTTTTATAACAATAAAAATTTTGACTTATTCAACTAAACATATTCAAAAACTCTTTTGAAATCAAAAAGTTCTTTTTATACACTTTTTAAACATTAATTAAAATGCTTTAACTAATTATTTTCTTGTTTTAAAGGAAAAATATAATCACTCTAACTTATTATTTTTTTTGTTTTAAAGTAAAAATATAAGTTATCTCGAGCCTTAAATGTTTAGGGCTCATTTGTTTCAATACTCAAATCACAATTTAAATTATTTTACTACAGTATTTTTTTTATAAAAATTTAAATTTTTATTTAAATATTTAAATCAAACGGGCTCTTATTACTACATGAACAAAGCAGTACAAATTACAAGTGTTTGTTGCAGCTTTTAATTTCCCTCTCTGTGCTGTTGTCGCCTCGCATCATGTCCAATGTACTTCTTTTCAAAAAGCGATTAGACCAAAAGGATCAAAACCCGCTCTTAAAAAAAGAAAAAACCCATCATCTTTACCTTTAATAAAACTAGCTTTCATGGATCCAAGGTAAGGAACGAGAAAAGAACACGTAGTGGGTTTAGCAATAAAAGTACTTCTCCCGGGTTATACACTTCCTTTCTAGCCAAAACTTTTCTTTTTATTAGTGGGTATTTTGAATTACACTAGATCTGACTAATATAATACTCGTGCTAGTGTGTTTGAATAGACATTCAAATTTTTACCAACAAAATTATTGTAGATTCATGAATTATAGTTCAAACCTGCACAATATATATATATATATATATATATATATAATACCTAATTTCAGAATGATTAGTCAATTTTATAAATAATATAGGGTTTTGAATGACCAATAATCTCACTACAACATCTATTTACTCCTCTCTATTTATTTAAAAAAGTCTCACCACAGCATGTAAAAATAGAGAGTATAACTTGACATTTTATTTTATAAAACGACTTTAGAAAGCGGTAATACTAGTTTGCCATGGGTAAATTTCTTATTGTTACGTTTTAAAAAGTCATCATATTATAGAAGAAATCTCATCTTACAAATCTCTCTTCCACCGGGTTCCAAAACCTTTCCCAAATAATATAAGGAGTATTCCTTAGTGTATATATATTACAACAACAATTACTTTTCTGACTCTTCTCTTTTACTCTACCCTTTTCAACCTCCATTATTTCATCCCCATCCCGCAACAAAAGAAAACCAACAAAACAAAAAACACACCAAAAAAAAAAAAAAAACCACAAAAAAAATTATCTCCAAAACCCAAAAAATGGCATTGAGCAACAATGTCATCGGAGCCATAAACTTCGTCGCCGTCCTCCTCTCCATCCCCATAATCGGCGTCGGGATCTGGCTCAACACGCAGCCAGACAATGCCTGCGTCAAGATATTGCAATGGCCCGTCATTATTCTCGGCATCCTAATCCTGGTCGTGGCTCTCGCCGGTTTCGTGGGCGCATTTTGGAGAATCCCATGGCTGCTAATAACGTACCTCGTAGCCATGCTCATTCTAATTGTGTTGCTAGCTAGTTTGGTGGTTTTTGTGTACATGGTCACCATTAGAGGCTCGGGTCATCTAGAGCCGAACCGGGCCTACTTGGAGTATCATCTCGACGACTTCTCCGGTTGGCTACGGCGGAGAGTGAGGAGCTCTTACAAGTGGGAAAGGATTAGGACTTGCCTTAGCTCAACAAGCATGTGTGCTGAGTTGAACCAGAGTTATGCGATGGCTCAAGATTTCTTTAATGCACGCATTAGCCCCTTGCAGGTATGAAAATTATTAATTATTATTATTATTATTTTGAACTTGCAGTAAAGGATTCGCACTCTTCACCACCTTATGGTAGAGTTAAGTGTGATTTTATAGCTAGATTATATATATTTTACAGCTAGATTATATATACCTGCATCCATGTTATTAATTATTATTTACACATAAATGCTTTGCGTGGTTTTTGGTTTAGTTTTGTTCTTAGTTTTAGCGACAAAAAAGTTTGAGCTTTGTTGATATTTTTTTGTCAATTTTCTGCCTTGCGTATTTAGATATTTTTCTTAGAGAATTTTTTTCCCCACAAAAAGGAAAGAAGCATCAGCTTCTTGAAAATTCTCTTAAAAAAAAAAAAAGAGTAGCGTGCTAGTGCACTACATATCTTATAGGAATGTTTTGGAGATAGGCATCTTTAAATATTTTGAAGTTCTTTCATAAAAAAGAAGTATAGAGTGAAAATGATAGGTAGAAGTTTTTATATTTCTTGCTTTTGCCAAAATAAGATGGATTATTCCTAGCTCATTTATTCCTTTGTTTTTTTTTTCTTTTTTTCTTTTTTAGTTTCTCTTTTGTTTGGTTTTGTTTTGTTTGAGATAACAAAATAAACATTTTTTCAGCAACATGGTGACATTAATTTCTCATTAATTTCCGGTAAACTTTTTGAAATTTTAGTTTTATAGATTATAAAAAAGATATTATCTGGAAAGCATATATTTGGCTATTCATTTCTTTAACTTACTCCAACTTGCAGTAGAAACTATAACGGTAATTTTATATCTAACTATACTATCGCACAAACACAAAGTGTAAAGTTTAAATTTCCTACTCCAAGTTAAAAAAAACTTGTTACATAAATTTTCTAAAGGAAAACTTGTGGACAGAGATTTTGTTGAAGCTCTATAGATATCCATCCTTCCAGTTTCTTCTCATAGAAACCATAGTCACGAGGTCAAATTACTCTACAATTAAGTAACCTCCATCTAAAAGCCATGCCATGACCTCAACAAAAGCATGGAATTACACTTAGCTTAGACAAAAAACTAACCACTTAGTGATCAAGATTCCTCAACAGCATATATACATTATAACAATCCTTATCTTTTCCAAAATACTCCTAATCTCCTTTATCTTTTTCATTTCTTTCTTTTGCTTTTTTTTTTTTTTTTAATCTCTTTACAGTCAGGATGTTGTAAACCACCAACCCAATGTGGATACACGTTTGTGAACCCAACATACTGGATAAGCCCCATCAACATGGTGGCCGACATGGATTGCCTTGCTTGGAGCAACGACCAGACACAACTTTGCTACAATTGCGACTCCTGCAAAGCCGGCTTGCTGGCGAATCTGCGGAAAGAATGGCGAAGAGCGGACATAGTTTTGCTCATAACTCTAATTGCCCTTATAGGGGTCTATTTGTTAGGATGTTGTGCCTTTAGGAATGCCAAAACTGAGGATCTCTTCCGCAGATACAAGCAAGGTTACACCTAGAACATCAAATTCGTATGTAATTCTCAGGCGCCAAAAAGGAGGGAAAAAAATCAAAAGTAATTGTTTCGATGTTAGATTTGTATCAAGTTCTGTTGCATAATATGCTTTTTTTTTTTCATAAATCTAATTACAATTCATTTCCTAGGTATTGTAGTATTACAAATTTTATGAACAATTTCTATATGGTTGGTGGTTGGGAATTTCGATGCTTTTTTTTAAATTTTTTTTATATCATGGTCTTGACTATTGTGCATGAAAATGAAATTTTCTTTGTTTTGATTTGTATTTGGTGTGTTTAAGTTAGAAAAACGGGTCGTGTGTGTAGTGGGGCTTGATGATAATGTTGAAAATATGTGGTAAAGAGGCCAGGTTGGACGTGATTTGCGGAGGGCACCGAAAGCTGCAGAGTTGCTTTTTTGCGTTAAGATCGACAACATTTGTGTGGCCAAGTAACATAATGGAATCTGTACTGGTTGGAAAGTGGGGTAATATCTCAGTGTATTTTCAACTTTCAAGCACTGTACTCTGTCCCATTTCCGACTCACATGATTTTGGCATAATAGAAAAAATATAAATAAAAAAATCTCTTTATCAATGTTAATATTGATGTAGTGTTGGAACATAATTGAAGGTACAAATTAGAACCAAAATATTATAGTATATAAAAATTTTATATTATAACAATTTTTTGTTGTACATTGTAGTATGTGCAAAATGTAAGAGTTTTACACTATAACAATTAGAACTTATTAGTTCCAATGAAGATTTAAAAGAATAGATAAAAAATAACAAACTTAATATCTTGTTCCATTTAATGCTAATGATATTTTAAATGCTTTATTTAATTTTTGTCATGTATTTTAGGCTTTAAACTCTGCTCATTCTTATTGATTATTTCTCTAAATGGGTCAAAGCTGAAGCCTTTGCAGATATCAAAGAATGAGATGTTGAACGATTCATATGGAGAAACATCATTTATCAGTTTGGAGTACCCAACGAGATTGTCACTGATAATGGCTCTCAGTTTATCTCCAGCTCTTTCAAAAAATTTTGCCAAGATTGGGAGATCTTCCTAAACTTTTCAAGACTAGGCATCAATAGGGAAACAGACAGGCCGAAGTAACGAACAAAATGATCGTTAGAAATTTGAAGAAAAAGTTGGAGGCAAGGAAAGATCACTGGGTCAAAGAAAACCCCATGGTGTTGTGCGCTTATCACACGACTCCAAGGCGAGGAAGTGGTGAATCCTTGTTTTCTCTTTTCACTACAACAAATTCGAGATTATACAATCTTCATTTAATGACCGTTTCTCAAAAACCGTTGTGACAAGGGAAAAAACACAACAAGTTATGCCTACAAAGACAAAAACCGTTGTGGTAAGGGTGGGAGCTACCACGACGGTTTGTAAACAAAACCCTTATGGAACGTTGTCTTTTCATTTTCTTTTTATAGCATTTAAAATGTTGTAAAATAGCTTCCATGATGATTTATTATAAACCATCATGGAAGACTGTCTTTTCTTTTTCTTTTTACAGCATTTAAAATGTTGTAAAATAGCTTTCATGACTGTTTATTTATAAACCATCGTGGAAGGCTGTCTTTTTCTTTTTTATTTTTATAGCATTTAAAATGCTCTCAAATAGCTTCCACGACAGTTTATTTATAAACCATCATGGAAGGCTGTCTTTTTGTTTTTCCTTTTTATAGCATTTAAGGCCTTCAAAAAATGCCTAGACATAATATAAGCCATAATCAAGATTATTGGTGTTCATAGATCGAATTATATAGATTATAGGTTAATCTATAATCTAATCCATATATATCACAATGGAATTTTTTCAATCCAAAATCAATTTGTGAACCACCTAACCCAATACAATCTAATATGAAAAACAACAAATTTTATGGATTGATTTTTATCAATTCACAGATGAAGCCTTTAAATTTGTTAAAAAAAGAGAAATTAAAATTAACATAATACAACATAACATAATTCAATAAAGTTCAATATATTTATAACCTAATGGAATACAAGTTTTTGATGATAAACTAAATTGTAGCATTATAAAGTATTATAACAAAAAAACTTAAACATGAGTAAACGATGTTAGGATTTGTAATTGGGCTAAATTTCTCTTTCTTTTTAAGCATATATAAACTTTAGACAGTGTTAGTGTATATGTTTATATATGTAGCAAAAAAAAAATTGCATTTATATATATAATTTATATAATATATATAATTTCGATTTACAGATTACACATATTAAGAAATACTTAATCTGTACATATTAGATTCAAAAAAATCTCAATTTAAATATAATCTATATTTTTTATAATCCAATCCAATCTGGCTAATTAGATTGGATTGAGCATACTGAATAGGTTGAAAAATTCCGTAAACACCCCTAATTTGGATAGGTGAGAAAATGGCCTTTTCTAAATTGTTATTTTAATTGTGTCCAAAATTTTTGTTAAATTAGGACAATAATGTTGTTTAACAAAAATAGTAATTACGAAAATAGTTTTTTTTATAAAAAAAGTCAATTGGTGATTGATTTTTTGACGGATTGACTTAGTCGAGAATCAATGATTAATGGATATACCATTATTTAATGATTTACTAGTCAATTACTGATCGACTGATTGACTGGATATGATTGATTAACATATGAATCACTTGAATGGCCACCACTCATTTTTCTAATGCTGAACAAAATGCTGACCACCTTTCCTCATTATTTCTCCTAGCATTTTGCTTGTTTAAGCTTTTGAACAAGTTTTGCCAATCGAAAACCCCAACTTTGTTTCTTGTTTTGTTTTTTTTTTTTCAATTACCCAGTCTGAGCTCCATTTTTTTTTTCTCTTTTAAGTTTAAATTTTGGTTTTTATGTTGTGTGGTCAAAAGTAGGTGAAAAGTTGTGTGTTTTTCAGTAATTTCTTGGTCGATGGAACGCAAGATTTAATCTGCATCCTCTCAAACTCAAGCCTTCTCCTACATACCACGTGCAGCATGACCTATTCGTCATTAGCATGTACACGTTTCAAGTTCTTTCTTTCTTTCCTTTTTTTTTTTTTTTTTTAATCATGGGCAGTTTCTAGTGTTTCAATTTATGACAGGCAATTATCGTTCCCTATTATTAGAGAGAAACAAACTATAAAAAAATAAACTCTCACATGCTACAGTAACAATAAAAAAATATGCTACAGTAAAAGTGGTTCCCACCACTGGTTCCCACCACCTTTCCAAACACCCTAAAAAAAAAATAGATGACATGGGCCACTCATTCTATACAAGTTTAGAATCCTGACCAACTTAATTACCAATAAATAAGCAGTATGCGAATCCCCTCCAGGCGTATCCAGTAGGTTTTATTGCATGCGCTTCTATTCTTGCGATGCTGAATGGTACATGATCATGACCATGATCATCTTCTACATCTCTCAGGCTGTCTCTCATGTCTAATTGTTTTAATTAATAGCCCGTTTAGCAAGAGATAGTCCTAATCATTATCTCAGTTATGAACAGTATAAAAGCTCTCAAATGCTACAGTAAAAATAGTTCTAACTACCATGTCAAATATCCTATAAGAGCAACTATAACATGATATAATGAATAAAATGACAGATATATATGATGTCACCATCCTAATTTCCCTTTTGTTTTTCTAGTATTTGATTATAAGCTGATGGTGCACTATATTTGGACTTTACATGTATACCAGCAGTGTATATAGAAGCATCTATTGGGCTTCAGATTAGGAAAAAGACAATAAACGGCAAATGTTTTAGACGAGTTTGTAAATGATAGTAAATTCGGAATTTGCCGAATAAATTTCAAATTTATCCCACAATCAAATCTGGTAAATTCAAAAGTTAACAATTAAAATAAATTTCTGTACCACGAAGATTCAAAACTACGCTATTACTTAGAGCTTCTCATAAGACAAATACCGCACTTTTGAGGACTAAACTACAAAATTACCCCAAATCAAGCCCTATTTTCTCAGTTTGATCTCCTCTCTCTTCTTTCGCCTTTTCAACCGTATGACGCCTCTTCCCGATCTCCCCTCTGCTACGTCATTGACCAATCACATGACCAACTATGCCGACGTGAATCACCAGATCTTTGTTGTTTATGTTTACTTACTAAATTACAATGTTTGAACAAAAGGGATAAAAGTGCCTGTTTGTTATTAGAAAGTAGTACGCTTTAAAGGATACAAGAGAAGATATTATGTTTGATTAGGTGTGCAGTAGAAGTGATATCAGGCCCAATTTTTTTCCATATATTTTCATAACACTTATCTTAGCGATGTATCTAAGGCTATACATGGTCTGATTCAATCCAACGCTGTTAGGTTTTTGTGACAGGACCATTATGATGGTTTGAAAAAATTTGGGACCGGACCATTTTAGAACAGTCTAATTCGGTTTAACTGTAGTTTTTTTTTTTTTTTGCTCTAATAATTTAACCGTAGTTTGCTACCTTTTTAAAAATATTTTTACTTTTTTTATACTAGATTTTATACTCCCAAAACTCTTACATAACAATGTTTTTTCTTTTTAAATGACTAAAATAACAAGGGAACACAGAAGCAAAATTAAGATCAGCGAATTTGCTGTCATTAGCCATATTGCCCTTAGGCACTTCAATTTAACTAAACAAAAACATATCACATTTTTCTTTCTAACATTATATCTCCGAGACTAACAGAAGTTTGGGCCAAGGATGAAGAATATATTGGCAATAGTTGGGAAAAATCACCATAAACCAAATTAACTAAACAAGACATTGGCAATCAAACTTATTATTTATATAGTTCCAAAGCTGAACAAGACAGCTCTTCCCCTTGCTAACCAGTATGTAGCTTAAAAAGTGTTAACAAGTTCTCAAAAAAAACTAAACCAAGTTATTGAAAAAAAAAAACACGAAATTCTTTTATTATATACATATACATACACATACAATCCGCTCCAGTCCGAACTGCTACTAAAATTTTTTAAACTAACAGGAACGTTCTGGTTTTAGACCACTGGAAAACAGTTCTAGCCTTAGCTGATTCAACGGTTTAAAAGTTGCCAGATTGGTACGATCCGGTAGATTTTCGTTTCTTCTGTACAGCCTTAGATATATCGGCTTTATTTGGCAATCTAGTTGGAAACTCTCACATGGTACTATGAAAAGTAAAAATTTGCTACATGCTACAGTATTCAAAGTTGCAACTTCAAAGTTTCAATGTGGTTTTTAAACACTCTTATCATATACATAACATAGGACTAAGATGGAAAATTTGATGCACTGTAGTCTGCAGGAGTCATGATACACATGAAGATAGGACCATGGGACAATTAATGCATCATTTTTTTCCCCTTTTTAAGGAATACTAGTGCATTAGTTACATCACAGTACTTAACCCTGAAAGCATATGGAAATGTCGACTCTCGATACTCCAACAGACAAGCAACTAAAACATTCCATGCCCTTTTCATGTTTATTATGCCATGCATTAACAAATTACAAACACTTAAGTACAACTTAATTAGTTAACTAAGTTAATAAGAGTACATCCTGAAGTGGAATTCAATAATTTAAAAACAAATGCCACATAAGATCGAAGAGGGTTTATTAGCACGTGAATTTTACGATAGGGTATGAAAAAAGAACTATTAATAAGGTTCTATTTTTAACCATCAAATTTATATTTTGATTGACTTTGAATATCTAATGTTTAGAAATACATGCACTATCAGATCTAGCATAAAAAGCTTCTAGCATACCCTAATTAGCAATAATATTAATGCTAAAAAGAGACTCCATGGCTTCGTTTAACAACGTTGTTCTAACAATATGGTTCTAACTGTCACAGTGTAAAGTTCTTATATGCTATAGCTTAAAGCAACAGTAGGCTACAATACTAGTGTAAAGCTCTTATATATTACAATAAGTTCATTTCGTTCTAACTGTGCTGCCAAACACACTACATCTTTTTTGGCAAATAGTTAACCTTTTCGGATGGTTGTGTTTATTACGAACAAAAACCCAAAAAAAAAAAAAAAAAGAACAGAGAAAAGAAGGGGAGAATCATGTATAATTAAAGATTCGTTTGCTCCAAATACATCCATTCAGAAAAATACGTGGATGTGGGCTATTATCAGACACAATTGGGATGGAAAAGCTTGGCGTTGAGTGCAAGGTATGGTTTGCGAATTTTGTGTGGAATATTTTTGTAGGTACGGAATTCCACTATGGTTGGTTCGAGGAATATGAAGTTCCGTGTGGCACAGTTTTTGTGTTGTGGTGCATTTTAAGCCACTTCAAATTTCTACACAAATTATAACATGCCTTTCATGATGTGCAGTTTTTAGCATTCACTAATGTGTGGCTTACACCTAAGTTTTTTGGCAAGTTGAATTCCCAACAGAAGAAGCTGAAATAGAAGAAATATCCCTTTTTAGACAAAACTTGCAAGAACATTGACATTGCATTTGTTGAGAGAGGGAAAAAAAAACAAAGCTAGTTTTCAGATTAGGGCAATTACTAGGAATTTATTTTTCATATCTGCCGCGTTTAAGAGCTCGTCAATGTTGGTATAATTAATTTCATGTCTTTTCTTTTCCCTCCTTTTAAACAAATTAAAAGAATTGTGGACCTTTTTTTAAAAAAAACTAAAAGCACATGCTATATAATGTGTTATCCTGTAAATAAGAAATATACGTTACACGTGGCTGGGTTTTTTTTGAAAAAAAAATAATAACAAAAATGTGAGGAAAACAATTTTTGGGTTACTAGAAGAAATAAATATAAATACAGAAAATGCCGTAAATCTTTGCATTAAAAAAATCCTTTAACCTACTTCAATTTTTCTTTCTGGAACTTTCCAACTCATCTGCTTTAACCTAATTAAATGCTGGTAAATCTATGTAAACAATTGAATGATTGACCTCTTACCTAATATTTTACCAGAAATTCAAACTTTATCTACATCAAAATGTGATCCATTCATAACCATACAAAAATCATGTAAAAGGAAAAAAAAAAAAAAACAAAAAACAAAAAAAGGTTTGTGGAGTCGGCGTTGCTAATTAATTAATTAAGCACTCTAGCCTTTTTTTCCATGACATGGACAAAGAAAACGTGTAAATTCTTAGATACTCTAGCAAAGTGTTTTTCCAAATATTAATCATGACATAAAACAATCTAATTACAAAGTTGAAATCTCTTTCTCAGCTGCTTAATTAGCCAACAATACATATAATAATTATTGGACTGATTAAGAAATCAACATGAGTGTGCGTGTGTGGGTTGGTAAAGTTCCTTTCACAATCGCTATTCGATTAACCTAGTCCATTATATATATATATATGAACTTGTTTTTAATAGTTATACATCCAAAAAGGTATATGATATGATAAAAATTCAACTTTATTAATTATTATAATTTTTTTATCAACTATCTACTTCATTATCATCGTTAAATTTATATGAAACAGCTAATAATAATAATACGCATTAAAGATGTAATCATTTAAACCACGCTCATAACACCATACATATATACACTCATCATCATCTCAGTCACGTCAAAGGTTGCAAAGTCCATAATCAACAGCGAAATTGCAAAGCAACAACAATATGTCATTTAGTTCAATGAATAGCTTTTGACCAATTCATGTGTTTGTGCATGGCCCACCATTAATGTCTGATTCGCAATTCCTTAGTACAGTCTTTTGATCGATGAGATGATCGTGGTCTTGATTCTGAATGCCGGCATCAAATTGCAAGCCCTGTAATAATGCAGCAGTTGAAAACTTTGTGCGAAGATAGACGTCTCAAGTGGATAATGGATGCACGAAAAACTTTGGTTTCTAGATATTTTGTTTTTTGGTCAATTAATGTCCAGTCGTTTTTAAGGGATTGGCATATAAATTGTGAGTCATGAATATTAAAAAGGCCTCAATATATATATATATATATATATATATATATATGAGTTGAAAGATTCCAATCAACTTTTGGCGGTTTGCACTATTATTGTCGTTTGCTTGATTAGTGTGTGTCATCCACCCAAAATAATTGTCTAATTTTTAGTTGTAAGTAAATCTAGTAGTAAAAATAAACCCTACTCTACGAAGAGTTTAAATCCCACCTGAAGTTTATTAATTACTAATGGAAAAGAGTTTCACTTTTTTTTTTCCTTCCCTAGGAATAAAACTCTCTGTTTAGTCGAATGATAATATAGACTAGCTAGCTAGAAATGTTAATTTCAATATCTATTATCAGCCTTTAAAGTTCAAACTTCAAAATAAGACTATGTTTAGTTCAACAACAACCTCACATCATGAATTCAAGAATATATATATATATATATTTATATTTATATATATGTAAAAAATCTTCAGATGTTACACGAGCATAGTCATATGATCCGACGACCACACTAAGATGACTTGAATGGGAGTCTTTTTGGCAGATCACACCTAATATTCTTATTCGATTATTTCCTCAGCATATCTTGCCAAAAATAACTTTAGCCTCAAATAATAATCTACCATTGATATGGTTTAAGAATTTACACCAAGCCTTAACCTTAATTTGGTTCGGATATAATATATACATACACACACACACACCCTCTATATATATAGATATATATATATATATATATATTATATGTTTGGTGTGAAGATAAATTAAAGGTTTTACATGTTACATGTCTCTTTTTTTTTCTTTTTTTTTTTCTTTCAATGATGAGAGAAAATAACTGAGGTCAAAAGTTACTAGCAATTTAAATGATAAATCGTTACTTGTTTGATTTGATAAACAGAGATGAGAAAAGTTCACTCCTAACTTTTTATAATCCACTCACAGCCATAGCCATGATCGGGTCTTACTACATAGTTTTGACACCAGAAGGATAGCTATAAAGAGAGTTATGTCACTTAACCTGCCCAGTTTATTTCTTGATCAGATAATGTGCGAAATTTATTAAATATATCAAGTTCGATGTTTCGTTTGGGTGGTCAAATTGATCGGAATTAAATTAGTCATGATGAATTTGTGTAGTTACATGTATAGTTAGAGTAAATCTAACTCCATCACAAAAAATAGAGTACAAATTTCCTTCGTTTAATATATATATATATATATATTAAATTAATCTATTGATGAATGGACATTTAGGATTTAATTAATAATTAGAAGGAAAATAAGACTTTTAAAAAGTTGAGAAAATGTTGCAACTAATAACCTATGGTAAATTTTTACATATTTCCTGTAATTGTTAACAATAACATTTTTTATGTCAAAGAAAGATTGTAAGGTAAAAAACGATCAAGCTTGGTAATTGAATGATGGTCTCTCAGCTTCATGGATTTAACTATTTCTTTTCCACTGGTGCGCATCTTGTTCTTTTCATGCATGCAAGTCTCTTGGAGTTTATTCCCATTTTTCTCAGTTTTTTATATGGATTATTTCTTAAAGGGAAATTCGTTTCAATTTAACAAAGAGAGTTATAAACACTAATGTTGACATGAATGATCCTGATATTTAAGGAAACTCGATCCTGAAAAAATGCCGGATCCACCAGTAATTTTAAATAAAAATACTCAAAGAGAATAATTAAAGTGTACCAATTTTTGACAACGAAAAACCAAATAAGCACATAAATGGCTTCTTCAATAACACCTCTACAATTGATCAAATTTCTATGGATTGAGATTAAGAGACCTATGATACAAAGGCTAAATACACTACATAAAGATGAATCTAGCAGATAAGACATACTACCAAACTCAAAAAATAGAGAAACCAACTCCGTTATTACATAGCAATAACAATGCCACTGCAAAAATACACAACAACACATAAACAACGGAAATAACCTTGCCTTTATGGGAACAAATTAGAGACAAAAACCAAAGGCAAGATCTCGGACCACATAATAAACCCCTAATGACACATCAGCTTCTAAGGTCAAAAGAGTTTGAGTAAGGACTATAGAAGAGGAGAGAAAAGGCCACCTCTAAACCATCAAAGCAATGACGTTTGGAAGATATGTGCCCCTGCTCATGAACCAAAATTGGAGCACTAGCACCATATCGAAGCCCGTACGGAACAGGATCCCTGAAATCCCAACAAGCCCTAAGCCGACAGACAAAACTGCAAGTGCCCACAAACTTGTACAGGATGAAAACCCACTCCTAAAAGACCACAACCCCTGCTGCCCCCATCAAGAAATCCCTCCTAGACCATAGGTTCTTCGAAGCTAGGCCTGGAAATCCGGTGGCTAGGGTAGAGGTGCCTGGATTTCTGGCCCCTAGGACCAAGAAAGAGTAACAGTGCAAAGGAATAGTAAGCTTTAGAAGAAAACTCAATGGGGGGGAAGTTGTCAAAGACATTGAGAAAAAAAAAAAAAAAGGTTTTGTTTTTGTAATTTTTAATTTTGCTCTTTCTAGGGTTGATTTTTATTTCCTTTGTATTTTTTTATTTTCTTTTCAAGAATATGAGTGGTGGAACATACCTTTTGATTAATGGGTGCTAACCTAGTTGGAACATACCTTGTATTATAATTATCTCTTCTCACAATTAATAAAAAGATGTAACAAAAAAAATAATAGATATAGATAAAAAAATCTATATAATTAAAGCAAATAAATTTGGTAAATTTCAATTTTACCAAATTTAACTATTGAATAAATTCGATTAATCTCATATTTACTAAATTTGGTAATGTGATAGATTCAACATTTTTCAAATAAATCTTAGATTTATTAAATTTTTTCATGGAATAAATCCGGTAAATCTTGAAATTACTACTGTTTATTAACTTATCCAAAATTCCTACAAAAAAATTTTATTCCACCTTAAAATATATTATTGAACTCTTTCTCCTTTCAAATATTATATATTGTTATTCAAGAACATACAAACTAGAATTAGTATATCTGTTAGTATTAGTATATATGTTACCACTTATTAATTGGTAGTGACAGAACCGTATCAAGCTGGGGGGCAGCCTCCATACATTTTACACACACACTCTCACTCTAAAGTCCAAACAATTGAACAATTACATAGAACTTTTTAAAAAGTTTTAATTGTATCCCAAAATTCGTCTTATAAACAAACATTATTTCAAGATAAAACCCCCAAGTAAAGCAGAAGTCAACGATACTAAGATAATTAAATTCATAATTTTCTAGACTTTTTAAAGTGGATTAAATTATAAGATTACAAAGTTCATCGGAGAAGGAAAAAAATACAGTTAGATAGATAAAAAGATAAAATTAAAAAAAAATAGTTGCGTGAATTTTGGCTTAAACCACGTCCCCTAAAAAAAATTTCTGGTTCCAATTCCCACTGCTATTTAGTTGATCTCCTTTTAAGGTTTTATTCTAATTTTATTTATTTTTTCATTTCAATCAGACAAAATGCTCTCATGATGTGATGTAAAGGAAGTTTATGAAATTAAATGAAAATGATATTTCTTTCCCAAATTAAAGAGGGACGGGGAAAAACTGCATTACCCGATCTAAGTCAGAATGAGAATTTGTCTTATCCAATGTTTCATTTAGTACGTGTCACGTTTCATTGCCTTTTATTCAGGAATTTCGGGTCAAAATTGGATATTCATCAATAATTCAAAACTAAAAACATATCTCTTAAAATCTAACTCCCAATAAATGGTATCTCAAATTTTCTTTCTTTTTTCCAAACCAAACACACTCAAAAATAAAAATAAAAATAAACCTCAAATAAATGTTATGGCCTAACTAATATCTAACACCAGAGTGGGGTCAGCCTAAACTATTTGATCCTAGTTGCTACACATTGTCTCTGTTGAAAACAACACCGAGACATTAAATGAGATTCAAGAGATGGAAGCTTTGTTAAGGAAATTTTGGACTATTCTTCTAGTGTGTGTGTGCGTGTATATATATATATATTTAAAAAAAAGGTCCAAAAAACATGAAAATGCATAAAGGGACAAGAGAAGGCCCCTCCACGTGGTATCTTGTAATATATATGTAATATCTATAAGCCACTCATTCTCCTATAAGAGCTAAAACAAAATGACCCCATTTAGCAGAGTAGTAGCACTAGTTGTGTATGATAGAGAGGAATGGGGTTTGCGTCACTGATTTTAACCATACTTGGCAATATCTAAAAGAGACTCTCTCTCTCTCTCTATATATATATATACACATATACATATATATGTGTGTGCGCGCGCGCGGGGGGGTCAGTGTTATTATGGTAGCCCGCCTCTGGCTTATCCTCTTTGGCATGATAAGTCCTCAATCTGTTGCTTTCTGCTTGGCCCATGCAAATGCGAATGGTCACCTGAAGCTCACACACACACATTACAGATATTCTTATATTTTTTTTTCTTGGTAGTGCATTTGATGTGTTAGGTTGGTTATTATGATTCGGTTTAAAAGATGTATTATATATTGTTCATGTGTTTTGTAATATTATTATGGACGGTATAATATTCATTAAAAAAAAAGACTGAGGAGAGAACAATATCAAAATCTCCCAATGTCAAATTAGTGTGTTAATATCTAATTTAACATTTGAGTAGGAAAATCACTCTTCAGTGCAATGTGATTTTTAGTGCTAAATTTGACATATGTTATATTTAGTGGCAAATTTGACACCAAATATAGCATATATGCCAAATTTTGATATTGGATTGTTGATTGATTTCTTTATAACCTTTCATTGAACCATTATAACAACATTGCCATTCTTAAAATTGCTATTTAGGTTTCTACGTTTACATCTTTCAAACCTTAATTAATATCATAAAAAGTATATATTGTATGTATAATAGCATTATGCACTGGAGCGTAACTAAAATAACATGGTGTAACTAAAATAACATGTTATATATGTACATTTTATTTTATTTTATGCCAAACATAACATTAAAATTAGCATTTAAATTGAAGACGTCTATTCATTCAAGCATCTTCCCACGTCAAACAATATATATATTTCAAAAGGTTTAAAAGGATAAGAGATAGTTTAACATTTTCATGAAAATGCAAATTAAAATCCGCTTTTATATTGATTTATTCGATTATGAGAAATTTCCAAAGAAAGCTTTTGGCATGTTCGGTTAATAGATTTGCATAAAAAATTTGAATAGAAATTTTAACTTTTATGAGATCTATATTGTAGCAAAATGGCTTCGATGTGATTCTATACAAAACAAATTGGCCAAAACAGAACACAAAATTCAGCCTAGATTGCAAGTGGGGCGGCATAATTTCTCAAAATACAAGGGAATGCAAACTCAAACAAGAGCTTGCCCAAATTAATGGTGCTGGAAAATCAAACCGAGTTATCTATCGTATTAAATTCCCTTTTTTTTTTTTGTGTGTGTTTCCTTTTGATGATAAGGGTGTTACTGTATTAGATGAAACTCAATACCTCAACCACTAGATATAACATTAGTTAGTTAGTTTTTCTACAAGGTCAAGGTGACAGGACGCAAGACAACAATCCAAGGGAAACGCGGCGCAAAGATTAGTCTTTACAATGTAACAATGAGTTCACCAATGAACGTGTGCGTGTGTTCATATTTTTGAAATGCTCTTTTCTTCATTTCACCATTGGATACTATGATAGCCAAATATTCATATCTATATCCATATATATATATATATATATATATATATATATATTCTCAAGGCCATCCAAGATATATAAAATAACATAGAAACTTCATGCCTTATGATGTCATTCACAAACAATATTGGCCAAGCAAGCAATGGATAATAACTACTTATAATTCAAAGTGATCTCTAGAAGAGCTCACGTTGCAATGTATGTAGACTGATATACCCTTTTCCCCCCTTAAAATACGTACTTTTTTATTTTTTTTATTTTTTGATAATGCCCCTTAAAATACATACTTATAGTGTGGACTGCAGCCAGTGTTGGTAGTCTGACACAAAGATTACAAAATCAAAGCCAAGTAGTGGGGAAGGGAGGACCCACAAATACTTAAGGGCATGAGTTATGAGATGGTGGTGGGCTTCTTTGATTTGCTTTACCCATCATCAAAATATATAGAGTTAGTAAACTATGTGACATCATGGATTAGCCAACTGTTGATTAACTTGGAGCTATCTTTAATTATAAAAAAAAATACAATTTTTTTATATAATAGTCTTTGTTATAAGTGTTGTAAAGGGGCAAGGGAAGGGTGGAGATTTAAAACGCTTGGCATTGATGATGAAACCTCTTTTCACAAATAATGCTAACATAATAATAGCACAAGGTTGAGGGAACATTAATTTTTGGGGAGATTGAAAAAGAGAAAAGAGTGATAGGCATGGCATCGAAAAGAAAGTAGCTCTAATCAACTCAAGGCAAAGTAGATGGTGGAGTAAGATATCCACAAATCTTAAGCCACTCTTTTTGTGAGAGTAATCGCCCTTTACGTGTGTTCCTACTTGGCTACCACCAACCCAGGAAAAAGATCAATATTTGTCATGCTTATTATATTCCCAATACCGTCTTTTTAATTAAATGATTTATTCTAGGGATCTATCGCATCATTAAAAGAGGCCGTACGTTTTCTTTAATAAGTTAGGGGATTGAAAAAAATGTCCGAATTTTTAATTTTTTTTGAAGTAATTATTGGGTATTGAAAATATTTTTAATAAATAACAGTAAAAAGAAAAATTATTAGTGAAAATTTACGATAATAGTTATGAATTAAAGGTGTTTTCATTTATAAATAAAAAAGGAAAAAATTTTCGTACTTAGAAATAAGGCAGAACTAATATGGCTAAAATTTAACCATAAAATTAAAAGGCCCTATCGTGAATTATTCATTACGTACATGAAAAAAAAAAAAAACAAAAATTTAAACTTCACGCAAAATACATACATTCAGCTAGGTTTACCTAGTGCCCTATTTAACCTATAAACAATTTACCCTAAAAATTTTGTGAAAAGTGGTATAATCAACATAAAGCTCGTGAACAATATGCTTTCGGTGTAAAAAGATATATCTTTAATTATTGTTCTTTTAAACTTTTTGAGGTGAATATAAATAGGCATTGAAATCTTTCTAAGGACAACCTAGTGCTTATTTTAGTGTATAGGTCATAAATTATTTAAAAGACGTGTTCACAGTAGATTCTTTTTTAGGTTGGACATGACTATAAGCATATTGTAACCTCTAACTTATGTGTCTACAATATATTTTTAATTATAAAAGATTCTCAAAAGATGTTAATCACTAAGAAATCAGTTTCCTACCTCGTGCCTCTTAACACACCATGCCATAGTGATTAGCTAGGAGCGATTGAATCTCGTGGACTTTATCAACACGGGTACGATTTAAGCTCAAAAGCATCTTTCAGATATCATATCAGCATGCCATGCGTGGAAGGTGTAGGGTGAGAGGAAGGTAAAAATTATTAAATCTTTACTTATATGATATGTGACGCAAGTGATACATCGCAAAACCTGTATAGGAAAAATTGAATTCTAACAAATTTAATTTAAATACTTTTCTTTCACCTTTTTTGTTGCTAAAATTATGATGTAAATCTTAAAATCGTTACGATGAGTAACTGAGAAACCAATGCTTAAAGTGCTTCAGACTGAGACAAATAGAGCAAAGGCTTTAGGCTCATTTATAGTCTTTGGTGCCCTCTCCATCTTTCCTTTCTAAGCAACGTGAGACTAAAGAGTCACCTTTTATTTTATTATTGCTGTTGTTGTAATTATTGATCAACTCTAGGGTTGAGAGAATTTGAACTCTTCACCTTCTAGTGGAGGGTGTAGATTTATCGCTAGGCTCTTAAAATTTAATAATTTTAAATCTTTTTTTTCTTTCCCTCTTTCATTTTTTTTTTTTTTTTGTAATTGCTTCTAAACTTGTCATGCATTTGCAAGTCTTCTAAACTTTTAATTTTAGCATATTTGCACTCTAAACTTACGAATTTTTTGCAAATCACCCCCAATGATAGTGATGTTATTTTTTTTAATTAAACATGACATGTATTTTTTATATGAATCATTAATTAAGAGCATGAAAGCTCTTTTTTATGGATATTAACCAAATTTATATTTAAAACAAAACTAATTCAAAATTTTTATTCTAATAAAAACTTAATTAATGAATAACATCACCATAAATTTGAATTAAAATGCCCAGAAATAAATATTCATGTAATTAATCATCTACTTATATGCAAGATACATGTAAATTTAAGTTAAAAAAACATGCTATCAATAAAGGTACTACAAATTTATAAGTTTATAGTGCAATTTATTAAAATTAAAAATGTGAGGACAATGTATGATAAGTTCACATAGCAACAGTGCAAAATAACCACATTTTAAGTCACCTATTAGGCAATAAATGGTCGAATAGTTTGCAAAAGAAAATGTTGAATAGTACCTGATGCTTGTTTATTGTACTTAAACTATCAATTTTGATGGCCAGTTCCAAAAGCTTTTTCTTTTTGGTGGGGGATACATTTCAGAAGCTTAAAGGGAAAAAGATTCTTCTTTGTACTGATACATAAGTTGAAGTGCGTGATAGTCTTTTTATTTTCTTCAGATTGACTCCTTTGTTGGAAAGAAAAATCAACAAAAAACAACAACAAAAACAAAACGAAACGAAATTAGCCAACAAATGTTTTAGACAAGAAAAATATATTTTTCGTACTATAGAATGACTGACAAAATAAAGGTGTATAAAAAATCAATTTTTATAAAAATTATTTATTTGAAAGATTTCCCTGATTATCCTTTGTATTGCGTTGAAATAGAACATTTGCTTTAATTAATAAAAAGATTTATATGTATTTTGAAAAAAGACTAAGAAATAAATCAACAACTTTTTAACCGGTTAATTTTTGAAACAAAGAGATTATCCTCAATATCTGTACTAAGTATATCTCAAACATAATTAACAAAAATTTATAAAAATTTATATTTTGAAATAAAAATCACAAAAATAAAGGAAAATATCCTTACCAAAAGTAACCAAAGAAACCTAATATCAGTTTCCCCCACAGACGAACAAACAGGAATTAATGTTCGTAAAGCTCTTCTACGGCGACGTTAAAACTTTTTCATCAAGGATGAGGACAAATCATGTTAGGGGTGGGATTTTTACAATGATGATAAAAATATATTTATGACGTGGCGTTTTGGCTATGCGAGTCGTAGAGCATCCACACCCAGACGGATTAGGCTTTAAAGCATCAAATATTACGAGGGTGTTTGAAATGATGATGAAAACTATTAGTTAGAACCATTTTTACTATAGAATATGAGAGCTTTACACTACAACATTTTTTTTTATTGTTATTATAACATATGAAAGCTTTATACTGTTTATAACTAAATTTATGGTGAAAACTTATTTCCACCACTCAACTAAATAGCCGGTACGTTTTAAGAAAATTTTCCGATTGAGTGTGTGTATATAAATTAAAATAATGCCTAATTATTAGATTGGATGGATCATGCTAGATTTAAATTTTAAGCATTGGCCGTATTGTATCAAGTTTGGTTTAGCACGACAAGTTTGACACTCCCAATGCACAACATATTTGGCGCATAAGCTAGATATATTCGTATTCTATTTATTCATTCATTTTTTACTTATTTCTTTTTTTTGGAAAAAAAATTATGACATTTAATACTAAATTTACAATTATGAAAACTAATAATGATATTTCCCATCTAGTAACATAGTTTACTTAAGACCATCTCCAATATAAAGCTAAATTGATGTGCCTATGATAAATTTAACATTTGAGTACAAAAGACATTCTACAATACAATGTCCTTTTTTATGTTAAATTTGTTATATACTAAACTTTGTAGCATTTGATTTTTATTTGTTGTTAGATTGATTGTTTAGTTTTAATAATTACAACATTATTATTTTTTAATTATTTTAATATTAAAAGCTTATTTCTACAAATTTCAAAGTTTAATAATTATAACAAAAACAAATATAGCATTCTAAATAGCATTATGCATTGGAGCATAAAATAAAATAACACATCAAATATATTATTTTTACACTTTTTGATAGTTATTATAAAATTGGTATTTATATTGAAGTTGATGAGCTTATATGACCAAGACAACTATGCATGTGAGTTGGCACAGCATAACTCGTGAGGTTATAGACTAATAAATCATCGTGGACAGAGGTGGATTTGTTTGTAGCTAATTTCTATATAAAAAATAAATATTTTACTCAGTTCCAACGGTTAGAAAGAGAACTTTATCAGTAAGGGTCTCCACAGGGAGAAAGTCTTTTTAACCTACAAAACTGGATGTTAGTAATAATAAAACTAAATGGATAACTTCAAAGCCATGGCACCATTCACTGGTGCAAACAGAAGGTTAAACTGTCATCTTAACATAAGACGACAATTAGCTAAACTGTCATCTAATCTATTATAGTAATATATGGTATATATTAGATGACGATTTTTAGCCGTCGTTTAATGCGCTTTGCTATTTTACGTTAGACGATGGTTATTGAAGAAACTGTCATCTAATGTCTTGCCATGGTCAAAATATGTCCAGATTTTATTTCCTCTACCCATGAGTGGCCTTCCCACATTCAATTTGTTCTAATTGGCCTCACAATTCACTAATTACATAAATTAATAATAATTTATAAAAATTAAACATACAAAATATAAGAATTCTATTAAATGTATGGTTTACAAGCCTAGGTGTTGTTGTACATATCTTCGTCATTCATATATCACCTCACTCAAATGCTCACTAGTATAAAATTCTTGGTTTGTCACAACTTATGTCCCCCATTCATAATATCTCTCATGTACCTTAGTATAAAATTGTTGCATTCTTTGTTTCCCTCTTGTTGGGGTACAAAATAAAAGGAATGTAAAGATATTTATTAGTTTAAATAATAATTCGTGCATTTTTTTTTTTTACAATTCAACAAGTATATATAAAGTAGAATGCTTAACTTTGGTTGTAGAATTTTAGTGAACCCATGAGACGTATTAAAGAATACTTGAGTTTTTGCTTTTAATTTCCACTCCTTTAAGCCCTAAATACAATTGGTTAAATTGCAATCAATCAAAAGATATATGCTATAAATTAGAAATAATAAATAATAAATAATATAATCTAGAAGAATGCACTTACAATTTAATCATCTTTTTGAAGTCACGCGTATGTCCTGATTGAGTGGATTCAACCATGTTATCCTTTTTTTTAGGGGTAAATAACATTGGCTGGCTCCTCCTTTATCCAAAAACTCACAAAGCATCCTTCCTTATTCTTCAATCACAACCTCAACTTGGCCTGACATATAGGAAGTGATCATGGGGCTGTCGAACCCCTATTTTTAAGTTGATTTCTAATAGGGCAATGGTGCCATAAGAAACTACGTATAAAAAAACAAAGATTGTTATACGATGACAAGTAACAAGTAAAAACTAAAAGTTAAAAGATTGTTTACAATTAATGAAAAGTGTAGACATAGTTTTATATATCATGTATGCCATGGCACAACTCACACTAATTTGAGTAAATCTGGCAAAACAATCAATATCCTCAACAGTAATAAAGAAGGGTACACCCTCAATCTAGGTGACATCAGGCATCATAATTCTAATTGTGTTAAAGGCATCCATGCATTGTTTTGAGTACCAATGTAAGCTTGCTATTTTGGAGGTAATCTTTTCAAATCATCTATCGGTTGTGTCACTTCCATTATATCCTCTGTTGCCTCTTTTTTCCCTTGTTTTCTTTCCACCACCTCCCTTGATTGGCTGGTCCATAGGTACCATTGGGGCTTTGCCTAGCCGATGGTTGGTCAATCGGAGTTTTAATAAATTGACTTAACGACCCAATTTGAATCCATGCTTTGGGCCAAGCCATATATCCTCTAAGAGCTTCGCTCACAACCTTATTTTCCTATGTTGGGAAAGGTAAAGCCACGTCCCTTACATAATGTCTTAATTATAACTTGCACATTATCTTTCCCAAGTGCCATACAATTAAGGACATCCGTGGGGAGAGTATCTATCCATGCCTTTCTTCCCCCAATGGTGAACTGAATACTTTGACCTTCCTTGGTTCTTGATGGTGTTAGAAGAAGGCAAGGTTTACTCTCACTAACACTTGATGTTGGCGGCTCCGTTGGTGGTGTTGGTGTAGAATGAATTGTGCAACTTGCATACACATTAGTGCATTATTCCATCGTAGGAGCCGTATTTTCTTCCCTACAAGATTTGGAACTCACTCTAGCTCATATTCTCATGATCTTTTCCCACTAGAAGAACTTAAACTCCATCATTTCTACCTTCTTACGCAACTCGATCACCTCTGTGTTAGAGCTTGAGCTGCAAGTGAAATGAAAATAATAGGATTGTTGACAAACTGAGTTGATCAATACCCATCCTGCATGTTCAAAATTGCCTAATGCTGCGGTCAAATACATCATGAGTCCCTTGAGATTGAAACATACCTCATGACGCTTGCTCTTTATAATCATCCTATAATTACAAAATTCATAAAAGTTAAAACTAATAACACTAAATCTAAAAGTTGAAATAAGTCATTCTTAAAATTAAAAACATCAAGTAACTCACAATTCATTGGCCAATCTCTTGGTATCTTGGATTTTTAAAAGTTCAATCCCTTTTTTTTTCGGATTAACTTCCAAATAAAGTGAGGAGGAGAAGGCATACAGATATTATGTAAATCCCTTCAATGAAAGCTTTTTAAAGGTTGTACCAAAAGCCACGTGCTATTTTAGAGGCATTTGTCATCAACGACTTCCTCATGGTCTCGAAAACGGTGAAGGATGCAACAATACCTCGCCAAACATGTTCCACAATTTCCTTCGAACTAAAACTCTTATGCCATTTTGGAGCTCATCCTCCCCTTTTCCAATACCTTGATTTTTTTATCGAATTCAACTTGTATTTTTTGTCTTTTTGACCTTAGCCTTGAAACACAGTTTTTCAAGGTTGCTTGCTTTTTCCATCCTTATCCGAATTAATTAATGACTCCTTTTTCTATAGCTCATAATCATCTTATTGTTCATTCATTTCCTCCTTTGTATCAATGAATTTATTGTCTGACATATTGAATTCTTAAACAATAACCAACATTCATTTAAATCACGTGCCAACATTAATTGTTGAATAAGCAATAACAAAAAATAAAACTAATAACCCTAAATAATTTATGGAAACTAATAAAAAATTAAAACAATTTCATACTAACACGATTTTAACATATTAATACACCAGCATACCAACACTTATGCAAATTCACACACACTAACATACGAACATTTATTAAAATCACTAATTAATAATAACAATATACCATTCACTAAAATCACCTACCAACATTAACTAATAAATACACGTGCAATAACAAAAAATAATAACACCAAAACTAAAACTAAAACTATTAGCCCTAAATTAACATAGAAACAATTTAACAAAACTAATAAAAATAATTTGTAACTACTTGTCAATTATTTCTAATTATAACAAATCCATTCACAAAACCTAAATATAAAAACCCTAATTATTAACTCAACAAATAATGAACAAAATTTATCATATAAATAACAATAAATAGAAAACAAAGTGAAAATGAATACAAAATAAACTACTAATTACCAATTAATGAAGCAAGACAATGGGATAGTGACAATGGCCGGCGAGGACAAGCGGCAAGGTGACGACAACTACGGAGGTGAGAAAGAGTCTTGAACAACAAAGACGATGAGTCCAAGTAAAGGCGAGGATACGGGTTGAAGGTTGCAAACTCGAACAGAGCTACAACTGTTCAAGGTGATGACAACAATGGTGACACTAAGAGAGGGTGGGAGGGGGGGGAGAGAGAGAAAGATAGAGAGATCAAATTAGTGGGTTTGATTTTCTAAGAAAGAGGGGTACTATTTTGAGGGTTTAATTTTCGAATGGGCAGGCAAGTAGTGACATACTTTAGACAATAGCTTTGTATAAGCCGTTGTAATATATTTAACATTAGATGACAGTTTCTTATAAATTGTCGTCTAAAGACAGCACGAAAATCCAAAACACAAAGGTTTTCGTACGACATTATTTATGACAATGATTTCCAAGGAAACCATTGTCTTAATTAGCATCAACAAATGCATTGTTTGTTGTGGTGGTTAACAAAAAATCTAAAAGTAACCCCTTTGTTTTAGCTAAATTCCATATTTACCCATATGTTTTTGACAATGCAGAAAGTATACCTCATGTTTAAAAATATCTTTTCAGTTTTTCAAAGAAGTAAAATATCTCTTCATTTGGTTAAAAAATTCAAAATGGCATAAATTTCTTTAATGATTAATAGTTAAATATTATTTTATATATTTATAACTAAGAACTTGAATTTAGAGTAAAAAAAAAGCAAAATAAATTCAATAAAATAAACTTTATTTTTTAAAATCTAAAACTTAACAGAGTGGTTTAATCCTATACAAAATTTGCGCCGTGCATCGAAACATACCTAGTCAAATTTGGCCTTGTTGGACAGACTAGACCTTATACTAGATCCATATTTATAGTCGTTCGAAAACGCTAGCTCCTTTTCTTTCTTTATTTTATTTACTTTTAAATCTTTTTTTAAATCAAATAATTAATCACAAATAAAAATTAGATACTAACTATTGTGTTTGTTTTGGTGTTTCAAAAGCTTTGACAATTGAATTTTTTTTTTTAACTTTTTAAAGATATGTAGGGGGATAATTTTTGGATAATTTGAACAAAGAAAAGAATACCTTTTAACACCTTAAAAAAATGAGTACTTTTTAAATTATAAAAAAAAAAAAGCCGAGGGTTTTTTTTTTTTTAATTTTTTCCACCATTAATGTCAGCATTTAGAGGTCCTCATCTGGTTGGGGGACCCGCCTGTCGCCACTTATCTCCATTACGTAAGTGAGATGAGTTTAGCACAATGCTAACACGTGGAATACAGTCAGCGCCGCATTTGACGGTTCACAACGATTGCTCACCAAAAGGCACCGGATTCTGTGCGACGAGTGGTGATCTACTTTTGGCTGACGTGGATATCATTTTAGGTTTTTGTTTTTAATTCGTTAAACTAATAAAATAACCAGATGAAAAGTGCAGTAATAAATGAAAGAGACCAGATTCGAAAGTTGTGGCAACCTTGTCTTCTTGGTGTTGTATACTTCAAGCTTTATCTTATCAACCGATATGTTTGTTTGAAAAAGAAAAGCATGATTTTTTTGGTTTTTGGCGATATCAAAGGGCAATGTTTAGTATTGACATATTTCAGCCTCTTTATACTCCATTGGTAAAAAAAGCAGTAGAATGCGAGGGGAAAAAAAAGGGTAAATTTTACAAATTTCTTTTGAATTTTGATCTATATTAAAATGCCTTCAAACTTCAAAAAGTACAAATTCTGTCTCTTGATCTATATTTTGTCTCTAAATTACCCTCTTCGTCTAACCCCGTCAAAAAAATGACAAAAAAGCTAAGTTGTCAAAATATGAGACTTTTTGGTATGAAATTTTTGTTTCATCAATGTCTTTTCCTCCAAAATACATCATTTATGGGCCAAAAGTCTGGTATCTCGGCTTGTTAGAGCTGGTAGAAACAAGAAAAGAGGAAAAGAAAAAAAGAAACAAAGATGAAGAAGAAATATGGTGAGAGAAGTGCAATGGAAGGAAGCAACAACAAAGGTAGAGTAAGCTCTTCTCACACGGAGAGCCAGAATTATTTTTTTCTTTGTCAGAAAGTTTTTCCTTTTTTATTGTTTGTTAAGCTATATTTGTATAATCAAGGGGATAAATTATTAGTTTTAATATGCAGATGCAAACAATGGTTTTTTTTTTTTTTTCTGTCAGAGGTTTTCTTTTTCTTTTTTCTTTTGTTGTTAAGCTATATTTGTGTAATCATGGGATAAATTCTTACTTTGAACAATGAAGTTGCAAACGATAGTTTTTTTTTTAGTTTGTTAAGTAATATCTTTTTATTGGAAAAATAGATTCATAAATTTGTTTATATATATATATATACACACACAAACACATTACTTAGATTTGTTATTCTTGAGTTTTTATAATTTTTGTTTTTATTTTGTATGTTTGGTTAATTTTTGTTTGCCCAGTCAAAATGATGAATCATGCAGAGCATAAGAGAAAAAAGGAAAAGAAAAACCCTTTTTTTTCCGACAGTAATTATGAATAAGATGCCCAAATTTGATTAGGTAATTGAAATAAATAAAATTACTCTTTTGCCCCTGTCACATGTGTCACATGTGACATTCTGTTCATTTTTTACAGTATCAAAGGGAGCAGGGGAATTTAGAGACGAAATATAGATCGAGAGTCAAAACAAGTACGTTTTAAAGTTCTAAGAGTATTTTGATACAGGTACAAAAGTTCAGAGGAAGTTTGTGAAATTTACCAAAAAAAAAAAAAAAAAGAAAGAAAAGGGTTCAAGATATTGCAAAAGTGGTACGAGACTATAGGCTTTCAACACTACCCAACATTTTACATATTTAGTTCTAAAACAATTTAGATATTTGATACAATATATTTAAAATTTTTCAAAATCTCACTTGCATTTGAGATTAACAATCTGTTGGTGTTGTAAGTCTAAATGTTAAAGTGAGTGTAGTGTATTTCCGCGTTGAAAACTTATAACACAAGGTAGCACTTTATAAGGCACTACCTTTATAAAAAGGTTATGTACAAGAACGAAAATAGCACTTCAAAATTTTTAAGTCATAATAAAATTATGATGCAAATCTCTAAGTATATTTCAAAGAGATTTTTGAAAGTCACATTTTGAGACTTTTACTAGACACCTTTTTGAAAGACAAAATCTTTTTAGAAAAATAATTCAAGCTTTAACGTCCCTAAAAGAAACTTTTAGAATAATGTTGATCATAGAAAAAAATAAAGATGAAAGAAACAAAGTGAATGTGACAACTATAAATTTTCCTAAGCTGAAAAGGGTTAAGAAAGAGAGACTTGTGCAGTCCTATATCTTATGAGAATGATCATAGGTAATAGTTTATAAGCAATAACGCCACCTTCAAATGGCATAAGGCATTTTAGGTAAAGCTCAAGAGCAAAATCGTAAGGCATTAGACGTAAAGCAGATAATATCATACTAAGTGGAGATACAAATCGTTATAGATAGTGTCAGGGCTTGACTCAGTTGGAAGTGTGGCCAACATACGGGAACGTTGGGCACCCAAAGATGAGGTGATAATAATAACCATAAATTCTCTTGAGGTGAAAAGGGCTAGGAAAATGTAAGTTGTGCATTCATACATCATCTGAGAATAGTCATAGGTAATTGTTCATAGACAATTTCACCACTTCCCAATGCATGAGGCCTTTTGAGTAAAGCTCAAGAGCAAATTCATAAAGGTTTAGGCTTAAAGTGAACAATATCACGTCAAATGAATATACAGAGTCGTTACAATGAATAAGAGAAATAGAGAAGCACTTTTTACCAGAGAGTCGGTGTATCAGTGCTAGACCTCTGGCCTCTGAAGTTCAACTTCAAGCTCATCATTGGATGTTGATTTTAGGGTGGCGTTCATGCCACCCATGGGGAAGAGGTTAAGGGATAGAATCTGAGGCAGGGATGGAGTTCTTGTTGGTCTTGACGCATTTACAGATGTGTCGGTCTTTGTCTCAACCTATCCAGTGGAGGTTTTTGTCTGTGCGAGGGGTGGAGTGGTCTTGTAGTGCACGTGTCAGCCTTTGTTGCAGCTACCAATGTGTGTTTGTCAACCACTCTCGTTTCTGTGGCTTTCTTTTGCCGGTGTGCAGAGACATTACCCTACTTGGTTTTTTGGGTTTTGGCTTTTCATCATTTATAATGACAATGGTTCTTACCTAGATTAGTTCATATTATTATTCTATATGTTCACCGTATGGTTCTTTTTTTTGTCTAGAAAATTTGTCTTTGCAATTGTTGTATTGTCTTGATGTTATGGGTTTCTCAAGATGGTTGGTCAGAATTTTTATTTTTTTTTAATCGACGGTAGAGAATTTTGTTTAATAGCCGTGTTGTGCTCGATATTTTGTGTACCATTTTGGTTGTTTTCTATTTGTGGATTTCGGTACACATTATTTTTTCTCAAGGGAACGGTTGTGTGTTAGTGTTGTCTTAGGATTGATGTTTGTATTTTCTTTTTATGCTTTCAGAATACATTTTTCATTTAAAACCGGACAGGAAGCAACTTTTAGACTCAAAGAAACCAAACAAACACAATATTCACAAAGCAATCCAAACATACTCTTTGTGAACCGAATTAGAATTGCACAATATAATAACAATTTTTTGGCGCATTAAAGAAAGAAGCAACTGGTAGATTTAGAGAAACCAAGATGAATATTCACGAAGCAATGTCAAACATATCCTTTATGAACCGAGTTAGTATTGCACAATATAGTGGCAACACTACGGCGTATTAAATAACGAAAGCCTGATAATCTTAGCATATGAAAAGTACTTCAAACACTATCAATGTTAAGTACCATAATTAATAAAAAAATAAATTTTATTTATAAGTCCTGTATAGTAGATTCTACCTTTTTATTAAGTTATGATATTTAGTAACACGGGCGTTTATAATGTTGTTCTTGGCATATTTGTTAAGTTGATGCGGCAAAATGCTGTCACATCAGATTAACCAAATACTTCCAAGAGGGCATGATTCACGCAATGCCAAAGAAAGAAGTTTTTTTTTTTTTCTTCCTTTTGGAAACCGCCAAAGAAAGAAATTTAGTGATGACTTGTTCTTGAGAAAATTGATGTGGTTGGGCATGTCTATCCGTAATTTGTGCATTTCATCATGGGATTAAATTAGAATTTAATTTAATGTTTTTTGGGACAAAAAAATAATTTTATTGGGATCTTTTAAAGTTTTGATTGTTTTTAGTATTGTAAGAACCATGTTATTACCACATAAAAATTTGATTTTTTTTCTTTTTGAAAATGTATATATATATATATATATATATATTGAGGGTCGAAAATGTGTGTGTATATATTTAGGTTTATCTACCTTCTTGTATTTTGTATTTTAGATTTATTCAAACAATATACCTTTGGTTTTTTATCTCATCGAATTTATACTTTAAAATTAGATGTAATACACAAATTTATACCTTTTTTCTAATTAATCTTCAATTTTGACTTACAAAATTGCGTAAAATACCCTCAAATTAAAAAAAGAAGAAGATAACTTTAAAATTAAAAAAAACTTTATACTAAAGTTTTTACCTTAAAAAATATATAAAATACCTTCAAAATAGATGTTTTGTGTGTTTTTATTTTTGTTTTCTTTTTAATTTTTGAACGTTTTAGTTTTTTTCTCTTTTACTTAAGAATATTTTAGTCATTTTAAAGATTAAAATTAACTATTTATTGAGATAAGATATAAATTTACATACTAAATCTAATCTAAAGATATATATTCGATGAGATTGAAAGTGAAAATTGAGGGTATAAAAAGATAAATAACCCATATATATACACACGCACGCCAAGAAGTTGTCTTTCAATTGTTCAATGTTTGTAGTTGTGATAATTCCACGTCCACTTTACGAAAAGGTGCATAGAGTTTAAATTTTTATATTCATAATTTTTTTTTTAAATAAAAGTTGAGGGCAGGAAAGTGAGTACATAAAACATACTTGTATTCGTTGTTAAATTAATTTGTTAACTCACGATGATAAATTTAACAAATCATGAACATCTATGAATCAACAGGTTTTAAAAATCTGTTTTTCAAAAAAAAGAAGAAGAGAGAAACAGATATAGAATATATATTTACAAAAAGGAGCAAAGCAAAATGTAAGTCCAGGAAGAAATAAGAGCACAGGTTTAATCGATGTGAAAGTAACAAAAGTTACTCGTATTATAGTTTAGTTGTACAATGATAAAAGTTATAATAGGTCTTGTGCATCTTTTCACAGGAATCGCAACTTGATGTCCACGTTTATCTAATCCTTGTTGTATTGACAGGCTACGACACACCAGAACGCATGGCTCAATATTAGACGCTAATGCATATATATGGCACACTTGAAAAGAGAAAACCCTAAAATCTAAAGTACAAAATTTATAAATTCTCCTTAACTATGTTATTTGTGTCAATATGTCCTCTTAAACTTCAAAACGTTTAAGTTTTACCCTCCTACCTATTACCCATCTCCAACTTTTCATATTCCGTCAAATTCCATCAGCTTTTTAATGGAAAAGGCTTTTTTTTTTTTAAGTTAGGTATGATATTTTGGTTTTATTAAATACCCACCCCTCCCAAAACATTAGTTAGGTGTTAAAACACATCTATTTTAGTTATTTAAAGCTAGTAATAAGCAAGAAAGAGAGAAAGCGTTAAACAAAACTCATTGAAAAAGCTCATTAAGAATCTATACCCAGGTCCAAATTTACTTCACAAATAAACCCAAAAATTTGTTTCACAAAAAAGGAAAAAGTTCCAAAGACAAAATTTAAGCGTGGATCTATCTTTGCATTAACAAGCTTATTAACTTAAAAAAGAAAAAAGAAAAGAAAAGAAAACTCTTCCAACGAAAACAAAAAAATAATAATAATAATAATAAAAGCTACTAACTATCCTTTACAATACAAAGCAAGAATTTAGTTAGTCAGTTTTTTTGTTTTTCGCTAGAAATTGTTTTTGGTTGTTAAGCTAACGTTTTTGTTATAGGGTGTTTGGTAGAGTAGTTAAAATTATTGGTTAGAACTGTTTTTACTGTAGCAGGTGAGAGCTTTACACTATAGTGATTTTTTTATTGTTACTATAACATATGATAGCTTTATACTGTTTGTAACTGAGAAAGTGGTTTAGACCACTAATGTCAAACACCACATCAAATAAATGAGTTTTAGCACCTCACTAATATTTTGGGAGGGAAAGGTATTTAATAAACCCCAAAATATCATACTTAACTTGCAAAAAAAAAAAAAGGACAAATCATCTTTTTCTGTTAAAAAACTAATAGAATTTGACAGAAGAGGGAAAGTTGAAGGCGAATAATAAATCAAGGAACAAAATAAATAACAGTTTGGGGGACATGTTAAGAGAAATAACATAGTTTATGAGGAATTTGTAAAATTTATTGAAAGTTAAAAGATATAAGATTTTTTTATGGTAGAGCTTGAAAAGATAAGATATTGGCAGATTTGTATCTTTATTAGAAATAATTTACCTTGTAAATATTTTATTTTAATATGATTTTAATCAAATCTGATTATTAAAGTACAGTAAAACAACCTAGAAAAGTGTAGTCCAAAAAATGTTCTCGTAAATATGAAAACGTGAAGAAGAAAGGATAAATATGAAAGGTTCTGGCGGGTAAAATAAAATAAAATAAAAAAAGATACAAATGAAAGGAACATAAAGTGGGGCAAAAAATAAATAAACCACTAGATAAAATAGGCATAAAATGGCAGCAATGCATATCATAAGGCACGTGTAAAACAAGATGTTCACTACTCACTCACACGCATATAAAATAATCTGTCTCCGTACATGTAACACATCCAAAAAGTTAGGTCAGAGAATAAAAGCTAAATTATAACACATGGACGGTAACTGCGCACCCATTACGATAGTTTATAGCGTTTCCACTTTTTTAAAGCCAAAACAATAGTAGTAGAAAATAAAATCTATGCTTTTTGTTTATGCATATACAATATAGAAAACTCAAAACTATGATTCCCATAATAAAAGTAAGAATTCAGCAACAAAAAAAAGTATTTAAGAAAATTCTGGTCTTAAATTATGATACAAAATGCCCATATATTTGGTTAGAAGGATCCTCTTTGTAGGTCTTTTCCCAAAAATAATAAAAAAAAAAAACACAGAGGGGCCATTTGTGCAAAACCTCTGAAAAAGAAAAAAGAAAAAAGAAAAAAGAAAAAAGAAAAAAAATGTCAATACTTTCTCCATGTCGTAGTTGTCACTTTCTTACCGGTTGGGAAAAGAAGACGTTGTTCTGTTATCTGTTCATTTCAGCTCAAAAACTTAAATGCGTCCTTGCAATGGTATTTCAATTATGAACTCTTATTGCACATGTTTTTTGTGCCCACGAAACGATGGCTTCCTTTCCAAATGGTATTAGGCATAATTAACCCAATTTTGGATGGCATATTGTATGAAATATGAGTCATAGTTGGGCAAATCTCCGCTTGATAGGCTAAATATTTGGCATTATAGGTAATTAAATAAACTTTGAGCAGAAGAAGGCTTTCTCCCAAACAAAGGTCCCATTAGTCGGCTAGTTGTTAAAACGGCACTATTTATCATGCTTACGAGAAAAAGTCAGATCTCAACAAGAGACGACACTAGTAGTTCCAATTTAAAGGCGAATTCTGGTTTCAGAAAATATGGCTTTTTACTGTCTGATTTGTATCGGATGTTACATGTCAAATTTGTGAAAAATAAAAAATAAATAAAATTACCCCATTTGGTATTATTTAAAAAATTTTAAAAAATATTTTTCTACATTTTTAAGACAAAGATTTCAAAAATACTCAATATAATTTTCAAAAAAATTTATTTTTTAAAACATAATTATTTTTTATCTATTTTAAAAATACCACGCGTACCCATTTTGTTTCTCACATTTTTACCTTGATATGATCGAAAATGCAAAAAATTTTGCACTCTTTGGTTCCAACAACCAGCGTGAAATTTCGAGGTGACGAGGATAAACTTGAATGCATGCAATGTTTTTTAGAAATGACACTATGTTAGAAAAGCTCGTCGATCCATAGTCCGATATAAGATGAAAAGCATCAACGCCGTCACAGAGCAATCCTACGGCTGCAGATGAATCCCAATTTGGTCCCACATAAAGGATAAAAAACCCACTTGCAAGAAAGCGGACTTTCTCAAATCTGACGCGGATTTTTTAAATGGAAAAAAAAATCGTGTAAGCTGAGGGCGGCTGACGTATTTTTAGATTCCGAGTCTGGAGAAAGGCCGACCTTTTCCAACATCCAATCATGACTCCACACGTGTCCGGAACGCAACCCCAATTGTTGACCAGCCCACACAAGGCGGCCGCCACGGGACCCACCGAAACGGAGTTCCACCGCCACCAGTCAAGATTGGGAGATTAAAAAAAAAAAAAAAGCACTGCGCATATACACACAGACACACACATAGATAAATACATACAAACCAGACAATTTCTTATTACATTTTTTTTCATATATAGACATTCCCCTATCTCCAAAGTTGTGATACATTGTCCTTTTTTCCCTATCTCTCTAACAAAGAAAATAAAAACCCAAAACTATTTCCATTTTTCATCTTAACCCCAAAACTTATGTATAATTACTCTAAAAAACATAATCATTCTATTGTTCCAATACTAGTAAAACTAGAAGGAAAAGCTTTTTTTTTTTCTTCCAACTTTTTTAAAATCTTTTCACTTCAATCCTCCCCTTTGCTCCACGCCACTTGGTCTTGGACTGTTTTTCACATACGTCCTATTATTATTTCCCTACCCTTTTTTTTCCATCACATCTTATGTAACTGTCTATTGGCTTCTATGTACAATGCTAAAGAGAGGTTCTGCCAATACCGGCCTTTGTGAGAGAAAAGGCGCAGGGCATTGGAGGGGCGGTAGAAACTAACTTTGTATAAGCGGGACAACAGAGCAATTAACTAAAAATATTAGGACTTGACACTAATACTAATAATTACTACTAGTATTCAATGATTAGTCCTCCCATCGGGGCACGGTGAGGAATTCCCTTTCTTCGCTTGGCCGTTTTGTAATTAACAGAAGTTGGTGGTGGCGTTGAAGGAGTAAAGCTTTGCACCTTGTTGTTGCTGTTATTGCTCTTTGATCTGCCATGGCTGCTGCTGCTGCTGTACGAGTCCTCCGAATCCGACGCCATAACCGCCATTTGCTTCTTCTTCTTCTGGAAATTCTTCGATGTTCCCACAATCTGCAGTTTTCCCAAAAAACACCCCCACAATTCGTCAGAGTATTTAATTAACACCCCAATTATTGACAGACCCAGAAGACAAACTTCGTGAATTCAACATTGTAGACTTGTTTGGACGCTGGGAAAATGCAGGGGGAAAAGGAAAACGAAAAGGGCACGAAAGTTCAAAAGTCTTGGCATTTTTTTTAGCTACCCAATGACTGACCACAAGATGACAGAAAGTCAAACTCATTTTTAACCAACCAAATGTATGACATTTTGGTTGAGCTGATTGGTTTGATTGCTTTTTTAAAAAAAATGTTTTTTTTAAATTAATTTATGTGAGGCATTGTGGAATATAAGTTGAAATAAACATCAATTAATTGACCTTGCAACCGAGAGAGCAGAATTTGAAGGAGTCAAGGAGGCTGCGCTCGCATACTTCGCAGGTGTTGGTGACGCCTTTGCCGGGCCTTGGTTGAGGCCGTTCGTTCAAGAACACAACTCTAGCGCTGTTGATAATGTAGGTTTGCACTCCACTAATGTCCAACACTTTTTGAATCTCCGACACCCTAATCACATCATGGTATGAGGACCTCCTTATCTGTCATAATAACAAGGACAACCCAAAAAAAAATTGGGTATCAGAAATTAAACTGATGAAAAATATGATCGGCCGTTATGAATGCAAAAACGATATGAACTTTGATTTGAATAAAACTGGTGATTAACGAATTGTTACTAGTTGGGTGTAAAATGACTGGTTTTGCAAATTGGGTGGATTTTTTGATTGAAAAAAGCATGCCATTGATGGTTTGATACCCATAAAGAAGAATAAAATAAAAGTAGCTTCTTTTTTTCTTTTTCTTCAAAAATGAAAAATTTTCAAAAAAGAAAAGGCAGAAAAACAGTAGATTCCCTTGATACTCCAAAAGGAATGACTGAAAAACCAAAAAAACAGAGAACCCAAATGGGGCAAAAGGAAAAAAAAAAAAAAAAAAAAAAAAAAAGAAACCCAGATGCCAAAATTAGTGAACAGAAACCATGAGAATTTACAGAAACTAAAATAAATAAAGAATTAGAAAAAATAATAATAATAAAATACCTGAATAGCGCGATGGTCCTTGTGGAAAGAGAGGCAGAGAGAGCAGAGAGCGCCGTTCATGCAATCCAAGCAGTACATATTACATTCGCTTTTGTGTGAATCGGCGTGCAACTTGCATTGCACAAAGAAGCTCTCTTTAAGTAGAGGTTTCAGCCATGGCGGCCACCTGTGGTTCTCCTCCTCCTCTGGACCCTGTTTTCAAAAACACCCAAAAAACCAAAAAACAGAGCAAAAACGAGAAAAATAGTCAAAAACCAAAACCCAGAAAGAGAATTCAATAAAAGATTGTAAAAAGCATAAAAATAATGAGGAAATAAGAATTACCATGATTCTTCTGCTCTTGGGCTTGATTTCGCGGACAGTGGTGTCGTGGTTTTCGATCGCCAGCTTGAATGACAAAATGAGAAAATACAATGCTTGAAACGGAGAGAAGAGAGGAGAGAGGAGAAAACAAGTGTGCTTTTGGTTTTTTTGGATTGAGAGAAGCTTAGAGAGAGAGAGAGTTTTAGAGAGAGAGAGGTTTCTAGAGAGAGGAGTTTTAGGTTTTTTTTAAGGAGAGTGGAGGCGGTGAAGGGAGAAAATGGGTACTTGTAGGGAGTGGTAGATGGCGTTAAGAGAGAGAGAGTTGTTTTTTTTTTTTTGAATGTTTAGTTTTATTTTATTTTAGTTTTTATTTTGTTTTGTTTTTTATTTATTTGGGAGAAAGAAAGAAAGAGGTCGTGCTTATCCACACAAAGTCCACAACCGAACCTAGTTCCGAACCCAAACCAAAGGTAGATGCGTTGGGTGCAAGGAACCCACCTCATTCTTTCCTTTTTATTTCCTTTCATTTTCATGCTCTTCTTTGGTCTTATCAAAAAAAATTTTTTTCCTTCAATTTTCTTAAGGGCGGGGGAATATTTATTATTTAAAATCAGCCCCTTTGCTTGTCTTTCGTTATTAGTGATAAACTCAACTTTTTTAAACAAAAAAAAAAGGATAATAGTGATTTGGGCATTACCTATTCCATTTAATTAAATAATTAATTGAGATACCCTCCTTGATATGTGCTCCCTAATGTTTAATTATATTGTATAATGTAGAGGGTGGTGACATCACATGTTTTGCCTTTGTTTTTAATTGTTTATTCTTACTCTCTTGTCTTAATCAAAGCTTGCATCAATTGCTAATCCGGTGGGTTCCTTGATACAATTTTCTTCCACTGAAATTCATGCGGTCTGATCCAATTCTTTCACATATTATTACAAATATTTACAAGGTGTTTGACATGGTGGTGGGAACCATTAGTTAGAACTGTTTTTTACTATAGCATGTCAAGCTTTATACTGTAACAATTTTTTCTTTTTATTATAACATATGAGAGCTTTATACTGTTCATAACTGAGATAGTGGTTAAAACCATTCTTGTCAAACAACACAAGTTGATGTCTCTACTTTTTAAAAAGAAATTTGTTGATACAAGTGCAAAACAAGTAAGTAAATAAACTAACTATAATTTGAGATATTTTTGTCCTAAAAAGGTCGTTATGCAACTTAAGATCGATCTTGGAATCATCAATGGCGGTGGCATGACGGCTAGCAATGATCCCTCCCTTTAAAATGAAATGACACACGTGCATGTATTTTTGATATTAGATTGGTCCTCTTTCTGTTACATTAGTAGTACCAGTAGAATCTAAAAATTGAACTTGATAAAGGCATGTGAACAAAAATAATCCCTTTGTTTTTAAGAGAAAAGAAAAAATACATTGATTTTGAACAGTTCCTTTTTCTTTTTGGTCTTTACCAAGCACTTTAAAAAGTACACGTCATTTTAAGGGACACAAATGATAATTGAGTAGCGAGTACAGTTTTCTTGAGAGTTCAAATTTTATGCCTGGGACTAGTTGAAAACATATTAGAAATCCTCTCTCGTATTTGTGATTGGAGTGCAGCTAGAATCAAAAGGAAAAATGTTGCACAAACCTTCAACTTGGTGAACAAATGGAATGCTATTTGGGTAACCTAATTCACTATAAAAGAGACTAGGCTGTTTGTGACAAGTTTATGTCACTGATGGCTATAATAAGGTTATATTTGGTTTTGGTCGGCCAGCCTTGAATATTGAGCATGATAATCTCTTACACATAAGAAGAATCATCTAGTCAACAGAATAAGTTCCTACTTCTAGAGAAAGAAAGAATTATAATGTCTTTTTAAGTTTTTAGTTTTTTGTTTTATTATTTTTATTATTATTTTTTTGGTAGTTAAGGAAAAGGGGTTCTGGGGTTTGAATGTTACATTGATATTATTCCTTGGAAAAATAATGAAAACGTGTAGAGTGCCGTAAATTGAAGCCAAAATAATACGAATGCAAGGATCTTTTTTATTTTAGTATGTGGATTTAACGAATACCTGAATATAGTCACCAAGTATCCTCATAAGAAAACCTACCAAACCTACACAAACGCTATGAAAAATCTCTCATGGATTTGTTAGCCATAAAAAGGTGTTGTTTATTGATTAATCCGCAAAACCATTTATTCCATTTATTCTCGCCAAAAAAAGACAATTTTTATGATGGAGAATGTAATTTTGCTCTATTGGTGGAGTATAGGTGTTTTAGCCATTGAATTAACTTTGTTAATGATTTAATCTGTGACATAAAGCAATTTTATATTGCGCACTGTAAATTTTTAATGTTGACGGTCATAGATCAACCATTAAAATCCTAATTCGATGGTTAAAATACCTTACTCTATCGGTGAAGTAAAATTGTCTTCTTCTTACCGTGAGAATTCAAAAAAAAAAAGGGAGGAGAAAAACAAAATAACTTTTTTTAATAGAACCAACTATTGACCATATTACAAATTTGCATCAATCATTATTGTCTGTTGTGAAAGAGGTAGGAGAAAGAATGAAACAACTTTTCAAGGTGTTGAATAACTAAATGGAAGGCCAACATCACTTTTAGTGCTCCTATACCCAAGTGGCAAACTCAATATAATTTTATAAACTATTCTCTTATCCCATGGTATTAGGATAAGCCTTCTTATTCGTCCTTAGAAACACTAGTAATTGACAAGTTTTTTTTTTTTTTTTTAACGGGAAATTCATTGCAATCAACTACAATGAGTAATACAAACTAAAACAGATAATGAACAACCAAATAGTATATAAGAGATACCCCTCGATTGAAATCGAATCCATCAGTAAATTCTGATAGCGGTTAAGAGGGACACACACCAAAAGCTTGCAATCGGGAAAACACCTCGGCATACAACAACGAGCATATTAGTTCATATTTGTTCCTCGGCACAATAGTAATAATAATAATAACAATAGCTAAATAAACAATTTAACATTATAATTTTGGGTCATTTATAGCATAATGTTAACCATAACCTAGCAATTTTTCAACGAGGAAGTTCAAAATGAAGAAGGTCGGATCGTTAGGCCTCTTCATTAATGATTAAAAAGAGTTTAGTTTACGTCCTATTGCTAATGAGAAGAGACAAAACAAAATGAAAAAATGGGAGAGATAAACACCATCTCTCCATTAATAGTATTCTCTTTTTCCGGGACCTCTTTGTTTGTTAATAATTGTTAGTAATAGGCTTAGGTTAGGGTTGACTTTAGCCAAATACATTCGCACGAATACAGATGAGTGGAGCTGTTGGATTAGTTACACGGTAATGACAAGAACAATCAAGGTCAAAGAAAAAAAAATCAATGTCTTAAATACTTGCAAAAAAAGGATTCATATTGATAGGGTATGGAACAAAGAAATTATGGGTATGATAGAGGTTTGGATCGTAAAGGAAACAAGTTTAATAAATTATTAAAATTTAATAAAATTTGGCGAAAAGATAATGGTTCATAACCATGTCTCGTGTCTTTTTAGAGAGTTTTATGATATGACATATTTTGCTATAGTGTAAGTTTTGGAACGCCAAAATCATAATTAAAATGTATACAAAGTGATACAACTTGATACAAATTTCATAGTTTAAAATAAAGTCTTACTTAAGGTATTCTTTTAATACTATCCCGTAAATTTTCATTAATTTACCATATTAGAGAATTCTCCTTGTAAAACAATACTTTTTATGAAAAATATTTGAAATAAAAGACATGTTATTGGTAGAACACAATTCTAAAATACTATTAAAATCACATAGAGAAGATATCAATTTTTTTAAAAAAAAATCATATCCCACAATAATTATATATATTTTTTATTGTGGTTGTAGGTATAAGTTGATGGTAGATTTAGATTTGATTCTACCACTATCTATAGAGTGCAAATCTCGTGCCCAAGTACAAAAAATTATATATTACTTTTTTTCATCCATCAACTAACACCTTAATCACCAACCAAAAAACAAAACATTTTTCCTTCCTTCCTTCCTTCTTTCTTTCTTTCTTCCAGTGAATCGAACAAGGAATAAATTTAATATTTTTCCCTGTTCTTATTGATGCAGAAGCGTACAATGCTCTGTTTGTTGTCGTTTCTACTCAGCTTCGGCTTCCTTGTCGTTGATGACGTTATAAACCTAATTTAGATGTCAAGTTGCAAGCTTTTCCGTGAACTTTTTGGTATCAAGCTGATATATTAGTATATAGAGCGGAGTTTCTTGCAGAGAAAACTTCTTCGTTTCTTCTTAAACGCTTTGGAGTTGGTCCATTGATTCCTTCACAAGATTAAGAAAAACCATCGACAAAAGGTTTGAACAAATAAATAAATAGAAAATACCTTTTTTAGGGTAATAAATAGAAACTTCTTACAGTTTGCCAATCGTTTCCATTTTTGTATTATTGACATTGGAAGCCGCCGTCTTGTTTTCATACTTAGATCATTGCTTAATAATTAGGGAATAATATTTAATATGTACTGAATTTAAAAGGGATTTCTTTTTCATTCCTAACGTGTATTTTTAAAAGAATTTGAGTTACATGTCTTTTCTTTGGCGTCTCGTTTCATGTCCTTTTAATAAAATCATGTCATATCACTTAAATGTTTAAGTGACATAATATTTTAATAGAGATGAAATTTTATTTGAAGTAGAATATGAATAAGAAAATCGTTTTTAAAATACTTTTCCTTAAAAGTAATTTTAATAATAGACAATCCAAAACTAACAAATTTTGTTTGTAAAATGTGTGAGAAAAGTAATGTGGCTGGTGGCAATAAAATCTCCATGTTTAATGTTTTGTTAAGGAAATCAAAAATATTTTGAAAACATAATCAAACTAGTTTGAAAAAGTTGCTTTCTCATCTCTGTTATAATTCGAAGACATATTTAATACACGATTTCACAAGGTTACTCAAATACAACTTCACTTTTTCTTAAAACTGAAATAATTGTTCATAAAATTAATCAAACACAATTTTGAATCAAACACAACAATATTCCTAAAAAATTCTTATTTTTGTCTTCGTACCAAAAACAAAAACCATTTTGAAAACACTAACAAAAGGTTTAAAATTTGATTATCTAGTTGGTTGCTTAATGCTTTTTTCTTTGCATGATTTTCTTATTAAGTTTTGTTAATCTTCTCACTTAACTACTGAGTTAGGGCTTCCTTAGATCCTAATTTGGTCGATACCGCGGGAGTTAAAGTCGATTCCAACATAAAGGATTTATTACTTTGTTGAAGGCAAGAGATCTTCTGAGGGAGCTCTTCGGCCGGGAGTTGGGGTCCAAAATTGAAAACTTTCGGATCCTGCAAGAACCAAGATTTGACTTGTTGATTTGGAAGGAAGCTAGAAATGGGAAATTCTCAGTCAAAGGAGCTTACCGGGAAGCACAAAAGCTCGGATTTGGAGAGCAAAGCAAGATTTGGGAGAGCCTATGGAAGTACAATATTCATGACAGGTTTCGGCTTTTGCTAGGAGGCGTCTACAGGGTTTTGGGAGGGTCAGATTTGAGACATCGAGCTTGCCTTAGAATGTGTTTCTTTGTTTGGGTGGTCTCGAATTCTGGTGGAATCTGACTCCAACTTAGTTGTTGATGCTACTATCATGGTCAAACCACCTTACTGTCGGAGGACTATCCCAGATTTTTACCATGTTTTGAATTCCTTTTGAGGTTTTAATGTTTCAAATTTGTAAATGTCATCTTTTAAGATGTAATTTTTATAAATACCACATGTTTATTTAAGATATAATTTAACATATAATATAAATGATAAAGTGACATATATTTTTTTAAATATGGCATAAATAAATACCACTTTAAAAAGTGTGGTATAACATGTAATTTTCTCCAAGGAGGTAGCTTAGTGGCCTTTGTTATCTGGTAGTGTTAGCTACATTGATATAGCGGAGGTTGCCCATGTGTGGCAACTACTATTTCGGCTGATTTTGAATAAATCCAGGACTTCTCTTTGAGCAAAAAAAAGGAAAGAAAAAAAAAAAACCTTCTTATGACAACTTATTACCGATTATCATGCGAGTGATAAGATTACTCATTTTTTAATAAGGTCTTAAGTTCGAGTCAGTTCCACCATGATAAGTGAGAGGTATATAAGTAATCTACTTTGAGAGACTTATATGTTATGCAGGATGTGTCTTTACCTTCCAAAAACATACAGAACACACCACTTTTATTCTTATAACTTTTTTATCTTATGATAAAAAAATGAATGAATATTCAAGTTTCTACGTGTATACAATTCTTTGTTTTTTCGTTTTTTGTTTAATTTTATACACATTTTAAGAGCGACCAACAAATATATAATACAACAACTTTGTTTTTGTAAATGTCAAGTTTTGAAAATATTTATAATAAATGTAAAATTTGTGATATAAATAATTTATCTACCATTTGCTTATAATGTAAATAATTCTTATTTACATAATAAATGAATTTATAGTGCAAATAATGTATTTACCTCTATTTTTTTACAATGTAAATAATTTCTTATTTACATAGAAAATAAATTGTTTACTTTGTAAATATGACATTTAATACAAATATTTTCAAAACCTAATATTTCCTTTAAAAAGTTTTAAAAACTATGATATTTCCCTCATTCTTTCAATTTCGATTATATGTAAATCAAATTATAATGGTATTTCGAAATCTATTTGAAAAGAAATTCATTTCCAAAATTAACGTAATCGCTAATTTCATATGATCATCATAAATATCAGACGACATACAATTATTTTTGGGAACATGCTGACTAGAGATACAACCTTCCAAAATCATTCTCATCCAGGTCTCCACTCCTACCCAAGGAGGGCCGAGGTTAGTTCGTGTTGGGAAGGCTTTTTATACCCTTTTCAATCTCCATCGTGATATTTTTATCAAAGAAAATTTTAATTAATTAGAAGGGAATTTTTATGATAAAGAAAACAAGTTTACTCAATTAATGAAATATAAATGTTTTAACGTTGGATGATTTGCAATCCCTATGACGCTCATTAAATTTGCGTGTCATGTTTATGAAACAGTTGATAAGGCCTTTACTTTTAATTATAGAGTGACAAAGCACAAACTAATAGTATATTGAGAAAATATTACACATCGTTTCTACCACATATATATATCTCTCTGTGTGTGTCTGTGTGTACGTATATGTATTTAAAGGAATTCTACCCCGAGAGTTCACTTACCATATAAGGTGACAATTAAGATTATTTTTATTTCGTGAAATAGACAACTTAAACAAATAAACACAACTATAATAACGTGTTAAGAGCAAACCAATCAACTGTAACACCTGAACATTAGAAGCCAATTTGATTACCATCCAAACTAACATTATTTTAATTTCAAATAACCGCATTTCTACAACATCTTCTGGTTGTAGCTACTGTTTGACTTATAGTCCTTTTACTTTTAATTTAAAAAAAAAAAAAAAAAACTGGTGCATTTTTGTTATCTCAATGGGATTGTAATAAAGTTTGGTGAATGGGAATGGCTTACGCTTAGATGGACATCTTCTTATTTTTGTGACACGTTTGACAGAGATTTTGTTTATGCTTTTCGTCATGTTTGAAACTATATTTAAAAAAAAAAAAAAAAAAACTTTACATAGATTATAATGATTTTAAAATATTCAATAAGCAATAAAAATTTTATTGAAGTTTTTTTTTTGTCTTATGAAGACTTTATTACAAGTTTTAAAGTGTATTATATATATATATATATTGAAAAGTTATATTTTATGGCTTTAATAGAAAGTTATTTTGCAAAACATTTATAACAGATTAACCAAATACTTTCAGAAGAGTGTTTGGATCCAAAATCCAAAAACAGCCTATAACAATAAGATATGTCAAACATACTCTTAACTTGGATTTAAGTTTTAGCTTTCCAAATATTAAATATTAAATTTCTAATTAATAATATGGATGAAATATAGGATTGGTCCATGACTCACCTTCCAAGAGATGCAATCAAATAAACAAAGGATACAGACAAGTTCAACGTAGCTTTGAATGCTATAAAAAAAAAAAAAGAAGGGAACATTACAATTGGCTTCAATGATTACAATAAAATAATGAAACAATTACATATTATTCTATTACTAAAAAGATTAAGTGTGCTCACGGAATCACATTATTCTAATAGAATGATATCTTGTAGTTGGATTTAGTTTGAAAACTACAGATTCCTTCTTTGTATTTGCAAGTGATGGTATAATATCTTCTCCAGGATTTTTTGATACAAGACAAATCTCTATTTAAAATTTCATGAAGCTGATAAATAATGGACCTTTGTCATCACTGCTGCCCAAAATAGTGAGGACAGATTTGAAATCATTTGGATCAGTTAATTTTGCTAATTAATGTAACCTTCTGTCACAGACGGTTTCAATTTGCATCATCACTTGTCCAAGTGGATTGGTTGTTGTAATATTCGCACCCCCAATCTTGTAGTGGACAATTCCAAATGGAACATATGGCCTCAAAGAATTAGGGTGTACTACAAAAACCTCCTCACATAATGTATAATCAACCTTGCGTCCTTCTAAACCTAAATCATGCTTCATCGTATCCTATCCAGTTTGATTTAGTGGTCGTTGATAAAACCTCCCTTATTAACTCCTGCAAATTTTCAATTTATTTAGTAGATACACCATAATCTACTTATAGTTAGGTTATGAATGCATACTCTTATAAATTATTCTTTAAATTTTATTTTAGTTACAATATCAATCTATTTTGTTGTTTTTTAGTACAAGGTTGGACAGAAATAATTCCAAATGACATCAACTTCTAGTTCGAATCCCTCATGATTTTCTTTGTGTTTGTTTCAAAAATATAATGGTAGTACTCTATTTTGTTACAAGTACAAAGGGGAACAAAGAGTACTTTTCCTGGTTGGGAGAGCAATTGTCCAAATATTTTTGAGTTTTTCTCCTATAGGACTTAGAAAAGTCAACAAAAATGGAGTGTGTGCCTTAGAATTAAAAAATGGAAGGAATAATGTCGCACTAATTAATCCAAGACACAAGGATATCTTGAGATAATTGGGAAGCATACAAAATTTTGCTTCTTACGTAAAATAAACTTTCAGAGCTCGATTTTGACCTCGGAGTTACCTGAAACGAAGACTAAAATCTATGGAGTGGCTTTAAATAATCCAGAGTCAAGAAATGGCTTGCTACTTTTTTTCTTTTTTTTAAAATCAAGAATTAATCAAAATATGAATATCTTCTTTAAGATAAATTGTATCCAACAAGGCCTAAAAGTTTTACCGTTAAACAACAATGAATTATGGTGAAGTATAAACAACAACTTTTTTGAATGTCACTTTTATGATAAATTGTATCCAACAACAAGGCCTAAAAGTTCTACCGTTAAAAGTAAAAACAATAACTACCTATAAACGTCAATCCTTTTGTTGCAAACACGAGTTTAATGGAGCAATTCTTATTGGACATCAATGCATATACACTGTTGATGCTTACTAGTCAGTGGCAGCGAGTCAACACCACGTGTGGTTGTGCACGGTGGTCAGACGACTCTTCCCTGCTCGCCTTTGTCTGCTCAGAAATACCTGCAATAAGAGGAAGGATGCTTCAGAGGTAAAAGGTTGACACCGGTAGGGTACCAAACAAGGGCTCTCTGATGCTCAAGACTGGTGCTGCTTGGCAGAGAACAGGAGCTAGTTAGTTTGAAAGGAGCATGCTTGCCTGAGCTGCAGTAAATGCGCTCTATTTATAGGTTGCCACTTAGACCGAGTATTGGGTAGGTTTTACCCACAACCCGTTTGTTACATCAAGGCCTGTCAGGTGGCAGGAGACAAGTGTCACGGTCCTCGTCAGTGGATTAGTCTCCATCCGACGGAGGGAAGTTTACCACATGTTGACTCCTTGTGGCGAGTGGCAGCTTGTTTGTAGTTTAGGACAACCCAACCCGAGCTGGACCCGAGGAGGCAATCGTTAATGTCACAGCTCGGAGGGCCCTAAAGAGCACATCGGATAGACGAGCACCTCGGATAGACGAGCCGAGCTCAAAAGTGTACGATATTGTGCTCCCAACTACTTTCACCAAGCAAATTTACCGACCACCTAAAACAGGTTCCTCAGCGGGAGGCGCCGAGCTCATCCCCAACATACACTAAATAAAAAGTGTGTGAGTTGACTTGTTATCCTCGGCAAACTATCTGAGATCCCACTACCTTCGTTGTGCTTTTTATTTGGCTCTCTTGATTGTGTGTAGCTTAATTTGGAATTCATATTTCCTATTTGATTTTATTTGTATCATCAAAGCTCTTCATATCTTTAAGCTCTTTTCAAGCCCCGTCCTCCGCCCCCGCACCCATCTCCACCCAAACGCATCAACATTATTAGACCTAACAATCTTAAGCTTACATGTATTCTATATTAGATATTTCAAGTCGTGGTTAATAGATGGTATTTTCTCCAATAAAAAAATATAGATGACGGCTTTTTATGCAAATTCTTTTTGTCTATCACATAAGGAGCCATATTTTTTCAGATTATAGATCTTAAAAACCTATTATGATTGGAATTTTTTTAGATAGTTTGATAGATGCGAGGTTTCAGGTTCGATTTTTATGATAGAAGCGTTGAGAGTATTCTTAGATGACCAATTCAATATCTATTAAGCTTTGGTGGATATAAATAATGCGATTCAACTCCTCACATATGTGGTTACGATTCAATGCAAAACATTTTTACATTATTTTTCATGTTGGCGCTCCTTTTGTGATGTTCTAAGTGATAATTATGGCTGATTTTTTTTTCACACTCTTTTTCAATTAAAAAAATATATATGCTTATGCCAGAAAGCTAGCATACGAATAATTATGAGTTCAATTCTCTTTGCAAGAACAAAATCCACATAAGCCTAGCCAGTTCTTATCCCATCCACGCCACCAAAAGAAAGTATATTTGTTCATTTGTTGAATTTTAAATTAAAAAAATCCTTTTAAAAAATAATTTTTGGTTGAAATCCTTTTAGATTTTAAAAGGTGGAACTTTTGTTAGATGCTGCATTACTATTTTTTTTTCCCGTCCCTTTTGCTTTTTGCAAGGCGTGTATCATGCGTTTTTGGTGATAAGAGTTTAGAGATCATGAATAGATGAGGTTCTTAGTGGGTCATGCACTATTTTAGAAATGACAAAGTGAAAGAACAGAGCAATTTTGCCCCTCCTAGGGATTGAAGAAAAGAATCAAAAAGACTCCTTTTCTCTATACCTAACCATATACAAGAAAATAGTCTTTGTATTGCATGGTTTTACATGGACGATACACACTTCGACTGTTAGATTTTGGTCAAAATCATATAAAAATTATATATATATATATCTATATATAACATATAGTTTTTAATATAGATCAAATGGTTGAAAAACATAACTCTATTAATACTATATTTCTTTTACATTGTGCCACGGAAATAATCTTTTAAAAAATATATAACATGTGTATATGATATAAGTTATGCGTGGTGGTATAGGAAGTTCCTTTTGTTAGGTCATTGATTATGTAACGTTGGGAGATGAAGTATCTTACTTCCGAATCAACGAACTAATAAATCTGAGCAAGTAACAAATTCTGATTATATAAATGAATTCTAATTTAAAAACCGTTTCATTTTATATAATTTATCTTTATCAATGCTCCGTAGCTTAAGATATATGTGTTGTTGAAATTAAAATGTGTACGGAATCTAATCCACATAACAACTAAATTTTAACAATTTGTTCCAAAACGCTCTTAATATAATTTATTATTGTGAATTTTTTTTCTCCCTTTAACTCATGGGCTACAATATAACTTTTTAAACTTTTTTTTTTTCACTTCTTGTTATGCCGATATTTTTTTCCACTTCTTGCTCTTACGATATCTATTTATATTTATTTGAGTGGAAACACAAATATCTAGCGAAATATATGTTTGCAAAACGTCACATCATCCAAACAAAGGTTATCTAAATAAAAGGATAATTAGTGTGATCTCTAATATCTTTTTTTTTTTTTTTTTAATCTTTTTAGAGGAGCGATCTCTTATATCTTTCAACATTTTTACAAAGTCCACTTTATCAATTCTTAAAGAGATGAAAATTTTCACTAGTTCGCCAGATCATATTGGGATATAAATTCAAGTATTTTCGTGAAATAGAATTTAATAAAAATAGGATTTCTTTTCTTGCTGAAATAATAAGAGTAGGTGTTATTCCCAAATCTCGATCATATACATAAAGAAATAGGTAAACTTTTGGTGGGAACTCCCATTGCTGGCAGTGGTAGAACCAAAACATTTTTTGAATGGGGGCGCCATATACAAAACTAGAGATAACTATTTCCATATTTAATTATTTAGTGAGAGTATAGTTATAATTTTTCTTGTACAATGGGGAAACATTTGATATTGTATGAGGATTTTAAGACTAAAATTCAATTTTTTTAAAATTGTATTAGGATACAGCTAATATTTTATAAGATTTTAGGACTAAAACTTAATTTTTTAAAAAAAAATTAAGTGGGGACACAATTGATATATTTTAAAAATCAAAATTAAAACTCAATTTTAAAAGATTTGAATGAGTGCACATGCCTTTAGCTCTATCACTAATAGGTGGTGCATATAATGAAATCGTTAAAAATTGTTAAAATCATTTTTTTTTATAAATTTAATGACTAAAAAATATAAACCTACCTGTGAGTATTTTTCTTTCTTCCTGGCCCGTACACTTATTTCAAAAATATACCTGGTACGTTTAGTAATTATTACAAATGGCTTTTGCACGAGTCAAGTTGATCCCCCAAGAGACGGCATTCCCTCAAGAATCAAGAATCACAAAAACACGTTGCAATTTGGACATTATTTACAAGAAACCCATTAGAGTCAATCTATAATCAAGCACGAGTCCACAAAGCGATCATTTTCTTCTTTCTTTTCTTCACCAGTGCCGACATGATTCACTTTGTGACAATGTATATGATGAGAGCTTCCCTTTACTCTTGGCGTCTTAAAAAAAAAGTTTTTGTTTTAGAACATACAAATGCAAAATCTTAAAAAAAAAGGAGCCACAAGGATCCCTGGCGCAATGGTAGCGCATCTGACTTCAGATCAAAAAGTTGCGTGTTCGATTCATGTCGCGTTTAATACCCCGAAAGGTTTGCTACCTAATGGAACACCTTTTTTAGCACAAATAAATAAAAAGGGAAAATAGAGTTTGTATTATAGAAAAAAATTACATAGAGTATTGTTTTTAGCTGCAACAAAATTGTACTTAAATTTGATCTAATAGTTAAAAGAACAACACTAAATCATTATGCCTTGTTTTCTCACTCTACCATAAAATTCTCTTATAAGCCAAAAACAAATTTAAAAAAAAAAAAAAACAAAAGAAAGAAAAAGGTTGGGAAAGATGGTGGGTTTGAATTTGACTTGGAAAGCCATGGGAATGGTACTTGAGTCAAAGTTTGGGAATTTTTCTTTGAACCCCACACGGTCTCGTCACGGCACACCAGGTTTGACCAAGGAGTGCGCGTTTCACACGACTCCCTCATAGTTAAGTTGACTCTCAAAACTACGCCGTTTTTTGGCCCTGCAGAGCACTTTGCGGGCCCCGGGTATTAAATGCCTCTTTTGGAACCTCATAGAAGCATCTTTGAGCCCAATTCCTCCTGGTAGGCTGTTGTGGGCCCCTTTATTACTGCTTGAACCGGCCACCGGTCGAGGAGTGATAGTGTTGTTTTTTTGCAACATTGGCGACCAATTAGTTTTCTCCACGTCATCCCACACAAACGCTGGCGTGATGTTTATTGGCCCATTCTGTGATCTTTTCTTTTCTAGTTTTCTCTTTTTTATTTTTATATTATTTTTGTACCAATATTCAGTTGCTGTAAATCAAAAAGATTCATGTTTCTTTTTTTTATAGAAAATTAATTTCGATTGTTGATATATAAAAGCTTGGGTTTGCCCATTGAATCCCAGGTTATGTCCCTTTTTTGTTGTAATTTTTCTTAGTATTTTTTTTTTAAAGAAAGTTTTATTAGTATTGTTTTTGTTCCTAGATATGAAACATAATTCTTTTTAAACTTATGGCCGAGTTTAATGACTTTTTACACTTTGAGTTCAAACCATGATAGGCAATGCGCAGAGAAAAATTGGAAAAAGAAAAATACAAGTGGTTTGTTAAAAGTTCTTTTCAAATTTGAAAGCTTTACATTCTATTCTAAAGTGCTTTTTGTCCCTTTTTTATTTTTTATTACCTTTTTTAGTTTTCTATATATTTGTTGAGGAATATTTATGATTTATTGTGTATTTTTACATAGAAATTGTTGAGAGTGTATGAGAAAGCGGTTGGAACTACAAGTATTTTTTATTCAAAATTTTTAAAAGAAGGTACAAAAAAAAAGTAGAAACTAAATTTTGTAGTTTCCACTACATTCTTAAACTCTCTATAATAATTGGATTAACTTTTTGATAGTCATATTTATGATTAGGAGCAATTTTATTTTACGTTCTATAGTTTTTACCGTATATATCTATGATAAATCAGATCATTAAAAGATAATTCAACTGCTAAAACAATACATCCTACTAATTGTACAAAAATAAAGTTTTTAGCGTAGAACTATCCTTATTCACTGGAGCATAAATATATGGCAAAAGGTTGCAATATGGAATAAATATTTAAAGGTTGTTAAAAAATGATGAGAAAAGAAAATGAAACGGGGGAGATTCCAAACTAAATAGATTAGGAACAACCTGGATAGTTTTCTTTAGAAAACAACCAACAAAATTTCAGCTAAGACGCCTCCTACTTAGTTGATTGTACGTGGCAGCAGAAGATTTGCATCTTACACGTCACATTTCACTGAAAATGAAAAATTATACAAAAATACAAAACACTCTTTAGAATTTTCTGCCGGGCTTTCTTTAGTTGAGCATATCTGTTAGCAGTGTATGTTTTTATGCGCCATATTAAAATAGTGATTCAAATCAATTGTTTTAAACTTAAACAGTATAAAATTTTATTATCGTAATATTTTAAATTAATTGATTCACACCAATATTTTTAAACACTTTATTAATCAAAAGTATATCAAAATAAACTATAACGTAAAACTAAAAATAAAAAGATTCAAAACAAAAATCTGCCAATGGAGTAATACTTCTACTGTAATATCCACTTTTTCCTTTTTTTTTCTTTTTTTTCTATAGCTATTTTAGCTCATTCTATGTGGCAATAGAGGATTTCTGTTACAAGTCACATTAATTCAGTAAACTTAAAAAAAAAAATCACATTTCACTAAAAACGAAAAAGTAAGTACAAAAAAAAAAAAAACTTTTCAGAATTTTCTTTCAAGCTTTTTTATATTTGGGTGTAGGCATCTCAATTGGCCATAGTGTATATTTATGAGCGTTGAATTTGATCAAAGGCGTATTAAATTGAAAAACAATGTAAAAGTGATAGAATCTAATACAAATATGACGTTCAATAAAAGGACCTACCAATAGACTCATAGAGTGTTTTTTCATACTTTTATTGTATAATTCTCGTTTGTTTTGGAGCACACGTTTTAAAATTTAATGGTGCTAATGAAAAAACCCAATTAGAAATTACGTGTCAAGCCAAGGCCTAATAAACCCTCAATCACGAAATTTGTGCCAAAATAGTTAACTACCCCAAGACGACAAAAAAGACAGGATATAGAATAATAAAAGGTTTTGATGAGGAGAAGATGAAGACTTAAAGATTGTTAAATATTATTGCTGGCACTACGAATGTAAGTTGTAATAATTATGGTTTAAATGAATTTTCAGCAATCACAAAAGGCCAACAAGTTACAAAGTTGCCAAGGAAAATGTCATACGACTTTACAGCCACCAGAGTCTAACAAGTTGTTCCAACTTGTTTGGCCCTTTTAAACACTTTCTTTGTCAAAAAGCACGTCAAGATTACTGCACAAATTAGGGGGGGAAAAAAAAAGAAGAGGGGGGGGGTTTAATATTTTATGTGGCAACAATGAAAATATATATATATGTAGATATGTTTCATGTAGCAACAATTAAAAAATATTTTATAGAATTAGTTTTCATTATCATTTTTACCGTTCCTCGAATATTCTTTCCCTGACTATATATATAGTAATTAGCATAGTCATTATAATGTGTACAATACAATTTTTGTTAATTACAATAATAATTCGTGAGTAATCAAAACTATGATTATTTATTAGTAAAAAACTTATTATTTATGAAATATTTCTTTGTCAGTACTACCAAAGAAAATTAAACAGAAAAAATAATGTATTCTACCACGCTTAGGAGTCATTCTCATTTTTTTTTAAACAATACCTTACTACTAGAGTTTTTTTTTTTCCCTACTAATGAGGTTTTCTTTCATTTTCTCTCCTTTTCACCATCAAGTGATTTTTTTTTTAATTGGTTTTGGATCCCAAAACAACAATAAAGTATGTATTTAGGTCGTCCACGTTTAACTCCACTCAAATACGGTGGAAACCACCAAGTTTTGGAGTCTAGTGGTATGGCCACTATAACGCCTAGAAACTATGGCCTTTGGTAGATACTAGTTAGGTATTATATATATAGTTTCTTTATTAGAAGATATATTGATATGATTTCAAACAGTGTTATTTAGGCAGTTTCTGTGCCAACGCTACATAACATTTTGGGCATGCAAAAGAAAATTGCGTAAGCTATTATGAGTTACTTGATAAGTTCTGAAAGAAGTTTCAGTTTCTTTTTTTTTTTTTTTAATGCACATTGGATTCCACTTACAACCGTTAGACGATGAAAAAAAAAATTGAATAGCCGAAATTTGTTACTTTTGTTAAGTTTATTGATTTTTCTTAACAAATAAGATTGTTTCCTTTTAAGGACTTTTAATGAAAAATGCAGTTTTTCTTTACTGATAAAACATGATGTTTTTGTTATTGGATAAAAATTTTAACAGTTTATTGCTCATGTTTAAAATTTACAACTTATAATATAAAATTACTTATAATCACAAATTAAATTGTTAAAAACTTAATCTAATAGTTTGAACATCTCAAAATTGATTTTTTTACTATAAGAATTTCCTTCTTTTTATCATTTAGTGGCTGGAATTTGACGGTATGGTACATTCTAAGTTTATAATATTATTTATTATGAATTTTGAAGTTCTAAAAAATGGGATATTGCCAAAGTGATCAGTTCCAGGTACAGGTTATATTCCAAGTTGTAAAGTTCCAAGAAATTGGACCGAGCTTTCTGTTGTCCTCCGATGTACAGTCTTTCTAATGCTCCTCGGAGAATTCATTTCTCAGAGATTTCCCATCAAAACAATAAAAAAAAAAATTCATGGGAAAGTTCAATGTCATGGGAAAGAAAATGAGTGGGAAGTTAAGTTGCAGAAGAAAAAGAAGAAAAGATGGGCCTTTCCAATGCAAGTAACAAAGCACACATAATAGAGACGCTAAACTTCGCCATCATTGATGGAAGTGGCAATATATGAATTATTCAAGTTTTGTTGAAATTATGTGTGATGAATCCTTTTTTAACTCCTTTTTCCCCCTTTTTGTGTGGCTTTTTAGCCTTGTCCTAAGCGAAATAACTTGTGTTTTTAACTTGAAATAGTAGGTTTGCATAGATTTTCACTTGGAATCTGATGGTGACAGTAGACTAAAACAAACTGTCAACCGCGTACGATGCATGAATGGGATTTAGGCGCTTTCTAGGGGCTATATATAGCAGGTACAGTGCTTGGTCAGTCTACGGAAAATACGCGGGTAATAAATCGGGCAATATTAGGGTAAACAAATTGAGCAATGATATCCTGTTTAGGGGAGTCCTGGGGCTCCCATGTAACACAAATGGGGTCCCACCTATATTAGATGCGAGCTAGGGGCTTCCCTGCCGCAAAGCTTTTTTCAAAACAAGCTAGAATAAATAAAAATTTTCATGGTAGTATCAGTTTTTGGTTTCTTTTCTATTTTTCTAAACATTTGTTGAAGATGTCACATAGCTTTAGTGTGCTGACTCAGTAAGTGAGTCGGTTAGACAGTAAGGCTTATTGTAATTAGTCCAGTTTTTTCAAAGCTGTTATTTATCTGTCCCAGCTATGTTGTATATAAACGTGAAGCAACAGATTAATGAAGTTAGTTAAACTATTTCACCAAATTGGTGTCTCTCTGTGTCAGGGTTTCTCTCTTTAAACACTAATTGATTACATTTGTACATTTTCAAACTCAAATTAGTAGGTCCATGTGACCAATTTTTTGATTTAATATGATAACATAGTTATCGAGATTGTTAAATTTTTAAGTTAATTTACACCCTGAAATTTTTGTTGTTCACAAATTTGACCCCAAATTTTCAATTTTAGTTTTTAGCATTTTAAATGGAATAATCTTTGGAAACATTATCCACTTCATAAATGATCTAAATTAATGGACGGTTAATAAGACCACAAAAATAAATGTTAAAAAGTTTAGGGGTTGTTAAGCCTAGGCCAGTGACTAGATTAACATTTTTGACTTGTTTTTTTTTTTTTTTTTCCTTGTCTATTCTTGAAGAGAAATAGGAACGACTTTGTTTTGAGCAGTTCATGAAAGCACAAGGGTGGTAAAGTATGTGCGAAAGGCATCATAAAACTCTAGCATCAAATTACAATAAATAATTTACCTATTTTGGTTGAGACTTTATGTTTAATAATAAAAAAGGGTTATTTTCACAAAAACATCTGTCAACCCAGCAAATCCACCCAACTCAACCTAAGATAACCCAAACTCGACCAACTTGACGAGTAATTCAACCTAACACAACCCAACCCGACATTTCAGGTGGGCTTGATTGGAATTTTTTCAACCCATCTTAACCCAAATCCACCTAATCTATTTATATATAAAAAGTGTTTACTTTATATATTTATAATTTTAATATACATATTACACATATACAAAGCTAAAAAATACATTTTGACGTGTATTATTTTTAACATCCATGTATTATTTTCGTTCTTTTTACTTTTTAATTTTTTTTTATAAATTCTGTTGGTTGCATAAAAGTTGACAAATGCATATATGTATTATTTGTTTTGTAATTACATTAATAAATGGAGGCTTATCATGTTTTATGTCAAGTAATGGATCTTGTATTATAAATATAGATGATGTATAAATGAAGATGCTTGGAATTAGATATTGATAATTATATACTATATTCGTTGATTTTTTTAGCATTTTTATTGTATTAGTTTTTATTATGGTTTATTTGTTAGTTTGAAACTTAATGTTTTTTATTTGAATTTTTTTTAGCCTTTATCTTTATATTAGTTTTAACTTATTGAGACAATTTTAGACTTTTATAAGACTAATATCTTATAAATTTTAGAATTTTAAATCATTTTAGGTTAAAATTGTTATTTTTTTCATTTTTATATTACTCAAACCGACTTACCTGTTTAATCCACCCAAATTAAAATCAACCCACTCAAACTTTGATTGGATGGACTGAGATTTAAAAAAAAAAAATTCCCAATCCACCCAATATTTACCCTTAGAATCTCAACAATCACACATTTACTCATGAGTTTGGTTTCAAAAATGCATGCATCGTGTCGTCGTCGCTAAAGGGTGACTTTGAATTTATTCTTTTTTTGGAAAGAAAAAACAAATATGAATGAAGACAAGTGTTTGTTTGGGGAATGTTAGAATCAATATTAGTTTAAAATATTATAACTATTGAGTGCTTTAAATTGTGACTATTTTTTTACTTTACATTGTAGCTGCAAAGAAATTTTTACTATAGATAGTTTCAACTGTGGGTGCAAACAAAGGCTTACAAGGGCTCCCACCGGCACTGCGGGAAAGTTATGACCACGAATAATTCCACTTTTTAAGTCTAAATTCATCCAAGCTACTTTTATGTGTAATTTAGGCATAAATTTTTCAAAAAGGGAATGTTTATGACGACAATTCTGTAAAATCTGTATTCATTATTTTCACCCTCACAAATAACCAATTGGGCTTCAAGGTAAATAGATACGCAAGGGTTCAACCTATTTTTACAAAACAAATTCAATTATACCGATTGGTTGCACAAAATAGAAATTTTATAACAGAACTTGCCTAGCTAACGAAAAAGTTTAGGGTGAAATACTTGTGTTTAAATGGGCATTTCATAAGCTATGAATTCTGAAATTTTGAATCCCTTTTACTAAAATTATTAGTTGGAGGATCAAAAGTTTTCAGGCATGGATATGAAAAAATATATATATATGCTCAATTAGAATTCCAAGCATTTCACTATAATTATTCAACTTCCATGTAATTCTTTCAGTAGAATACAGGCACCAAATTAATTATCATTCCTTTCGACCTCCTTTATTTATATAGCTTTTCAAGATTTTCTAAACTTGAAAAAAAAAATTCACATAATATTTTCGATGACTAAATTAATAGGCTCAGTTGGAAAATAATGAGAAACACTCCAAAGAAGCCTCCAAAAAAACACGAGGCTTAAAAGTGAAGATCCTGCTTTGTACTTCCAATTATCCATCAATAGATTGTTGATCAAACTATTGGGTAAAAAAAACTATTGGATAGGTCATTATTATACTTATAGTTATATTACTCGTGGACTAAATAGTTTGTTAGAATTATTCATCAAATATAGTCGACTAGAGCTATAATTCAGTGAAAATTCTAGCCATCATTTTATTGAATAAATTAATGCTTCTTTGACAAGAGACAGAAAAGTTCATCAAATGATTCAAATTAATTATAATGCTTACCCCCATTTGGAGTGAGAATTTTGGCACCATTTAACGTTTCACAAGAAAAAATAGTTTTACGTGTAGTTAGTTCTTTTAAAGAGTTCTCCGGAATTGGTAGGGTCACTTTTTTTTCTCATTATCATTCTCTATCTTTTACTTTGTCGTATGTCTTCATATATTCCAATAAAAATTAAATATAATTTCAAACCATAGTTTCACCTTTTTATTACAATCTTGTTATTGTATTTTTCTATTAGTTAAAAGGGATTTGTTTTTTAAATCAGTTACTAAATTACCTTTTTTTCTACGTTTTATTAAAACAAAGAAAAATAGAAAAAGAATATATACACACATATGCATATAACATTATATATATATATATATATATATATATATAACTATTCCCAAAGAAAAAATTTTTATACATATTAACTTTTATTATGTGGATATGCGGTTTTTTTGGTAAACAATAAAAAATCATATAATTTAAAAATATATAATGTATATGCTTTCATATATATATGTATATATCCTTGAAAAATATTGCAAAGTAAAAAAATTTGATTGCAAGATTTATGTATGTCAAAATGATTTGATGAAGAAACTAACAACATACATGTAAATTGTGTAAAAAATCAACGTAACAACAAAATGCCAAATACTATATTTTTCTTTTTAAGGAATAACATATTAAATACATTAGAGCCGCATAGTTATAATTAAAAAGTGAAAATAATGGTTTGCTGTTATAATTCACTTTTATTAAAAAAAAAATGTGATGACATATTGCAAGAGTTAAGGATAGAATGATAAAGAGAGTGACCCTAGTATTTCTCAACAGTTCTCATATGAAAGTTTTACTAAGCAATAATCCTTAATACTATAGACTTATGAATAATTTGGTAATTTTAAATGTTAAAGTCAATTATTGACTCAGATTAGATATGAATTTAGATACTAAATCTAATCTAAATGTATACATTTAATGAGATCAAAAACTTAAGATATAGTTTTTAAAACTTAAAAGGAGGAGTATTAAAGGTAAATGTCCCTTCCTTAAAGTTGATCCCAATAACATGGGACTACATATCCATGGAAAAAGGAATTAATCCTATTTTATAATTCGAGTTCAAAATCAGTTAAAAAAAACAAAATAATTTTTTTTATTTGCTTTTATATCCAAAGTAGTAAGAGTGTGTATATTTTAAATTTTTATATCTGAAAAATAGGTTAACAGCTTCTATAATTTCGGTCAGTTTATCAACTAGCCTCGGACGCTTTTTCATGGTTGGTAGCCGGTGGTTTCGAAATATGAAGAGAAAAATTAACTTGACCAACAACAATGGAAGAGACGATGGCAACAACATCGACGAAATTATATATATATATATATATATATATATATATATATATATATTTTACATGAAAATAATTTGATCATTTTAAACATCAAAATTAATTATTAGTCGCAATAAAATATTGATTTGTATATTAAATCTAATCTACAAGTATACAAGTATAGTTTTTTTAAAAACCTAAAATAAAAGGTATAAAAAAGTAAATATCCCTACTATATATGTGTATATATGTTATAAAGAAAATTACATATACCATATTTTTAAAAGTTGTATTTATTCATGTCATATTTAAAAAAAATTATGTTATATTATCATTTATATTACATATAAAGTTATATTACTAATAAATATTTTTAGCATTTATGCAAAGTAAATTTTAAGGGATCACGTTTATAAAAATTGCACAAATTTATATATGAGCCCAAGTGACTTATGGGCTATTAAGCTTAAGCTTGGGCTTGGGCTTGGGCTTGGATTACTCCATTTAGGGCTAATCTAAAAAAAAAAAAAAAGGAAAGGAAAAAATGAATACGAACAGAAGATGGTCTCCAATGGTCGGTTTCTTTCGCAGGTTTTCTTGAACATAGGTGCTATGAAAACATGATGTTTAAGACGTGTTGAAGAATTCAATTCAACCTAATTTAAAGAAATAGGATCAAAGGAAATTACTTCGCAGTTATTTATATTAACAAAATTTTTCCAGTGAACCACTGTGAAAAAATTGGAGACAATTTTTCATTAAAAAAGACATACTTTTTCAGGTTTTAATTATTGAATGCAGGCATAATTATATTTTATCTCATAAAACGAGGGCACAGTAGAAATTTTAGACCCAAAAAAAGAAAGAAAGGATAAGACTAAAGTATAAAGTTTGATTAAGAACACTTGTGTTGCTTATTAATAAGTATGTGGACTTTTCTTAAATTATGTGGGTGGATTGTAAGGTATATGAAATATGTAATTAGTTTAGAGACAATTCACTCTGTTTTAAACTTGAGAAGTGGACAAGCAAGAGTTGATTATAAGACATTAGAGCATGCGACTAAGATCTGTACTACTGTTTTGAGGGCAAACAATGTATTTCTTAGGCCTGGTTGTTCCATTTCTTCTTTCAAATCATTTCAATGCAAAATACAATGGAGGTTTCTCCGATTGATATTAGAAAAGTATTCTAGTAGCTGGTTTTGTTTTTCGGTTGTTAGATTTCGAAGAAAAATATAATTTTTTATCAAATCTAATGGTTTAAATACCAATAAAATTATCCACCAAAAAAGGATCTTAGTAGAATATTAGGATATCACAACATGGGTCAACTGTAAATACCAACATTAAAGGTGAAATAATGAAGCTGTGCCCCTATAGTAGTAATAATAATAATATACAAATCTAATAGTCCATAAACACTCACTATCAACTATATTACAAAATACTCAGTTGTCAATATTCAATAATACGATATAACACATGAAATTATGGAATTGGAAACATTTGTATCCATCGCTAAATCATTACACTTCTGCTGTTAAATGGCAACAAATATTATTAGGAAAAGTGCCCCTTTTGAATTAGGGGATTGCCAAATGTTATTTAGCTAAAAACTCTTTCAGTTAATGCCACTTTATTTTTGTAAAGACAGTTTTATTCTTAGTTTTGAATGTTTCACCTTTTTTTTTTTTTTCATTTGGTCTTTCTCTTTCTTGTTCTCTCAACCCACATCGTCCATATCTCCTTTTTTTGTCAAGCTCAGTTCATTCCATCTCTTATCTTTCTCTCTTTTTTGCTCAACACTAAATTGGTAAATTATGAATTTATTAGTTCCACATGATATTAATTTTGAATTTAGCATGTAAATTATTTAATTATAAAGTCCATCTTTCTTATAAGGTATAGTTACTAACTAGAGAATTATGATTTCTTAAAAAAAAAAAAAAACACTCAACTAGTAAACTATGAATTTACCATGTAAATTACGAATTTACATGTGACACATAATAGACGTGTCAATTATGATAAATGTATCTTATTTACTTAGCTGGTAAATTCATAGTTTACCATATAACTTACGAAATTACAAGTTGTGCATAATATTAATTTTAAATTTACCATGTAAATTATTAATTACATCAACACTTAACTGGTAAATTACGAATTTACCAGTTACACATAGACCTATCTTAGTTTAGTGCCTTGTTTACTTAGCTGGTAAATTTATAGTTTACTATATAAATTACGAATTTACTAGTTGTACATAGACATATCTTAGTCAAATACCTTGTTTATTTAGTTAGTTTATATGTAAATTATGAATTTGCTAGTTGTATATAGACCTATATTAATTAAGTGTCTTATTTACTTAGCTGGTAACTTTGTAGTTTACAAACTGTGAAATTTCCAATTGCACTCAAGAAAGGAGTAATTTAGAAAGTATGTTAAATATAAACAGGTGGCAGTGTAGTTTTTTCGTGGCATTTACTTAAACACTTTTTACCAGGTGTTAGTTTTCAATTCAAGTTTTTTTTTTTTCTGGCATATGTTAAAGTTCCTGTTGACGTTTGACAGGGATTACATAGTTGTTCCGGGCCCGACCTACATACCGTACTGGGCCTTATGGGCTGATGAAATGAGTCACTCGTTAAAGTCTAATCTGTCACTCTACTTTTTTTTTTTTCCCCTTTTCTTTTAGAATATTCTTTTATAAGGATTAAAAAAAATCCATTTTCGTTTTCTTTCTGGAAAATAAAAGAGAAAATTAAACTACATGGAAAAATTTCTACGGGTGAGTTAACATTTTCAAAATAATTGTAAAAATTACATAATAATTATTATAATAATCTGACATTTTTTTAAAATGTAAGCATTTACTATATAATTACACAATAATTATTCTGCTGACATTAATATTTTCCTTTCTTTCAATATTCTACAACTTTTGCTTTGTTTCAACCTCTTTACTGCAATTTTGCTATATGTGTTAAAGCCTTAAACACTATAGATTTAAAAATTTAATTATGTCCCTTGGTAATCATCACACATTTCTTAACTTTTGTTTTTTAATAAAGTCGTCTCATGAAGGAGAGAATTATATGAGAATGACACATGAGAGCTAAAGAAGCAAAGGGGAGGATATGGGAAAAAAATGTCTAATTTGCTTGAAAAAGAGACCCAGTTTCTTAGACATCATGGAACATCAAGGTGCATAAATAAAAAAAATTGATGTCACTTTGGGATATAATTTTTCAAGACTATATTCATTTGCAACCATTTATTTGTAAATCATATTTAAATCTTCTGAAAAAGTGGATATGTCATATCCCTCTAATTCACCTATTAACGAATTCCAAAAAGAAAAAAGGGAGAGAGGAAAATACACCACAATTACCTTGTATATATATTCACGAAAAATGAAAGCCCCGTTCTACCATTTGTGGAATCACTAGTGGGAGGGCCCTTTTCTTAGGGCTTTTACTTGTGTTTTGTGCTTTTAGTATGTGGAGGAGAAGAAACAAAAACTGCAGTTTTTAAGTGAAAATATGAAATCATATTTGTTAAATGAGATTAAATAACTCAAAATAGTTTTAAATTTTCTTAACAACTAATAAAAATGTCATAATAAAGTTTATAATATCTTATTAAATCTCTAGTATAAAGTTTAATGTTTATTTCAAAAGTGTTTTTTTAAAACAACTTCCAGAAACCCTTCCAAATAGACTATGGTTATAATTAGAACTATGACTGTTGTAATATGTGACAGTTTTACACTGTAACATATTTTTACTTTACACTATAAAATGTAAAAAAATTTATAGTCGTCAAATAAACTCTAAAAAGTTTGCAAGGGCTCTACGTACATTTATTCAACAGACAACAAGGAGGAAAACGAAAATAAAAAAATTCAAATTGACTGAGAATTGTGCATATCTAACAGAGTCAGTCATTACATTACAACAAGTACATATATCCTTTTCCCTAATCTATAAGGGCATGTTTGTTTTGCATCAAAAGAAAACGGAAAGTAATGAATAATTCACTTTGTCTTTAAATCATGTGTTTACCTACAAAATAAGTAATGAGAGTTTTATAAGTCCACACAATATAAAGAATGAGGAAAGGGAAAACCAGTTCTCTCATACCATTTAGTATTGATTCCTTATCAAAGAGAATGAATACCATTTTTACATAGATCTCTAAATTTAAATGTTACTGTTTAATAGCTATTAGTTATATAAAAATGATATTTTAGTAATTATATTGAATAAGATTCACATTTTTATGTAAGTAAGCACTAGAAAAAGAATGAAATTATTTCCCATTATACCATCAAATAAGTAAGTAATCATTAAAAAAGGAATGAATGATTGCTCACTCCTATTATTTTACTTTATTTTCCAATCCTAATATTATTTTTTCTTATATATTCTTTTACGGTTTAATAACCATACCTTAACGTTAGCTGCAAATTTTTTAAATAAGCCATTTCAAACGGCAACTTCAGAGTCTAACAACTCAATCGAAATTTTTTTTAGAAAATTGTAAATTTGAAAGGGTTTTATGTCATATTAATTTTCTATTTTAAGGACTAACGCGCTTGCATAGGATCCGACCTAAAGCACTAGTAATGGTTCGGTGAGAGGGAAAAGAAAAGGTCAGGAGGAGCATATTTTTATATATAAAATTAAAAGAAAAATAAATAGTTCATGTGAGGTAGCCACTAATACTCATCCACCACGTGACTCTGCCCTAATTTTTGTGAATAAAACACACACACAAATCGAGATTACTATTAACTTTTTTGAAGTTAAAAGATGAATTAAAAATGATTGCATGCATGGCTTTATAGTAGTTTTGCCTCGACTCTACCAAAAGTGTTGAAAAATCAAATATAAAGATTGGTGATATTATATATACGACCCAAGTTCAAAAAAAAAAATAAAAAGAAAGATAGAAAATCGGTAATCTAAGTCTATAACAATATATATAATAGGTCTTCGTTAACAATTTTTTTTTTTTTTTTACCTCCGCCCCTGCTCGTCAACAATTTCTTTTACCCTTTGTCGCCTGTTCTTTTTCCCTGTCTTGCAAGGCTAATGCAACTCTGGACAAGAAAAAACAGCCCATCATTGTTGGGACCCACCCTTAACCTACCCTTTGCTTTTCCTGTTAGAAGTGCAGCTGAAGTTAATTCGAGAAACCAAGCTCAAACTGAGCCTACTCCTCCTTCAACTTGATTCAGTTTCTGCAAATTTACATTTCGAATCTCTCCCTTTCTCTCTCTCGAAGTTCCGTTCCGCCAAGCAAAGCAAACTGAGCTCGTCGATTGACTCCGTTGTATAGCTGTAACTCATTTCATTGATCTTTCTTTCCTCTAACGTATTTGTTTCAAAAACCAAATATTGGCTCAATACCCCTAAAGAAATAGCATTGAGCCAATATTTGGTTTCAAAAATATTTGAAAAAATGAAATGGACTTATTTTTTCTGTCTGATGTTTGTCTATAGGGAGTTAGTCTCCTTCAACATACATTAGTGACGATCATTGGTACTACATATCTACTCATCTACATTGAGCTTACCACTATAGGGTAATGCTCAGAAAGACATTGGCAGAGTGGAGGAAGAAATCCAATGCTATAATCGTCACTATAATGTATGTTCATTTTTAATTTTTCCTTTGGTGGTTTCTGTATGAAGTGTTTCAATGCTTAGTTTATGTGTATTTCTATGTTACTGAAAGTTTATGATTGGATATTAGAAGCAATGCTTTGGATTACAAACAACCCATCTGCTAGCACTTCCAAACCTCGGGAACATATATGTTAATGGAGGCAACACATACAAAAAGATTGGTAGAATGAGTGAAGCAACTGAGGACTGCATATATGGAATAGCTATCAGGCCAACAACGGCTGAAGCTCCTACCAACCTGCCCTCAGCCTAGAAAGATAGGCAGCTATTCTGTTTTCGTTCTGTCGATGACTTGGGTTTTATAGTCTTTGTGGGTTGGGTTAATCCTTTAGAGAAGCTCTTTTAGTTAGCCAGAAGTCGCGTAAGTTGGATAAATGAGATTACAGTAAGGTGTAAGAGACTTTTTTAAACTCTACTTTTGTTTCTTCATTAATAATATTGCTTTTGTTGTTTTAGCTTCTGTAACGTCTTAAAATTTATTACGTATAAATTTAAACATTTAGTGTGTCTAATTAATTTGGAGTCCTAAAATTTATAGCCTTTGTGTGTCTAATTAATTTGGATTTTATAGCCTTTGTGGGTTGGGTTAATCCTTTAGAGAAGCTCTTTTAGTTAGCCAAAAGTCGCGTAAGTTGAATAAATGAGGTTACAGTAAGGTGTAACAGACTTTTTTGAACTCTACTTTTGTTTCTTCATTAATAATATTGTTTTTGCTGTTTCGGCTTCTGTAATGTCCTAAAATTTTAATTAAAATTTATTATTTATAAATTTGATTCAGTGTGTCTAATTAATTTGGAGTCTTAAAATTTTATGTTGCATAAAAACAAATAGACATTTAATTTTTAAACTATTTTTCTATTCACCTCCACACCCCATATTTTTCTTTTATTTCAAAATCACCCCAATCTCTCTCTCCACCCTCACCCGTGCACCCCTCTCCCAAGAAGCATGCATGCCAAAATTTTTTTAGTTTCAACACCTTGAGACATTCCCCAGATTGGGACCCCACCCCACTACTTAGAAACCATATACACAGTCATAACTACCTATTCCTCCTCTTTTATGCCTGCTCCTCTCATTTCCCCTCTCCTATTTTGCTACAGCAAAATATCCAAAGGCAGCCCCTCTCTTTGTCCAAAATAAACAAAAACACAGCAAGAACATAGCCAAAAACGCAGCCAAAATACAACCAAAAACACCAAGAAAGACGATCCCTCTCTTGTCTGAAAACTAGGGGGGCAAAAAAATCACCACCATGGCCAACAAGCTTCAAGAACTCAAGCTTGATTTTTAACCCAGGATTTTGGAACTTTTCAAAAGAGATTTGAGGTAGGCTTTCTCCAAAATGAACCTGGTTTTTAAGTTTTCATTTACCTTAAGTTTAATGTATGATTTACATGTTCAATGTTCATACAAATTTCTGATTTGTGTTAATGTACATATTTGTATATTGATGAGCAAAACTTGAGTTTGTGTGAAAACCGTAAATAAAACTTTATTTAATCCAACATTAGTGTTAGAAATATGTTAAGGATGTTTAAAATCAGTTTTTATAGTTATATGATTGATGTTTTTAAGACTTAGAGCTTGAAAAACAAATTTGAGCATACTTTCATTATTATTTTGAACAAATTCTGAGAATCTGATTTTGATAGTGTTTTGGGTGTAAAAATTCATGGGAACATGTCTGTTGAGATCATAGAATGTTTACTAAATATCTTGGAAAGATTCTGGATCATTTGGAACCGGTTAGAGTTAAGAAACTTGGTATTTTTCTGAATCATTTGGAATCAGTTGGAGTTAAGTTTGTATTTTTCGAGTTAGGTCCAGAAGGAGCAGACTAGGCTGCGTAGTATGGTGGAGGTGTGGTCGGCCATGCCCTGTATAGGGCAGTCAACGGCTGGCGACGGTTTGAGCTACTGCCACCTCTACCCGAACCCAACGAGCCTCTTGGTTTGTCACGGCTCGATTCTTTCATGTTGTGTCATGTATAAACACTCTTAAAACCCCTGCTTCTGTGTTCTAAAGTTATTAGAAAATCAATTCATATTTCACAATCATTTTAAAACATATAAAAGCACACTAAAGATTGCTTTATACAAAATACAAATTTATAGTTTTATTTGTTCTTATTTTGGTTCCTTGCTAACCTTGCTAGAAATCAAGATTAGGTAATGTTAGAGCTTATGTTGGGCGGGTTAGATTTGTGAGACTTAAGGCTATTCTTAGATGTTTTGCTAAAGAGATAGGATTTCTAATCCCTTTTGTTGATAGCCATATTTTAAGTTTGATTTAATTGTTTTGGCCAAATTATGTTAATTAAGATGAGCCTGTTTCCAACAAGTTATCTATGAATATGTTTTTCTCGTATTGCTTTGAGTTTGTGAAAAGTATACAATATATAAATACGATTAATTTCATTTTTTGACAAATAAAATTTGAAATTACAATTTAGTCTTGAAATAAGAAACTCCGAGCACAATGGGATATTGAAACGCTTCCAAGGACATAAGGCTCCTAGTGATTGGTTTTTAGTAGCCACAGAGACCAGTTTGTATAAATTGTAACCTTAGGGAAAGGTCTCCAAATCTCGATCCAGGAGCTCAGTAGCATGGGCACATGACTAAAGCATTATAAGTATTCTAAGTATATGATATATAAAAGGGTTGAGAACGGGGAATTTTGTTAAAACTGCCTTATCTCTTTTTGAATTATGATACCACATATGCAATTTTTGATATCCCAATTATTTACTTGTTTATTTCTTGTTTATTTAAATACCTTAATTGTTTCGAGATGTTAAACACCTTATTATTATTTTTTTAAATTATTTCACACGTAGAAAAAGTCTGATTTATCAGGTGGGTTTGCTTGAAAAGGAAAATTCCAGTACCATATGATCATAATGATGCTAAATTTTGGTAGGGAATTAGCAAGATTTTTTTTCCTGTCATATCAATAATTGAACATCTCTGTGTTGAAGTTATCATTTCATATAAATGCATGTAGGTCGTCCGAGGAAAGAACACAAATAAGAAGCAACAAAAGATGGTGATTAGTGCTAGGAGTGTAGCGCAACAGCTGGCAGCGACTGTCCTAATGGTCGTTGTGGTGGTAGCATTTGCTGATTCAGAGCCTTTTGCAGATAACATGATCATTAGAAAGTTGAAGCTGACGAATGATCTGCAGATGCCTCAACCAAACTGTGCTGATGTAGATGAATTTTGTGACCTGGGTACTTGGTGTTATGGTCAGCTTTCTTGCCAACGTAACCCAGGCATTTTTGACTATTCAGGTGCCTGTAATGATGTGAAGGGATGTGGTACTGAAGGTACACGTTGTGGCATCGGCCATGCACCTTGTTGTACGGAATTATGGTGCAAAACTCGTCCCGATGGACCACCAGTTTGTTCCTAATAATTGTCGTAAAAGATCAAGATCTTGGTTCCATGATGCTATTGCAATAGCATAGCTACTAGCTACAGGGTGCAAGTATTGTGTAAATAGCTTCCAAAAAAGGCATAGAATAAAGACTCAGATCTTCTGTCTTTTTTCTGTCTTCCTCTTTGTTCCTCCAATGAAATCTAGATACTTCATTAAAAAGACCAACTCACTTTTAACTTTTTTACCACCCAAATTTTTGGGTGGTAAAAATTTAGAAGTTAGACTTTTTTAATAAGGTGTCTAGATTTAATTGGAGTGCAAGAGAGAGAGACAAAGAAAAAGAAGACCTGAGTCCATATAATAAACACTACCATGTGCTTTGATACTAAATAAATGCCATATATGTTCTCACTATAGAGCCATCTGGAAAGATGGTACCGTATCTTTTATTATGAATGAATAAAACATTTTTCTCTATTTATATACGTGTCTGTGGAAGTTATTGTTCTTTTTTTTTTGGAAATAGTTATTGTTCAATTTGAGCTACTTATCATATTACAAATACATTTATTCTAAGAACTATATGAGATGACATAATTTTCGGGGATTTGGAGGGAGTTTTTAAAAACTCTAAATAGGGAAAAAAACACTGTATCCATATTTCAAGAACAAATCTAACTCTAACAATGTTATTTATAGCTCAAACATAAAATGATTACAAAATACACACTTAAAACAAACGATACACTAAACAAGTAACATTAAAATAATAACAAAGCAAAAACTAGTATTTTATATATATATATATATATATAGATCCCATTTTCTAGGTAGCCTAATTTTTTTTAATGAAAAAGTAGCCTATATTTTTTCGATTTTCACATTGTACAAGAGCCACAATCTAATTTTAGAACATATGTTGCACAGTTGGATTCAATTATTTTAGGAGATTTGCATCACTATCAGTATTCTTTCCAATTATTGTAAAGACCACGAAACGTATGCATTCTTTTAATCAACAAAAGATGACGGTCATCAACAAAATTTTCAAATATCTCTCTCTAAGTCTATATATTATAATGTGTATGTAATAGATTATATGTGTGTGATAAATGCCAATATCAAATATAATATTAAAATGGAAAAAGAATCTTTTTGCCTCCAAATTTGTGCTGGATATAAGAACTTTAAGAACTAAACAATCCATTAAGAGTTTTGTTCTTGACTATTTCACCCAAACCTTTTTCAATACTTTTCTTATTTCTTTTTGGTTGTCAAATTTGGCCATCTCGAGCCTTTTTTTTTAATTATTTTTTATTCTTTTTTAAGGGATCTCGAGCCTTATTCCAAACTTAGGAGCTAAAAATTTGTATATAATTAGTTGAAAACAAACGCTTTGGTCAACATAATCATATAAGATTTTCACAATATTTGATGGCTACCGAATTTTCTGATGTGTTCTTTTACTTGCAAGTTAAAGGGGAATACGCCAAATATTAGGCTAGAAAATGTTAACACGAATAAATGAGGCTTACTTCCATATTTCTTCCCATCCTTTTTGACCTTTGGTTAGGATAAATAAAGATCTTTTTACGGCTAGGATTTTATATTGATGGTGTATAATTAAATGATGTTGGAAAATGGGACTGGTTAGGATTCTCTTCTACTAAATGATTTTCTTTGGCCAGTAGGTAGGGAATTAGTACTGCAATTGCCAGTTGGACTCACTGATCCGAAAGGCGAGTACTTTGTTAAATCGGGCTAGAGAACCATCCATGCTTTCTATAATGGCGATGGATCCTCTGAATCCTCTCTTACTCAGAATTGGTGGAATACGATGTAGAAGCTTCCCCTACCCTCAAAAATCGAAATCTTTCTGTGGTGGTGTTTCCATGGCATCCTTCCTATTGGGAATAATCTACATGGCCGCTGAGTAAATTGCAGTAAGGTCAAGAAGCACCTGAAACCACCCTTCATGCACGTGTTAGAATTTTTGTGCTTTTAACTCGTTAGTAGCTCTTTTTTGGGGTGAATCTTACAAGAGCTTCTTCTGTTTATGCTTAAATCAATAGATTAAAGCAGGAAGATTTTGCTGTGTTTGCTACTTTATTGTGGAGCTTATGGCATGATCGAAACAAATCTTTACATGAAGCAGCTATTATTCTGAAGAGGTGAATCACCGTTCACTCCAAAAATGGGCTCTCCTCCGACAGGAGAGATAGAAATTAGCGTAGATGCTTCTTTGTTCGTTGGTGTTGAAGGAGTGGGTTATGTATTGCAATCAGAGAAGGGTTACAACTTGCTTTAGACAGTGGCCTTCAAGTACAGAAGATTGAGAGTGATGCGTTACTAGAAGAATGTTAATAAATCTGATAGTTTAGCTCCTGTTGGTCCTATCTTAGAAGACATTTTATCTTTATTAGCACGGCTTGGTGATGGTTCTTGCTGTTCCATTTTGTGCTTGGCAAATGCGGTGGCCCACTCATTAGTCTATTTTGCTTTTATCATAATACTGAGTATTATTGACCAGAGAAAGTACCGAATTATATTTTCAGTACTGTAATTGACAATTTGTCATTGTCATCAATGAATTATAGCCATTTCCTTAAAAAAAAAATAATAATAAATAAAAGAACTATGCTATAAGCTATAAGTTCCTTTCTTGTTTTTTATTGGATTTTGTAAACAAACAATCTACTTTGAATAGGTCATTCCTATCAATTTATGTGACATATATTATTCTTATTTTCTTTCTATTTTGTCTGTTTATATCATTGAGGATAATAAGTTAAACAAAATTAATTAAAATGGGTGTCGTAATCAAGGCGTAAAATAGATCTTTATTTTCTTATTTGATAATCAATCATTCCTCTTGTAAATACCGAATCAATTATTTTCATCATCCTTTATCATAGATATTTGTTCAAGAGTTATATTGTATAATTATGCGTCCTCATCTAAGTAATTTCCCCAGTTTTTGAAATTGTTCTGATCTCTGTCTCTCCCTGGCCCACGAGGTATTATCCTTTGTAGCGTTGTGTTTGGCCTTGATGCTATTAGTCTTTCGCTTTGGTTGGATCAGAGATGTCCACTGCTTAAAGAGATACTTTTAAAAGAGCTATTTGTGTACTTGATTCGTTATATATCTTTTCGTTTTCGTCTTGTTGGAACTAGGTATACATTTACCCTTAAACACTTTAGTCGTCCTTGTTAGTGGCTTGGGCCTATGGTCAGGCTGTGTAGCTATATATAGAATGGGCTTTCGCATCTAAATTTATGTTTGTATTATTTTAATTCAAAATGCAATTATCATTTAAAATAATGATAATAATTATACTTTTTAATCTAAATTATTTATCAAATTATCTTTCCATTTTAGAAATTAGAAAAGTATCCCTTCAATTTCAAAAAATCATTTCAATGTTATCCCTTATGTACTATGTAAATAGAAGAAGAAAAAAAAAGGCCAAAACGATGTTTTATGACAACTATTTTATAGATTTTAAAACATTAAAACCCTGTATCAATAACCAATTTAAGAAAATTCTTGAATTTTGTGTTTTTTAAATGTTAGAACATTTTTCAAAATTTTTCCTCAAGAAAAAAGTGATTAAAAAATCCACTCTAATTAAGGGTATCTTTGTGGTTTTCTCTCTTTTTTCATCAACAAAATATGTAATGAATGAATTTAAAATAAGTTTTCTAGTTAAATTCAAAAAATATCTCTGCAGGTTCTAAAAAGAAAAGAATAAATTGAAAAATAATTAAAATTAGAAAATATAAATATATAATTAACCTTTTGAGAAATCCTAATTTTTTTACTATTTTTATTTTCTTTTTTATATCCTATCTTTTGAGAATTTCAAAAATCATGCCCTGCATTTTGAATTGTATCATATTTATACTTTTAGATTTTTAATTTATGCATAATTCTTATCCTTTTTTTTTAAGCAATGGTCAATTTCTCAAGTGTTTGAGAACATTAGTTTAAACCAAAATAATATAGCATGCGACAGCTTTATATCATAACTCACTTTTACTTTACACTATAAAATCGTTATTTTGTTTACGGTTTACACAATGGGTTTGAACCAATATTCTCAAACACATTTTCAACAATGAAAATACCTAAAAGCCCTTAATGAAAGAGACTAAAAATAAGAAAATATTTAAAAACTATGAAGGGCATCTAGGTCTTTTTTTATAGTTAAAATCAATCTTTGACCAAAAAAGGTAAATTTTTAAGATGAATTTAAAATGTTAAAGATAAAAATTTTATACGCTACAAAATATAATATATAATTTTTTTATAACCTCAAAAGACTGAGTGTGAAAATTACAAAAAAAAAAATTCATTTTTTTTTACATAATCTTAATGCCTCCTATCTACACATCCGTACGTATCTCTTTTCTCTTGGCAAAACTAACATCATAATTTTTGGACCATACAAAACAAGTTACTAGTTTGTCATTCAAAATATTTATAGTCCATACTTTTAAGAATGTATGTGTGGAATATGAAAATAAAAACTCCATGTTAGCCCCAATGCGTAATTTAATTTAGTTAATGGACTTGGTTTCCCCAATACTATACTCTTTTTTTTTTTTTTTTTTTTTACCTGAGGGTAAAGAAATTCGAACTCTTTTATGGTTAAGTAAATTATGTTGTATTTTTACTAGGCTATGACTTTGTTTGGTTTCACCAATGCTATGTTCTTTTTATGCACTAAAAAATAAAAATGTGTGTTTCCTTTTGGCTATATAAACAAAGGCTTAACCAAACAAAGTCATTCCAATAGTATTTAATAAAAAACTGTTATTCCACACATGGGGATTTAATTAAATCTTGCATTGTAAGATCTTCACAAGCTGAAAGTGAAAGATTGATGAAGAATATTTAGTTTTGGGTCTTTTGACCTTGTTTAGGTTCCACTTCCATAATCCGTGTGGTCAACAATTCAAGTAATAAAAAAAATCGTTTTCCACCCTTTGGAAAATCATCGGATCAAAGCTTTTCCAGTAATTCCAAATTGGCTCACTTTAGAAAATTAAAAAGTATAAATACAAAATTTTTTTAAAAAAATTTTGATAATTATCTTTTTCTCTTGGGTCCACCCTCCACCTATTGGCCCTTGACAAGTCCTATTCTAGATGTGGATGTGTATTCTCACGTGCAATACTAAAATCCACAGTCTCACACGTGTGATCAGCGAATCAAGCCCAACTATGACCCCCAATGGCATTTTCGCAAATAAGTCCTAGAATCAGTGTTGTTTTTGGAAATAGGGCTCCTCCCACGGCATCAAATACGCGGCGTTCCATCCACCAAGGTTTACCAATCCACAACGAAAAAGTCCAAAAAACTCCTTAAAAAAAAGAGAAAAAAATCCTTAACCATGGTTAAACTTAACCCTGAATCGAATTAACCATGGTTAACTTGTCTCCCCCGTACAAACCCGGCTTATATTAAATCAAACCGGACCTCAGCCTAGATAGGAGCCAAACAGAAAAATAGGAAAAACACGAATAGAAATCGCGAGAAAGTGAAGGAAAATCATTGCCGTAAGAGAGAGAATTTTCTCGAGAAAATGGCGTTCTACGCAGACGAAGAGGACGTGTGGAAATGTCCGAAGCATCCGTCGAAGCGAAGGAGGAGCGGAATCTGCCCGGTCTGCCTCCGCGAGCGCCTCGGCAGCCTCTGCCCCGACTGCGCCAACGTCCGGCCGTGCGGATGCTGCGCGACAACGTCGTCTTCGTCGTCCTCCTCCGGCGACGGCGTCGGATCCTTCGGGAGGCTGTCGAGCCTCATCGAGAGCGAGCCGTCCTTCCGGCGCTCGAGGTCGGTGGCGATCCCGTTCCTCCGGTCGAGGTCGAGGTTCGTCGGCGGAGATAAGGACGCGGAGATCGGCGATCGGAGCGAGCCATCGTCCGCGGGGAAATCGTCGGCGTTTTGGTCCGTGTTCAGGTTTCAGAAGAGCAAGCGGGGCGAGAATAGAGGAGGCCAGGATGAAAACGACGCCGCTGATATGAGGCGGACGATGATGATGAGGTCGAGGTCCGTGGCGGTTCCGATGGGTTCGGCGGCGGCGGATTCCGTAGCCGGAGATGTTAAGCCGTCGTCCAAGGGGCGGAGTTGGTACTTCCCGAGCCCTATTAAGGTTTTGCGGCAATCCAAAATCTCAAGGATTGTTCATGAGCGCTCTCCGTTGTACAGGGGTTAATAATTTTGTAGACAAATTATCATCAATATCTATAAATTTTCTTATGATTAATTAACATACCAAAAAAAAACTGATAATTTTTCTTCCGTTTTTTCCTTCTTTTTTTTTTCCTTCTAAGGAAATTCCATCTATTGCACATGTTGAACTATAACGGAACTGTTGAGTTAAAAAATAAGTAAATGTAACAATTGGGAATACAACACTGGAATATTATATTACGAGCCCAATTGAAAACTTAATTCCAACTGAGCCTTTTGGTTCAAATTATTTTTTACACGAACTTTTAACTGTTATCGTGACTTACAGGCCGTTTGCTTTGTATTACAATAATTTTTATTATTTTATTGTAATTATTAAAAAAAAATTACTTTAATTAGTTAAAACTTGTTAGTTTTAACTAATATTTTAAACACATGTTTATATTTAAAGTCCAAACTGATTTTTTTAAACATCCTCCATATTAGAAAGCTGGTAAAAAAACAAAATCAAAGTGTTAGTTGTGGATTTGTAGCAAAGAAATTTCCAAGGTCAAGCTTGTGATGTTCGTTGAATTGAGTTTTTTGTGTTTGAATTGAGAGAATATGCCAACTTTCATTACGTGGGTGGGACTATTAGGCTGTTGAGAATTATTGACTGCTTGGTAGTACCGTCAAATTGTGGCAAATAATGGTCCACCAAGGCACATGGAAATGTGTGAATACGCTTGTTTTAAAGTAATTATAACGAGTACCAACTAACGAACACAAAATACGCTTGCTCATTATGCATATGTAACTGTACTTCCTTTGCTCATTATGCATATGTACTTTTCTATAGACGCATAATTTTGCATTTTGGTCTGCTTGGGTTATGAAATGTAGTTTCTTTTTTTTTTTTTTTTTTTTTGAGGTAATAGTAGGAGAATTAAATTCATGCATCAACGCTAACTCCTTCAAGGAACCTTAATTTTTGCGCGTTGGTTTCATCTTTTTCGTCAAACGAAACTTTACATATATATATATATATATATATATAGATACATATAAGTTTATCCTTTTAGTTAAACGAAAATTTATATATATATATATATATATATTCCCTAGTTATGTCACTTTTTGAATTCAATGTCTTTACAAGATTATGGTCAGCAAAATTGGTCGATAATCCCATTAAAATTGGTTGATACATCATACCTGCTTTTTCTTTAGTTTTTCCTTGGCGTTGATTTTATTGCAGGGGCTTCCTTTTGGTCTTCCCATCATTGCGCCATAAAGCTAAATCACTAGCAGGAAAAAACACATAAAAGTGAAAGTTTGAAAGCTCAAGCCCCCTTTGGTTTTGATTAGCAAAAAAGGTCTCTTTGATTTTGTCTATGACAAATGATTGTAAACTAACTTGCTTTTATTTTCATAAACCAGCGGTTGAATAATGGAAATCTTTCTTTATAACTTATCATAGTATTTTTCTGTAAGGGACACCATCGTCGTATTATATATATGGAAAAAAGAAAAATAGTAGTAATAATAATAAAAAAAGAACATGTTTTAGAAAATTTCAAAGTTTAATTAAATTAAATTATAAAAAAAGATATAGAGAAGCAAGCAAATCTTTTCTTGTGAACGCAGGATCATGGTTGATTTTTTTCCTTGCAAATCGCATGTGATATATAATTATAGCAATAGTTTTAGTCGGTCCATCCAAGGGATATGGACAGTTTATTATCTATGGAATTATCTGATAACAATTGTTTTATTCCATGTCCTTGAAGAGCAGAAGGAGTTCCATGGTAACGATGAGCCATGTTACACATATAATAATTTAATTTCCTCAATATAATGGCTTTGAATTATAATTGAAAGATTTGATTGCAATAATATGCCTTGATTTTTTATAAACAAAGATTACTTGTGAGAGAACAATAATTGGAATGCATGTTGGTCAAACATTTAATAGTTGGTTGAATTCAATGTTAAAAACTCTAAATCACAAGCCTAAGCTATAACAAGTATCAATGTATCTTTCTCACTCCACAAACATCTTCAACACTAATGGAAGCGAGATTTGATCATTGTGTTTTCAGGACGACGTCCACAATAAACAGAATTAATCAAACATATTATACCTAGCAAGGCTTCATAATTTCTGTTGGAAGAATATTTATTTCTTTCAATGATCCATTATTTATTTCCTTAAATGCTTTTAGGCTCTTGATTTCTTGATTTTTTGGGGGTATTATGGCATTAATTGACTTCTTTTTTTGTTTTATTTTTCTCCATTCTCTCTTCATTAATAAACGCAAATTGGTGTCTTGGTATATATGATAGCTAATTAAGTGGGTGTCAATCTAGCGGAATTGTGCTTTTAAGATAAAAGGTGAATTTACTTACACACCCTTCTTTACTCTCCACACTCTTTTCAATTTTTTATTACAAAAAAACCTCACATCAAATGATAAAAAAGACAATCATGATTGAATTAATTACATAATTGATTTTTTGTTGAAAAGGAACCTAATGATAACTTTTTTCCCTCTCCACACAGCCCACATGTCATTGATTATAAATTAATGACAATGGTGCTTTTGCCTTTTTTCCTGTTTCACGTTTATATTTTATGACTACTATTCATGTTTTTCTATGGCGCATTTTTTTTTTGTTTTGTTTTTTATGAATTTGGATTGGTTTTTTTTTTTAGTTTCACTTTTTTTTTTGCTTGGGTTCTTACATGGTTTACCGTTTTGCATTTTCTTTTTTGCCATTTGTCTTTTTCTTTTTTGAAAAACTTATTTTGCCTTTTGTTAATAGTACATAAATCTTTTTCTTTTTTTAACTCAGGGTGACGAATAATTAGAACTCTTCATCTTTAAGTAAAGTTAGGTGTGATTTTATCGTTAAGCTATGCCTATAACTACTAATCATAAATTAATTGATATAGTAATTTTGTTCCCATTTATTTATATATTTATTTGTTTTTTTATCTTATAAAAAATGGCTTATACTTGTCATATTGTACATAAATGAAAGTCCTTTATTTTTCTAAAAATATGATATTATAAATTTCTTTAGGTATGAAAAAATGACTGCATGCCTAAAGTTTCAACCAAAAAATAGAGAAGATAGAAAAATGTTGGGTCCGTTTGGTTCTAATTTTTAAAATGTTTTTGCTGTTTTTGAAAAAACAAAACATGGAAACCAATTTAAAGGCATGTTGGTTAATTTTTTGACCAAAAGCATAAACACAAACATTTCTCAAAACTCTTCAAATTTGTATGAAAAATGAAAATGAATTATAATCATTTTCCATTTTCCTCTTCTTTTTTCTTCGACAAAACCAGAACTCAGAGCCAACCCCCTACCCCCAACTCTTTCTCCTCCTCAACCCAATTAATTTTCTACAGGCGCTGCCTATCCCTTGCCAACAACCTCAGTGACCCACCTAGCACCGGAGCATTGGGAATCTCGCGATGAGAAGCTTGCAATGGGAGGGGGCTCGCAATGGGAATCTTCGCGTAGATCTCGAAGGGAAGGGAAGCTTGCCGTCGGGAGGGGGACTGGGCTGGTCAGGGTGGGGCTGGGTTTCATCAGGGGGGCCGAGTTCCGTCGAGTGGGCCATCATAGGCAACCTAGCCTCAGCGCAGGCTAGAGCAAAGGAAGAAGAAATCTTACTATTGGTTTGGTTAAGATATATTAAAAAGTTATTAATATATAAATAATTAGGTTTTTAAACATTAAATTTAGGTTTTATTTATGTTAATAAATTTTTTTATTAAAAAAGTATTTGTGTTTAAAAACATATCAAACCAAACACAAATTTAAAAACAGTCTCATTATATTTTTCAAAATATTCTCATTTTTAACTTTTTTAAAAACAAAATAAAAACACTATCAAATAGCCCCGTAATATTAATGTATTAAAATGAAATAGTGGGTGTAAAAAGAAAAATAATGTGGACATGAATTAATAATCTTATGAAAATAAGTTGAAGTAATTTTTGAATACTAAGTGTGTGCAAAAGCAAATTTAATTGTTTCCAAAATTTATGTGAGGTGTGTACATAAAAAGAAGTGTAAACAGGGAAGAGGGGGTGGATAGAGTAAAGAGGGTAAATAGAACCACCCTTTGCTAAAAAAAATACTAACCTCTAAACTTATATGGATAGATATTTTTTAAAGCAAATGTTTCAATTCGATTATAATTTATTTAAGGAAATATTTCTATTTCATGATAATTACTTTAAGACAATATTTCCATTTGATTATGTCTATTTTATTCATAAGTATTAGGCATCAATCATACTAGGAAAGAAGATAAACCTCGTAGTAGTTGCCTTAACTCAAGAATAAACAAAGGTTCACTAATGAGCTTTAATCACGTGACTACACACCAAACATATGGATTGAGAATCCGGAAATGGATATAAACCATTGGCACAAAACTTTTTTATGTGATTCCATGGAACATTAGCACATGGATATTTGACTAACAATGTACCTATAGCTCATATTCACCTTGACAGATAATATGTATTGTAATTAAAGATGTATCATGCAATTTGGGATGGACTAAAGACATATGCTCTAACTAACCAAAACTATAACTGTCTGGCTTCTACTTTGGCTCTTTGGAAAGTACCAACTAAGCGCGAATAATGTGCTTGTCAGACGATTTTTTTTTTTTTTTTTAATTTAAGTCCTAAACATGCATTATAAGTTGATTTGCTAACTAAATTTGGGTATTATTAATCGCATTGACATACTTTTAGCCAAATGAATTGATGAAATACTGATTGCTTTGTGAAAAACGAAGTCGTATAAGGAAATCATTGTCGTACAAAAACCATGACCGTTGAAGAAGCAATTGTTGGATTGGGAAAGACGATATTGTATGAAAGTAGATGTGGTGTTGTCCTTTGACACTATGTCGCATGGCAAACATACTGTCTGATAAGGAATGATGTGGATGAAAAACAATTGTCCCATGAAATATCATTTGGCGTGAAAACAGTTGTCGTATTCAAAGTCGGTGATACGATCGTATAGAGAAATGGTCTATTCCAAAACAAATGTGCAGAGGTGACATTGTATATGAGAAATGATGTCTTAGGAGGAAACACTATAACAAAAAGATTTGAATTATCATTTAAAACCTTTACAAGATTAAAAAATTTAAACTAAATTTGAAACACAATTAGAACAAAAAAAAAAGATGTAATACTAACAAAAGTAAAGACACTAATATTGTTCAACACATTTTTTCATTAAACAGATTCACCAAAAAAAAAAAAAAAAACTAAGTATCACTGTATTTGAACTTTAGAGGTTATGGGGACGACGGCCTTGCAAAGGAAGATGCGCGATATATCTCAGTGTGCAAGGGGCAACAAATCTTCGGGGCAGAAAGGTGGGCGTGACGGCGACCTCACGCAATGGAGTGGAAGGGAAACAGATCTTAGAGGGCTGGTAGGGAATAGCAATGGCAACCTTATGTGCGAGGGTGAAAGTTGCACATCTCTATAGGCAGGCTTAGGCGCGATGACCTTATGCCAGAGGCTGGGGTCAGAGGGTGGGCGTGATAGCATCATGGCGCACTGGAGGATGGGGGTGGGAGATCTCGATGGTGGGCCATAGTGGCGACTTGCAAGCTGGAGGGTGGGGGCTGTAGATTCGTTGGTGTCTTAGGGGAGCTGGGGTGGATTGGAGAAACACTCTAATCTCATCCTTTGAATTGATAATCCAACCTTCTGTTGAGGGATTATTAATCCCACATATATAAGATTATTTTTTAAGCTATGTAAGAGTTGAATTCCACGATAAGATTTGTTCAGAGAGCCAATAATCACTATTGACGTCGATCATGTTTGTAGGTTGATTGATCTCAAGTTGATATGAAATAAAAACAAAACGTAAAAAGCAATAAAGTAAATAGACAAGTAAATTTATAGTGGTTTATCCTCGAAATAGTTTACTTATTAGATTCTAGTTGACTTTGCTATTTTCTTATTTCTTTTTTAGCTTGAGATTGCTTTTTCTCTAAGTTCGAAACAATTCTTGACTTCGTTTCTTGATTTAGCTGATTTGATCTTTGTAGGCTCAAAAGATGATTCCCTCCTAATTTATTCCTAGTTGGTCGTTTAGTGGTCAGTCGACTAACAACTTCAATCTACTCGTCTTCTTTAATCAATTTGTCCAATCAATACTTTTAGCCAGCACTTCCTAGTAATGAACAGACACATATATGTCAGAGACAGAGGTGCTATTTTTGCCCCCAAAAAAGCTATACTATAATTTATCCGGTCCAAATTTATCACCAAATATGAGAGTAGGACAAATGATTCTAGTCTCAGTCCCAATTCCATAAACAAATGCAGCCTCAAGTCTATAATATACATATAGTGTTCAGATGATAAACTATACCTATCCTATTACAAATAAAATATTTTAATTATAAACAAATATATATATCTTTGAATAGTAGACCGATCAAAATCATATAATTAGCATATAAGCGTTTTTGCCATCCTAGTGAAGAACAATTTAGGATGGTTGTCAATATCATTTTTCAACAAAGATACGCATCCACTGCGTACTAAACATCAACATTACCACGAAACTTTTCCTATTTCAAGTGCAATTAATATATTGAATCTCCAATAGTAAGTGTTGTATTTGGTAGTTTGACCAATTATTAGTCCGTTTGGTTTGAGTATTTGAATAGAGTATTTGAATGAAGATTTAAATTTTTATGAGAGAAAAAACTGTAACAAAATTAATCGAACTGTGATTCAAACTACGAAACAAACGGACGCTAAGCATTTAAAAGTATTTTTGCCACTCAATTTCGATGAGTGGTATTGTAACATTTACATTAAACGTAAAAGGGTAATTGTAACATCTGAAAATATTATTTTTTAACTATTTAAAAATTCAAGGGACTTGTAACTATACCTAAACAAAATACGCACAACTAATTTATACATATTTTACACATAGGCATTTGAAAGTGTTGTTTCAATCATGCAGTTTCAACCACAACTAATATAAATTATACTTTTATAATGTAAAGTAAAAATTTGTTACATTGTAGAGCTCTTATATACTACAGTGCACTGTTTTAACCACACAGTTTAAACTACTATTTTAAATACTCTAGTTGTATCTTAAAAAATTGCAGACTATATTCATGCAACTAAAATTATAGACCATTTCAAAAAATGAAAACTCAAATTTCAGACATTGAACAATTTTTTTCTGGGAAACAAAAATCAATATGCAGCTCATGCAGCTTAAAACTCAAGGTCATGTGTTTCATGCGCGCTTCATGCAATTATACAAGGCATGTGACTCGACGGATAAACTACTAAAAATAGTGTTATGCTGACCAAAAAGTAGCTTAAGAATCTAGGTTTTAATGGGCAAATGATTAAAGGAAAACTGTGACCTGGGACGATGCATTTTGAAAATTTAAATGTTGGCCTCTCGCTCAGGATTTGAGATGACTGTACAGATAATGTTTCTTACAAATCAAACAAGAGAAGAATTTGAAAGCAAAATAAAGGTGGAGATTTTTTTGTGGCCACCAAAAAAGTAATTTATTGATAAATATTCTTTTTTAATTGTTGTACTATCTGAGTAACAAAGTGATTTTAACAGGTGTACCGTTAGGGAGAATGCTGGGCGAAGATAGATAAAAAAAAAATCAATCTTATTTAGTCATATATGGTTATAATCTCTTTAATAAACTGTACTATATATTAATAATACGTTTGATATTAATTAATTTTAATTATTTTATAGTTAACAATAATATAAAACTCTTATATACTACAATAAAAATAAAAAAAATTATTATAATATAAATTTTTTAAATATTTATAGTTTTAACTATTATGTTAAATATATTATAAACTAAAGCTAATAATTTTATTTTATGTGTAATAGAGTTCTAACCGTTAAAGTCAAAAAGGCTCTTCAAAAGAAAATAAAAAAAGGAAAGTCTCCGGAAGACGGAAGATGCAATTGTACCGATCCAACTATACATGAGAGAAAGTGGCTTTACAAAGAGAAGAAAAGAAGAGGGCAAATTATTATCGAACTAACTACAAATGTCACTTCACGTCGCGAAAAAGACACATTACTCAGATTCAGCTTTTTCAAAAGGGTCCACACAAGCCAACCTTTTCTAAATCTGCAATGCAACGTGTGTGGTAGCTTTCATGTCTATACATGCAAATCATCCATCTCTTTCAGAGTACTATAGCATGCCCATGAGTTCGATTGTCATTTCATTTAGAAAAAAGAAAAAATTAACATAACCAATCGTACTCGTTTGCAACTAGTGGACCATATATTTTCAAAGTGATTAAGCGAACATTAATCAAAGGATTAATCTCTTTTAAAGAAAGTCTTAATTTGGTCTCTAAGCTTTAACTAATATTCCTAAAAAAAAAAAGTCCGACGAAAGTTTCTGATCTACCAAATTGTGCCATGTTAGTCATTTTGTATATTTGACCTTTAATCTCAACAAAAGCATGTGAAGACAACCTATTAGTTTAATAGATTTATAAGATGCATGGGAAGTACGATTAGAACATAAATTTTTAAACTAAAAATTACAGTATGTAAGAATTTTATACTATAACTTACTTTTTCTTATTATTGTAGCATATGAGACCTTTACACTGTAACAATTAAAAATTTTAGTTAAAACTAATTTTACTAAACACCCTTGGTTTTGGGGGTTTATATGCAAAGGCATGACTATTAAAAAGAAAGTCGTGTCTTTTATATTGAGATTTTAACAATCAGATGAATGAAATAGACTAATAAGACAATTTGATAGATTGGAGATTCATGTTAGAACATTTTAAAAGTTAAGGATAAAATGAGATTTCACATTTGATTCAGCGACAAAAATGTGTTTAAACTATATTTTGAGACACGATCAGCTGCAAAATTTTAGAACGCAACCACATTCACCTTGTATTATTTCTGGGCCATTTGCTTAAAACCTGTATGGACAATTTCGAAATCTAATTTATTCCTTATTACAAAAGAGAGAGAGAGAGAATTTTCTAATAGGGATTGGCATCGAAAAGTACCGGTGGACACAATTCTAAGCTACCAAATATTTGTCAATCTCTGTTAGAAAAAAACAAAACAAAAACAAAACAAAACTAAGTAGCAAACATAGTTTTGGCGGCATATTTTCATTCAATCTTCTAAAATACTTTTTTTTTAATATGATACAGTTATAATATGATCTAACGATTAAAATGATTATTGTAATGCTAGAATATTCATTTCATGTTCTATCACACAATTCTCAATAAAGAATTAAGCCCAACACATAACAACTAGCTATTTGAAGTTTTTTTCTTTTAATTTTTGTTGAATATAAAGAAGTAAATCCTGTTTAAAAACATAGGTTCGAATCAAAATTTAAAACCAAAAATATTATAGTAATATAAATTTTAGGAGAGAAAAGAATCTAGCAAAATTATTTTAATCCAAAGCTATTTGATGAGACAAATTGACCAACGCAATTTTTTTTTAACACAATATTAGTCGATTAAGTGACTGTTTGATTGAGTGGTGAGAATTACAGTTCTTACTACAAACTCAGTTATAAATAATATAAAACTTTTACATACTACAATAACAATAAAAAAATTATTATAATATAAAATTTTTATATATTATAATAAAAAAAAATTTAACCAATGATACTCGTCGTCCTTCTAAATACCCTATAACAATGGAGATATAAATGAAAACTGTCGTTGGTTTTGTTGCCCCTTCAATTCATTATCTAAACGACAAGTAAGACTTACAAAACATGATGTCATATTGGACGATAATATCTGCCTTTATTCGTACTTTTTTTTTCCCTTTCAATAAACGGGCTTCATTGCACTTTTAACCTTTCAAAATTGAAAATCGAAACAATTGTGTGCGCTTGTACGCTTTTTTGCTTTTTGAAAAACTCTACACTCTACAGGTATTCTTTTGCATAAAAACTGTACATGTACTTATTAGTATGTTTGCAAATGAGTTTAAATAGTAAATAATATAAATATTTTTAAATATTATAATATAAAATAAAAATATACTATAATATAAAATTTTTATGTTGTAATGTTTATGTTGAAACTTACAACGTTAAAGTTTTTTACCAAAGGCGACATACATATGCACGTTAAAAGAGTTTTTTTTTTTTTTAAAGAGAACATGTTTTGAAATATAACTGTACATGTATTTACACATCTACACATTAAAAGAGTTTGATGAATTGTTTCCAGTCAACAAAAGCAACGCATAGTTGACTCCGGGCTGTCGCCGACGTCTAAATTATATGACCTAGTCAATAGTCATACTAAGCTCAACATTCTTGTATGTCGGACCAAGCCTAACCGTTCTTTTTGTTCTGACAACGAAAAAGAAATATAGAATATATTATCTGACCATTTTATTAGACCACTTCTAATTTCGATTGCAAATGTGAGCATTAAAGATAATATTATATTTGGAAGTAAAATGACATATTTAATATTGATATGCTAGATGAATGTTTCTGGGTAAAATAAAAAAAAAACGCGAGAATAGATTAATATTTTGAACACTTCTCAATTTATAAATTAAATGACAACTCTTAATTACACTCTTGAGAAAAAAATTGCCACCTATTTGGAAAGATTATAAATTTTCTAACAAACAAATTCAAATATCACATTTTTCTGGAGAGATTATCACCTTGCAGGATATAAATTCGAATTAATTAAAATTAAATATAAATTAAATTCAACAAATCCAAATTTAATTCAAAAATAAAATAAAATACAATATTATTTTCTAGGTTACACATGTCACATGCCTGCGCCTCTATGCCAACTGCCAAGTCTGTGCTTAATAGGCGCTCAAAGTACCTCTACAGCCTCATTGCCTATGCCACTCCCATGTGCGCGAGTGTGTGCGAGCCATAAGAAAGTCTTAATACACATATCATCAACCCTTCTAAAAAGGCAATGCTTAGTTCATAAAGTGTTCATAAAGTGTCACTCCACTTTACAAGTTTTTAATGTGTGTCTATGGGTTGCCTACGATTCAGAAGGATGATAAAAACCGCTGGTTAAAATCACTTTTATTATAGCATGTAAGAGCTTTATACTGTAGCAATTTTTTCATTGTTACTGTAACATATAAGAGTTTTATACTATTTATAACTAAATTTGTTATGAAAACTGTAATTCTTACTACTCAACTAAACCGTCATTTATCTTTAACAATTCCAACAGATACATGTGTAGCAACCTAGGATAGTCAGACTTGCATGTTGCCCCTGATGTAGTACTAAGGATCAGGTAGTCCATGACTCACTGCCACTAGATACCAAAGACGTAGGCATGGATTAAGCGTTCTCAAATGTTTGCAATGAAAGGTTTCAAATGAAAATTGGGGATATAATTAAAGGTTAAGTAATTAATCATGAGAGTATGTCATACAGTTCAATGTGATTTTTTTTTTAACTGGGCTTCAGATCATTAAATTATTTCGACATTTTCAGTCGAGGAGTAGATGGGACCCAGTGGCACCGAGGCACGACTTGGTGGCATTGCCGCTTAATGTTTTATCAAATAGTGAAACTTCAAGTTTACGAATTTATGACTTTTATCAAAGTTTTGTCTTGTTTTAGCTTGGGCATTGCATGTCTTTGATGTCCTTATTTTAAGACTCATTTTTGACATTAGCAAAAAACCAATGTTTCCTAAAAAAAAGTTTATAATCTTCATTTTTTATTTTACAAGTGGAAAGTTCAACAATAATATTTTCTAGGCAAATATTAGACTAGAAGGTTTTACACTATTTATGATGGGATTTTCAATCTAAAGGGAAAGAATATCAAACGCCTTGAATGTGAAATAGCAACCTAGTATTTCTAGGATGAATCAAGCTATATATACCCTTCTATGAGATAAAATAGAAAAATGTATAATTTATAATATTCTTTGATTTGTAGTTATCCTTGATTCAACTACTTTGAGATGTTATCATTATCTTTGTGTGCGTTTGACAACCTTACTTCAACTATATAGTTGAAACTATTACAGTGTAAAACTCTCATATGCTACAGTGTAAAATTAAAATAGGCTACAGTATAAAATTTTCACATACTACAATAAAATTGTTTAAACTTTTAGTTCTAACTGTATTACCAAACATACTACAATTTTAAATCTAAATGTTGGAAACTTCTAAAAAATATTTCGTAATTTTAAGAATTTGAAATAATTATCCTATCGCATTGAGCTTTACTTCTCACCTCAAGTTCCATCTTGACTTGAATGTCATTCCCAAAGCATTGAGTTAAACACCGCTAATATCAAGCGTGACAAAAAAATTGACAACAGTAGAGAAGGTCAACTAACAGCAGAATGACCCACTTTTTTTGCCACATGTATTCTCGACGGTGTTGGGCTCGACAATTTGTAAAAGACATTCGGAGTTAAGATGAAAGTTGAGGTAAGAAGAAGGTAGAGCTGGGTGCGACAAGATGATAGAAACACTCTACATGGTTCATTCAAAATATGCATACACAACTTCCAATGAATTAGTGTAGTAATAAGGATGCATTTTCATTTTCTCCGCCTAAAATCTGTCCAGTTTAAGACTCCTACTCAAGCAATACATTGTACGTTATTAATTGTGTGGTGACAAGAGTGAAATCTAAGTTCATCATTCGAGTAGAATCCGTTTGGATCTTTTCCCTTCCTTTAAAGGGCTCAAGGACTTCCAAAGTGGAAAAAGAGTAAATTACATACCTACATGCATACACACATAATGAACAACTTTTCTTCCCAGCAAACATGGAACGAAAGCCAAGGCAAGCTGCCACATTGTCGTCCACATGACCTTTGAAGCAAAACCAATCATCAATCCACGTGTGCGGCCTGTGAAGCATATGTGTAGAAACAAACATCTATTTGGGTTCCTCCTAAAAACTCCAAATAGAAGCAGTAACATCTCATGTGCGCGTTGCCCAATTCCGTTGAAAATTTCTCTTTTCATGTCATTTCGTTGGACATCTCGCCGTCTTCGTCAACTTTTCTTTTTTCTTTTTTCTTTCTGTCTTTTTATTTTTCATTTTTGTAACCCCTCATTTTTATAGCGTAATTTTAGCTATTTAATTAATATATATATATGTGAAGTGTTTATCACTTCATAATTTCATACCAACTATTTTGACTTGATCCTAATTGTCCTTTTAAAGTTTTAATTTATATAAAATTAGTCTATTTTTTAAGGTCATCAGCTGATTTTGATATAGAATAAATGAATTTATCTTTTGCCACTCATGAATAAACTAATTGCCAAAGCCCCATTGATGAATATTTTAACCTTTACATTATAGCTTTAAACCGCAATTTTTGCAATTTTTTTCCATTACTAAAAAATTTTTTTGTTATAAGCGTGTATTAAACGTTGAGATAACATTAAGCAAATTAAATAAAACCACTAAAAAAGGGGAAATAAACGTTTCAAATTTCATAAACAGGCGAGGATATTAAAATGTTATTTTTAACAATGCCAAGATATATTTCTATTTTTTCTAAATGAAAGTTACGAACACGATTTTTTGTTAAAATACGTTACACTAAAATTTAAAAAATTCTATTTTTCTAATTTTATTTTTCTTAGGGTTGCCTACTTTTTTATGCCCTATATTTTAAATTTATTTAAACAATATACTTTCAGTTTTTGATCTCATCAAATTTATACCTTCAGATTAGATTTAATACAAAAGTTTATACCTTTGTCTAAATAATCTTCAATTTAGACCTAAAAATTACCAAATTACCCTCAAATTAAAAAAATAAGTAACCTCAAAAACTTAAAAAAACTTTATACTAAGGTTTTTTGTCTTCAAAAATATGTGTTTTGTGTGTGTTTTTTTTTTGTTTTCTTCTCATTGTTTGAAAGCTTTAGTTTTTTATATTTTACTTAAGGATAATTTCATCATTTTAAAAGTTAAAATCAACTATTGATTGAGGTAAGATATAAATTTGTATATTAAATCTAATCTGAAGGTATATATTTAATGAGATCAAAAAATAAAGGTATAATTTTTAAATTAACCTAAAAGAGAGGGTAGAGAAATAGAAATATCATTTTTTTTGAAGTTGTTTATTGGACGTGCAATTCTGCGTTCGCAGATTGGACAAACATTCAAACTAGGAGAACAGATCTTTCCTATTATAAAGCTGTAAAAAAAAAAAACCAAACGATGGAAAAGGAGTGGTCATTGTATGCATCGTAATTCGAGAGGATCTTGATCGAGACAAGATTGTATTCCTTGCACATTGTGTTGCGTTTATGCGTTAACCAATGTGACGGAGTGTTATAGAAGAAAGAAAAAAAAAATGCTAAAGAATTGTTTCTCTCTTTCTAGAAGACTATCCAGAAAAACGACTAACATGTATCCAACATATGCGGTGTGCCACGACGCAAAGTAAGGCGTCCTGGTCTAAACGACAACATCTTAAGATAGTGATGAACGTCTTATTTTTTTTTATAAAAAAAAAACAAATTATGTAATATCACGTGTAGAATATTGCATGTGACAACTAGTACTACTATTGTTGCCTTTAACGATGTCTATTGGGCTAATAAAATTCTAATTTTATGTTTTTTTTTTTTTTTGCTAGAAGAAAGATTAATTGTATTTAAAAGGGAAAAAAAGGTATAATTCTTTAAATTAAAAGTTGAAGACAGCGTATTAGGGGTAATTCTTTATTAACCCCAAGGGTTAATCCTCCCACAACAAATAATGGTCCCTTTTCTAAGGATTTGACGGCTAAAGAAAAGTTGATTAGCTGCTCGCTCTATTATGATTAGATTAGCGTTCTCTTTTTTTCTTGGAAGTATTGAGACCTCATCTTATAATTAATTAACTTGTTTTTTTGCAATACCACATACATGACATCTTCCTGGCTTCTTGGCTGCATATATATATATATATATATATATATATATATATAACTAGTAAGTTGTCCTCATTGACTTAATTCCAATTCTGAATTATATGATTCAACTCTCACAATAATTTGTGTTAATTGTTGTAAAGTCGCGATATATATCATCACCTTTCCAGAGCATATCCGGTCGACTCTTGAAATGACGATTTCCAATAATATCACAGTTGGCTGCATTTTCCTTTAAAAACCCCAAATTTCCAAACTGTTAATCCTAAATTATTAAAGTAACTGAATCCAACATAATGGGACCGGACGGTACATCAAATCAGTTTGAAAAACAACAATATTAATTAAGCAAAAAAGTTCATCTTGGTTTATAAAGCTTTCTTTCTTCTTTCTTTCTTTCTTTCTTTCTTTTTTTTTCTTTTTTTAAACCTTTTTCTATAGCTATATCCTGTTTGTTTTGGAAGGAGTTAGGGTACATTCTTTCTTTGATGTATAATGAGCTATGAAGTCCATTTTAAAGTCAACTCTTTAGTTGACTAATTAATACAACGGACTTAGCTCATACCTTGTTTATTCTGTTTACCATACCCTTTCAAACTTTTTATTCGGACCGATTTAAAGCCTTTTTTGTCTCTCTTTAGTTTCGTCGATTTTATCCTTTTTTACTCAAAAAACAAAAAATTTGAATGTATTATAATTTTTATCCTTTCTTTTTACAAATATATTCCTATTTATTTTACTCGCATAAAATAGGCCCCACCTAATATAAAACAAAAAATGCAATTTCTTTTTTCGTAAGAAAGCTCGACCCGCCATCTACGGCGCTTGATCAAAACCCCATGCAGACACAAAGGGACCATATGACAAGACCTCCAAACATTCCATAATTGGCACTTTTCCTCCGATCGAACAAGAAAATCGCGAACGAAATCCATGCATGTGCCCTACCGTGGGAGGGAGTACTATAAAGTTAAATTGCATTATTTTCCCAAAAAAAAAAAACAAAGCGTCCCATTAGATAAATCTAGACAAGATATATAATGGAATGTATACATACAATGTATCAGAAAATTTTATTGCACGTTCGATTTTTTTAACAAAGGACCATGGTGTTTCTCTGGACCAACAAACTGTTTATTAAATTCAGTTTGGTAAAAGACAGAAGTGACCATGGTCATGAGTACCACATAAACATGATCAAGTACTACAAGTATGTTCCAACCGTACATTTACAAGAGATTTTGATCTTTGATGATTTGCGTCGCATATTCACTCCCCTTTAGAAGATGTCTAAATGCTAAGTAACTTGGAGTACTCATCATCGTTCAATGATTTTTTTTTTTTTTTTGAGGTTTCTACTTTCTATGATTCTATTCTCTAGGTATAGCCATACACTTACAAACATCTTGACAATATTCTTCATAAACTACGTTCCATATTTTTCTAGATCCAGATATTCATGAACCATTAATTTGCTCTTGGGCCAGTCTGTTACTATGATTTGATTTTGGTTTGTGCCAGATTGGACTCTTCATGAGCCCTTTAGCCAACATTCCAATAATGCCAAAGGGTGAAACGATAGAAATTAATTTGTGTAAATTGTACCTATTGAGCGTGTTAAAAACATTTTATTTGGTTAACGTCTTTTAAGATGAAATTCAAGCACGACTGTTGAGGTGTTGAGATCCCCGATTGGAGCGTGGCAGGCACCTCTAACGTATTGCCGAGGAGGCTGCATGGCTCGACCCTAAGTGTCCCAGCCGAGTTAGATCCCAGCTGAGTTCTCAGGGAGCTCGGGAGCCCCCATGCGGATTTGCCTCACGCGGGGAGCGCGTCCCCCAGGGATTGAACCTGTAACCTCTTGTATAAGAGGCCTTAAGGTAACCCCCAGGTAGGGAACACGCTCCCCCGCGGATCCCCACGGGAGACAAATCCGCGTAGGGGCTCCCGACCTCCTGAAAACTCAGTTGGGATCTAACTCGGCTGGGACACTCGGGATCGAGCCAGGCAGCCTCCCTAGCAATACGTTAGAGGTGCCCGCCAAGCTACGGTCGAAGATCTTAACACCTCAACAACGATCAAAGCTTCAATATGATTTTTTTTCTTTTTATGAATTCGGGTAAGGGATTTGAACTCTACAAGATATGATTGAGTCAAATGCCTACAATGATCGCCAAGCTCTAAATGTATGTTATATGATGTATATATCCCTAATATTACAAATTTTAGCATGGTAATTTACTAATTTTAGGGTGGCTCTATAACTTTTTTTGTCGATTGAAATTTCTTATTCTAATTCTTTTCTTTTTTTTTCCTTTTCCGTCATTTTGGAAATCTTCCATGGATGAGACTAACGTGGAGCGCAAACGGACACTCATCTTTGTCTGCGGCAAGCTCAAGCGGCGCTTCCACAACCACGCACTAATGCTTGACCTGATCTCCCGCAACGACGCCGTTTTCGTCGGGACCCATCTCACCGTCCCGCCCTACCGACTTGTCTGTGGGCCCCACAACATCCCCTACCTGATCAACGTCCCTGGGCCGGGCCACCGGATCCGGGGCGAGCTCTACTCCGTAACGGGCCGAGGCCTGGGCCCACTCGACGACTTCGAAGGCGTCGACGTCGGCCACTACGAGCGCCTCCCGATTAGCTTCGTCCGGGTGCGCGGCGGCGTCGTTTCAGAGGCCGAGGCTCACTTCGCGCACCGGAGCTTTGGGGTGGGACAGTGGGAGAGGAACGACAGGAAGGGAATGAGAAAGTATTCAAAAAGGTATTTGAAAAGACACAATAGGCCTCACAATGGTCGGAGTATTCTCGAGGATGCTCGCCTTTTTGTGGCTTCTTCTTCGTCGTATGGGAATTGAAGTGGAGTGAACCCTACAAGGGTAGTTTCGGCATTTTATTTATCATGCCTTGAATTTGGCCAACCTTCTTTTTTATGGGAAATTTTTTGTCTATCATTCTTGATTCTATTATTTTATTTTGTTTTTGTTTTCTGATAAGATTGTATCTGGTAATCATTTTTGTTTACTCATAATTGGATTGATTTCCCACTATCTCAACCGCCACTAGTACTCTCTTTATTGGTTTATGGGCGCAAGCCTATGTTCCATTAAAAAAAACCAAGATAAAGGCAAATAAGCCAAAATAATATAACAATGAAAATTAGTAGGCCAAAATTTTGATAACTTTAATAAATTGGTCATACTTTTATAAATTCATATTTATTCTTTAAGTAAAATTCAAAAACACCCTATCTTCTTCATCTCCCACAAAAACACATTTTCTTTCTCCTTATCTTCTCTCTTCGAAGTTGGGATTCTCTCATACTACTCCGGCAATGACACCTGCTCCTCACATGACTCTAGCGACGACGCTGCTCTACACATTACTCCATCGCTTGCTCCCTACACGACTCCATCACCTGTTCCCTACACGACTCTGGCAACAACGTTACTCCCTGTGTGACTTCGGCGACGATGGATGTGACCTCGGCTAGGAAGATTGAAGAGAGAAAGAGATTTGTTTTGGGTGGGAAGGGAGGGATGAGAGAGAGGAAAGATGAAGAAAGAGGTTTGTTAGAATTCTCTAATTTAGAGTAGTTTGCTCATTTATATTATTTAGTAAATTTGGATTGGTCTATTACCCTCAAAATATATATATATATATATATATATATATGGATTGGCTTATTTATTACCTTGTCTTAAATTTTGGCCTATTAATATTTATTCCCTAATTTGTTTGGCCTATTTCTCTTACAGTGCCCAAAAAAAAAAAAACAAACACATGCATAGTGGCATAATGAGAATAAATACATTTAAATATTAAGTGGTCTCCTATGTATTGCTAAAATAACAAAGATACCTTTTTGACCAAAACTAATCACGTCAAAACCCTAACTTTAAAAAAAAAATATATAGATAGATAGATAGATAGCAACACCTCCTTTATTACTTCACCGTGAAGTTAACCAATATTTGACGATTAAATTTTTTTCAATGTCAAAAATAACCCTCCACATATAAAAGGAATACCTATATATATTGTTTCAAATGATGTTTTTATCCTTCTTTTGCGTAGAAATATTTTTTTTACATGTTTTTAACTACACTTTTTACTCTCATACAAATAATTTTTTATTATTTTTTTTCAAATTTTCAAGAAGTTAAAATATGTTCTTTCCTTATAAATCAATAATTTTGAGTATTTTAAGATTAGCTAGATCTTTCTAAATTAATCAATTAATTAACATCTTAGTGCTATATTTTTCATAAAAGACTTAAAATTATGGCAAAATTATAAAAAAAATAAGAACAAATTTTTTTTAAAGTAAAAATTTAAAAATATTGAAATAAAAACTCATAATTTTATTTAAAAATAACCTCTCGATTTGGGTGGGACACAAGGAGCAAAGGCGCGAACGGGAATAAGGGTTTCTATTTGTGCCGCTAGGCCACAGTGGTGGGGTTGCCTAGGGAGTTCACCCCAATGGTCAAGGGTGGTTGCCAAAGGGGGTATAGTTTGAGGTGGGCAACAACGAGAGTGGCGATGAGTGAGGACTTTTGTTTTTTTCAAAGACCAACAAGTGGCTGTGATTTAGTTTTCTTAAATTAATGGCTGAGATTAAAAGGTTTTTTTTTTTTTGTTTTAGTTAAAGTTAATATAACTTTGGGGGTATCAGTGTAATAAATTGGTCATTATTATTTTGACAAAACACAAAAGGTGTGAATGTAATTTAACTCTAAATATTAGAATTATTAAGTGGATGCACAATTAGAATTTTTTTTTTGTAAAACAAAGACACAATGACATATATTAATATATTAGTGGGGTATAAAAGCATTAATTTAAAATAATCTATATTTTGTTAAATTTAAAAAATAGTCTTTTTCTTGAAAATAGTCAGTCAGTGATTGACTTATTGACTTGGTGTTCATTCAATAATTAATTGGATCTGAGTATCCATTGTATCAACTATTTTAATAGTCACTAGTCATTTTCCCTAAAAAAGTAATGATATTGGTTGGTTGTACTATTTGCATCGAAAGTCCAGCACTGTTGCAACCTCGTGGTGTCCTCGTTACTATGTTGGTCATGAAGGTGGGCGATGTGTGTGGATGGGTGCCGATGAAGGAGTCGTAATGGTTATCCCAGTGTCGTTCGAGTGCTTTTTTTGAGGCGTTTGTGTCCTCTTGTTCTATCTTATCTATCCTTTTTGGTTATTGGTTAGCTTATTGATGGTGGTTTTGTTCATGTTGTTAGGGTTTTTTTTTTTTTTTTTTCCGCTTGTTATTTGTTTAAATTACAAGCAATTTTGTTTCCACCATGCATGTGTTGTGTTTTGTGTTTGAGATCTTATAATGTGAAAATAGTGATGGCTTCAAACTCTCCGATTTTGTTTGTGTGTCCAATTTGCTAGAGTTGGTTTTATGCAATATTGTAGGTGACCTTTGTACTATAAGTCACTTTGTCTTGATCGCTTAGAGTTTTCTCTAGATTGTAGAGGTATTATTAAAAATGCCATTTGCATACTTGATTATTAGAGTACCCTTTTGGTTTCTCCTTGTTAGGACTCAATGCATGATTTTACTCCCTTGTCTGATCTGCGATTGAGGTTAAATTTTCTTGTGTTATGAGGTCATTTGAATCACCATTAATATGTGTATCTTATATTGATTTGAAGTACAATTACCTTTTCAAAAAAAAGTAAAAATATTTATTGAAGGTCTTGTAAAAAAGGGCCACCTCATCTAATTTTTCTAAATTTATTTTCTTGTGTAAATGAGTTCTCCTTTTATAATTTCATTAATGTACTCTTGTTCACACTCTAATTTGCATGATTTTTTTTTTTTTTGGTTATAATCTTCTAATTACAAACGAGTTTCTTGTTCAACAAAGGATTTCATAAGATTCTTACTATGCTGCTCCCCTTTTCTTCCCTTAGGACAAGTCCGACGCCAGGTACATTGATGTGTGTATTTCCTTCATTTAAAATGCAAACTACCTATCACCAAAAAACCTGTGGTTTGTTCTACTATTTGTTGATTGTTAAGGGGTCATTTGATATGATTAATATAATATTTTTGGAAAAAAATTATGTAAGTTATGCAGTGAAAACATGTTTAGATACAAAATTATTAGGAGCATTTAAGTCAATTGAGTTAAATTTCTTGAGAAAGTATGATTATTACAAAATTATACCTCTTATGTTATCATTTAATTTTTTAAAAAAACTTAGCAGTTGGGATTCAAATTCTTCACTTTTAGGTGAAGTCAGGTGTGATTTTACTGTTAGGTTATGCCTACAACCATTACATTTTGAATTTTTTTTAAAAAAAAATTGTTTCAATTTTTATAAAAAAAGATATTAAATTTTAGAATAAATATTAGTAGTTAGGGTGTTCAAAAAATCCGCTAATCAGTCCAAACCGCTCAATACAAACCAAACCGAAACAAATCGGTGCTTTTTGTTTTAATGTTGGACAGTTTGGGTGGTTTTTTACACAAATATTTTAAGTGATTTGGTTAGCAGTGTGAACTTTCAAACCGCCCACCCAAACCGCTTTCTAAACTGCCAATTAAAACATCATATTATATAATTTTCATTGTTAAAACATTTTTTGTATAAGAATTTTTATTATCTTTTATTTTTTTCATTGGTTATTACATGAAGTTTCTACCCATATAAGATGTATATTTCTACACTCTGTAATTGCATTTCTCCTAATCACTCATCATCAATATCGAGAAAAACAAAATCAAATTAAAGAATCAACACATGCAACTAAAATTAACTTATAGAATGAAACCCTAGCTTTCTCCTATCTAGCAACCAGCATCTACGCTCTGCACCGTAGCCCACCTACTTGCCTTGTCATCACTATCACGTTTCTCTCTCCGTTGTCGCCCAACTCACCACTGTGTCAATTAAGGATATTAGTAGAAGGAGAAGTTTATCGATACTGGTATGAAGCTTTAATTCAAGTTTAAAATTTAATTGTGTTGTTTTATATTATTTAGTTATATTTTATTTTTTTAGTTTGATTATTGATAAACATTGATTTGTGTTGTTGTGACTTTTTAGTTTGATTTTTGATTCATATTAAAACTTGAAAAGGTAAACTTTTACACATTCTATAACGTTTGTTAAATATTAAAAAACATTAATTTTAACTATAAATTATCCAAACTAAACTGTTCAAGCCTTTAGAGTGATTTAGTTTAGTTTAATTTTAAAAAAAAATATATCAAACTGATCAAACCAATAAAAAATAAAATTTATTTTTAATTTAATCGACGGTATACAGAAAAATGAGGACCGAGCTGCCCGCAACACCACCTTGGTGATTTCTGTGAATATATATTTTTTATTTTCTTTGACCGCATATTCACATGGTGATATTTTCCATCCTCGATAACCGTTACGAACCAATTTGCATTTCTGACTTTTATTTTTTTCTTTTTTTCTTCTTCTTTTTTTTTTTTTTTGGGTTTCCTTCAGTTTATTCCCAATCCCATGGATGACACAAGCGATGAGCCTAAAGAGACATTGATCTTCACCTACGGCACGCTCAAGCGCGGCTTCCACAACCACACGCTAATGAACGACCTTATCTCCCACAACGACGCCGTTTTCCTCGGAACCCATCTCACCGTCCAATCCTACCCTCTCGTCTGCGGGCCCCACGGGATTCCCTACCTCATCAACCTCCCTGGGCCGGGCCACCGTGTCCGCGGCGAGCTCTACTCCGTCACGGGCCGGGGCCTGGCCCGCCTCGACGACCTTGAGGGCATCTCCATCGGCCACTACGAGCGCCTCCCGATTCGCGTCGTCTTGGACCCAGACGGCGTCGTTTCGGAGTCCCACCAAGGCGACGACGTCGTTTTGGCCGAGGCCTACTTTGCTCACCGGAGCTTTGGGGAGGCGCTGTGGGAGAGGAACCACAGGGAAGGTCTGAGCGAGTATTCGGAGAGAGATGGACAGAGGTACGTGAAAAGACAAGATAGGCCAGACCAGGGTGCGGGTATTATTGAGGATGTTCAGCTTTTTGTGGCTTCTTCTCCGCCTGATGGGAATTGAAGTACAAGGGTAGTTTCGGTATTTGGGTGAAGGTGTATTTTTATTGTGTTGATTTGCAATTCCATTTTCACTAGAACATACCTATTTGAAAGGCTAATCTTAAAGCCCATTTTGCCCAAATCATGTGTGCAATATTTGGTTGGGATGATGTCTCATTATTTGTTGACTGATTTCCTACCGGTTACATGTTATTTTGGTGATCTTCAATGTTATTACATTTGCTAAATATACTCGATTTCATGCATTTTACTACGTTATGTTTGGTTGATAATTCCTAAATTTGTTTTCTAAAACAATAGAAACGATCCTAGTTGTTTTTAATATTTGAATTTATGATCGCCCCTTTTAAACCACCTAGCAAGTGACACCAGTTGTCCAAAAATCAATTGTCCGAGATAAATTAATGCCTTTTTTAACTTTATATAAACTGACAAAGAATGACTAACAAAAATAACCATTTTGAGCAGACTTTTTTTTTTTTTCTTTCCAAGAGTTGCTGAAATTAACACTTTTTCAATGCAACCAAAGCAGGGGAAGGCAAACACCAGCATAGAAGGAAATCCAATTTTCACATGTTAAGCGAAAACTCCTGCAATATATCCCGACAGTTCGTACATTAATTTTAACACACGTGGAGATGAGGCAGTACTACTTTATTCTGTATTTAGAATTCATTGGCATCTAAGTCTAGCTTACGATCTTATTATGCAAATCTTGAAGCAACCTAAGTTGCCGAAGCCACACAAATATACACATATACATATACACACATTTTTCATGTGCACAAGGAGAAGAACACATCACACAGACAAGGCGTTTTTATGCTCTTCACGCAGAGGTAGGAGTAACACAAGTACAGCTTCCCGTGCATTCGTAGAAGGGTTTAGCAGCATCAGGCCCTTCAACTTTTGAGATGACACAACTCCACCCTTCACCACACTTGCAGAACACGTCTCCTTTTGCGGCATCCTGTAGCTCCTTCGGCAGCTTTGCGTCCCTCAACACCGTCCCATCTGCCTCTCTGCGGACCCAAATTACCGGATTAGTTTGTGATACTAATTTTACTAATTTTATTAGTATGCAGGGATGGAGCTAGAAAAATTAGTTATATTGGATGAGACATGATTGAACTAATAAGATGAAATAAACAAAGGAGGTGTAGAATTTTAAAGGGTAAAATATAAATTTGATAAGGTTTCAGATGCAGCATTAAACGAAAAAAAGAAATTCAAATAGGGTGACTGTCCACCCTTGTCCATAGGTATTTGGAATCTAAACAATAGCTATAGAATTTGCACTTTAGGGGGATAGTTTATAAATTAATAGACTAAAATACTCGATCATGATAAGGAAATAATGTCTACGCACATAACACAGGTGCAGTATCCCCCACATTTGACGTAGGTGGTGCCGGCGTTTGGCCCCTCCGTACGAGTGATTACACAGCTCCACCCTGCACTCATTTTGCAAAATACCTTTCCCCGGTCTGAGTTATTTCCTTCAACTGTTGCAGAGCTGCTCAAGTTTGGAGGCACCATGTTAAATTTTTGAGGAAATGGTAAGAATAGATGACTAATGTCAAAATAATATATCATGTCCCATTTAGATTAGTACCGGATAGGCTACTTATCCCGCACTAAATCATTAAAAAAAAAATTACAGAGTTTTAAGTAAACGAAAGAGACATTATTATTATTATTATTATTATATAATATGCAACCCATCTGCCCCACCCAAATAAATCATATTCTACACTTTTCTAATATCATCCCTGAAATCTAAAGCCCCTTAACCCCGCCCGTTGGGCTGATCCTAGCGGATTAATACTAGTACTAGCAAACGAAAGGAGTCATTATGTTAGTACTATTAATGAATAAGTTCTAATGCATGAAATCAGTCTTTTATTTCTTTTTTTCTTTTTTTTTTAACATGCCTTCTTTCTCCTCTATCCCCATATCTGTTCATCCTCTCTCTCTGTCATCAATCATACTCATCCCGTCTCACTCTAACAATGAAATAAATGTACTCAAAAATTGTAAATGAATAAATGAAATATTAGTGGACATCTAAGAAGTGGTTTTGAACCAATCATTTGGGTTGAATGATTCAAATTTTATAAGAGAAAACACTAAAATAGCTCTTTAGTTTAAATAAATAGTTTTGGTTCGAACAAGATTTCTAAACGGGCTCTTAATTATCATTTTTACTAAAAAATTATGGAGCATCTTTTTTTATAAAATTAAAAAGCGTGTATATGCTTGCACATATAAATATATATATATATACAATTATATTCATGTTATGTTTACTTTGGTCATTTGAGACGCTCACTAATTCAATCTTATAGTTTACCAAACACTATAATATTGGTTTGGAAGCAACAACACTTTTAAAATTACAGTTTACTAAACACTCATGAGGTTTATGTCTAGGCTGCTTTTCTTCTAGCACAACTGCAACCAATTCTTCTAAAATCTATAAAATTACCAAACTAACACCATATCTTAAGGTGATGATGTCATAAGGGTTTCAAGTTGATTAGGTGAAAATTAGTAAATATAATGAATTTCATATATCCTTGAAAACTTTGGTCTTCTTTCCTTGTCGAATCATGATTGAAAAAGGCACTTCGTTTCTAGCTCTCTCTCTCTCTCTCTCTCTCTCTCTCTCTCTCTATATATATATATATATAACAGTTAACAGAGCTCTAAAAAAGACCTACCGTATATACACACACACACACACTATCAGTATATATGTATGTAGTTAATTTCTTCTAAGATGGAAAGCACAGTGGGAGGATTGAAACCTGGAAGGTTGCTGGCTGATACCCTGAGCTTCCATTTCTTTCTGCAATTAACTTGTGTTACTTCTAATCGCCAGTTTGTGTTGAAAACCAAGCTGTCAAGTTTCCACTTAAATCATGACTTGCCCGAATCGAAAAGTCAAATATGTCCTTCATTTTCCAAACCAAAACTGTTTCAGATGAAGGCTAAAGCTGTCCTTAGAACGTGCGATTATTTCCCCTGGAGATCTCAATTTTGGGGCCAGAGATAAAGTGGACAAAACAGTTGTCTTTTTTTTCTTTTTTTTTTTCGAAAGGAAAAAAAGAAGATAATTCCTTCCGTTGGAAAAAAAAAAAAACAATAAATGAATATTTACCTTTTAATTATTAGATTTACAAAAAACTATAATTATTATCATATCTAATTATTAAAAAAAAAACCATTGATGGTGTTTTTTATCGAAAAAGTCTTAAAAAATTCACTTTTTAAAAAAAGAATCTTGTTGGTAAATGGTGTAAGTTTTAAAAATGTTAAATTTAATTAAAATAATTTTTTGCTGTACATTTAACAACTGAAAGACGTATATTTACCCGTCGGTATTTTTTAGTTCCTTCTAGAAAAATTGTCAAAATATAAGAAAATCCAGAGAATACGTCTATCGAACAAAGCACAGCAACAAGCCTGCGCAAATACTGCCCAAAAAGCGTCTCACTAATATAACTCGTTTATAGTTTCCTTTTGTCTTTCCGGTAAAAGAAAAACTCTTTCCCAGTCTTTCCTTTGTCTTTACAAGGAGGAATTTTCCTCTTTGTTGCTTATTAAGATGTGGCAAAAATTGACAAATAACAAGGCCGAAGGAACGTTATTTGAGGATCTTTAGCATTTCTCTAATGCCATTCTAGGGATATTAGATTATTCGGACATTGCAATGAGTGGTCGGTTTGGCCACAACGGGAACAATTTAAATTTATGTTATTTTTTTACCCGTGACAATGACCCTTTTTTTTTTTAATCTTTAATTCTTTGTCAGGGGTCCCAGACGTTCTCCTCACTCCCAGTAAGGCAAGTCCTTTTAGAGTTTTTGAAAAAGTCTTTTTGTACGTTATTTGAAGCAAAAAAATTTAAAACTATTTTTATTATAATTTTTTAAAAATTTTTATTTTTTAAAATAAAATTATTTTTACATATTTTAAAAATGTTATCAAACGGGTTTGTTTTTGTAATTATAAAAAAAGATTTCCTTAAAAAATCATAAAACAAAATTTGGGCGGTTTCAAGAGCCGAAGCATATGTCTAAGTCATTCTAATATCTCGTTTATTTTATAAGTTTAAATCACATACGCACAGTTTAAACTTTGAAGTCACAAATGTTTTTCTTCACAAAAATTTTTAATTTTTATTTAAGTTTTCTATTCAAATATGTGAACCAAATGAGTTATAAACCTAAATTATATTTGGGATATCTACAAGAATGCCTCCCACTGAACTGAAGTACAATGGATATTTATTTCCTTTTTTTAACAAATTTTATGATTTTTGTCCCTGATTTGTCTCGCCATATCAACTTCAGAAGAGTTGAATTTTAAGAAAATTATACAAACTAAAGGGATAAGTTAGAGGGTAGATTTCCTGATGCACTCTTATATTTTTTCATAACATGGGCCAACGGAGCTGTTCAAGTCTCATAATTCATTAAAAAAATGAAAATGATAGACAAGCCTCCTTTTAAAAGTGATTATGGCCGCACGTTTGGTTATTGAATTAAACAGCTCATTAAATTATCATTGTCGTACCTTTATTTTAGCCGATATCATAATTAGTCATATTATTTAAAAATTATTAAAAGATATACATTTCATAATTTTTAAAATGTCATTTTTTACCATAAACCCGTCCCTTGGCTTCTAAGGACCTCAAGAAACGACCTTGAAGCTCGTAAGACTCCAATTCTAGACCCAGGATAAGTAAAGATGTTGACAAGGCTATTGGAGATGAATGATTGCTTGGGGGAAGAAAAGCTCTGCTTATGGGAGGCCGTCAAGCAGGCTTTGGGCTTTGGAAATCTGGCAGAGCCGCTTTTGAAACTTAAATTGTATAAATGCCATATTTGTTTAATTATGACTGCACTTAAGTATATAATATGACAACTAGTGTGGCACAATTTTTATAAACATGGCATGAATAAATACAATGTTTAAAAGTGTAGTGTAAATGTAATATTCTCAATCTAATATCACACTTTATTTTCTTCCAACTTTCTAGTTTTGGAGCTATTACGAGTCCGTTTGTAATAGCTTATTTTAAGCTGCCTAGGGTGCTTATGAAAAAGCACTTATGAAAAAACTTTTTTATTTATACTTTTGATCTTATATTTAAGAATAAAAAATTAGAAATTCTATTAATATCTTTGAATTACACTACTTTTTATATTAATAAAAGCTTTTAATATATTTAAACAAACAGGTTTAAGAGCTCTTCTAAAATTAAAAAGGCACTTTTTCAAATACTATCTAAACACTAATTAAAAAACCTTAGCTTATATTTTTCTTTTTTTACTATTTATAAGTAAAAATACAAACCGTCCCAAATGGGCCCAACCTGGTGAAGCTTAAGTAAAATGGAGTGGAGTGGAGTGGAGTCAATATCATATAGTTTTAGCTCATATGTTGCTCTCCTAATATTTGAGTCTCTAGAAAGGTTTGACCAGATGAAAAATGTCTTGCTTACTATCTTTGAGGGTTTGAATGACTACAGATCTGTCTCTATAGGAAGCCCACGCCCTTTCAAGGAAATTGTTGAATTTCACTATGAAGCTAGAGAAAGGAGCACACAGGTGAAGACCCATGAGAACTTTTAGAATTGACTCTTTTGGGCAATTTAGAGAGAAAATTAGGTTTCATGCCACTTTTTTAATAGTACTAATGTTTTGTATTACTTTTTTTTAAAACTATTAGTTCATATCACTTTTAATATATAATATATTTAAATTAATCCTACAAAAAATCTCACCATGCTGCTTTTTCTCTCTCTCTTCCCTCACTCTACGTTTCACGCTCTTCCTTCTCTCCCAACACATCTCTCTCTTTTTATTTTTTAAAAGCGATATGTTTCAAAAAAATTTTAATAAAAGTAATAGGAATAAAAAAGGTAATATAGAAGTGGTATTTATCACATTGACCAAATTACGATCTCAAAGAAAAAAAAAAAAAAAAGAAATGGGCCTCTAGAGTAGGGAGCACCTGACGGTGAAGACCTCTAATGGGAACTTTTAGAATTGGCTCTTTTGGGCAATTTGGGTCACCAAAAACAAGAAACGGGTCTTTAGAGTATGGAGCACTAGACGGGTGAAGCCCTCGAGGGGAACTTTTAGAAGAGAAAATTACTAGTTACGCCACATTTTTAGTAGTTGTATTTATTTATACCACGTTTAGAAAAGTTTGTACACATTATTATTCATATTACATGTTTAATTATACCTATAAATAAATATGTGTGGTATTTATAAAAAGTAAATCTTAAAAAGATGTTATTTATAAAAGCTCCCCTTTTGGAATTGACTTTTTGAGCAATTTGGGTTTCCAAAAACAAGAAATGGGCCTTTAGAGTGTTTGGATCACCAAAGGCTAGAACGACCATTTGACATGGACGTGGATTTTAGAATGTTTGGATCACCAAAGGCTAGAACGATCATTTGGCATGGATGTGGATTTCAGGTTATCTAAGATAAGAGAACGAATTTTTTAGGCTGTTTTCCATCACCCATTTATTTTGGCCAAGTTAATTTAAAAGAAACGGAAGAAGAAGAAGAAGAAGAAGAAATTGCATGTTATAACACACTTTTAAAAAATATCTTTATTTATATGACACTTAAAAATAGTTGTGCCACATTAAAGAACCAACTTTGGACAGAAGATAAATGGGTCCATTCAAGAGAATAAGAGAAATGTTAGATTTTCTAAAATTATTGATAGCAAATATCATCTGTATTTTAAAATGTTAGTTAATGTCAGGTATCTTAAATTGAATTGAATAATTATGTAGACTAAAATATCTTCATGAGCTAAATACTTCAATAAATCTGATTTTTTTTCTCCCTTTCTTTCTCCTGTCTCCTCACTTCCTCAGTCAACATAATTCTCTCTCTCTCTCTCTCTCTCTCCCCCCATTGATCCTCGTCGGAAAATAGTAGGTTGCATATCGACATTGCCTGAAGTTGAGCGAAGCCAGGTCGTGTTGTCGCCAGACTGCGTACTGCAAAGGAGAAGGTTGTGCATGTCGGAAGAGGTTACAAGAGAGCAAGTCCCGCCGTCTCCTGAGTCACGTAAAGCATGTCACATTGGAGTTGAGGGAGTCGTGTGAATCCAGGTTGCGTCATCATCGGAGTCGCGTGAGGAAGAGAGAGTTGCTAGGACTTTAATGGCACCTCCCGTCATGAGCAAAGACGAATGACACCATCGCAAGCTTATATCTATCATTGCTCGTTGTCGTCTGTCAAAGGCCGTCGTCGCTAAGTAGAGAAAGAGAGAGAGGAAAGAGAGAAATGGAGGGGAGAGGAGAGAAAAAGAGAGAAGAGAGAGAGAATACTAGATTAAATTAAAGGTATTTTAGTATGAATAATTATTTAATTAGAACAATTATTTGACAAGTGACATTTACTAACATTTTATACTATACCTGTTATTTAATACCAATAGTTTAAAAAAAAAAATCTAACATTTCTTACCGTTTTCTTTCATTCAATTACTCATCGCCTATCAAATCAAGACCCACAAATGTTCCCAAAACATGCGTTAGATCTGCGGATGAAGCCCATTCACGTATAATCTCAATAATTTAATATAATTTTAAGCGTTCATGCATAAGCTCTTCAATGGGAAAGTCCTCACGTGATTAACCGATTCGTTTTTAACATCTATTAACAATACAAATCAAAGAAAAAAAATTCGCCATTTCTTTCTTGATCAAAATCTCGTATCATCAAGTGTGAACTGAAACCCAAAAATTTCCTCAAAACAGGCCAGTTACGTTGGGAATGATCATTCGTAGTGGGAAGAATGGTGTAATCAACCAATAACTTAAGCGTGATGAACAAAAAGAATATCCCACTAGCCAAACAAAGTGGGATGGACTGGTCCCACCTATGTTTTTATTTTTTTTAATTTTTTTTGCTGAAACTAAATTTTAATATTAGTGAAAGGATTGGTCCCACCTATGCTTGGTAGAGAGGACTTATACTGGTGAAGGGTATATGCCCTTGCCCTTCCCACTTGAGTACCCACTATCTACATATGCATGCTAGCTAGCTTTGCATGCTTATTCCAGACTCGGCAACTTCTGACCTTAATAAAGATGAGGTTATGTTCCTTCAGTGCAACGCAAAGGTTTGGACATATCAATATAGGACGTAACAGTGTACATAAACCTAACTGTATATTATATACTTCTCTTTGTTGCATATATATGCATGCCAACCAGGATTTTCCCTTCTTCATTGATCTGTTTCTGGATCGAAATATGCAGAATGTTTGGTGGTTTCCAGATATATATATATATATATCTAGAGGAGTGAAAAGAACATTCTTTCTCCCTCTCTTTTACCCTCTTTCCAATCCATGCTTAATAGGTGAAATCTACTAACATGATAAATTATTATTTAAACAGAAAGTAGGTAGTGAAGTCTACGTGTCAAATAATAAATAGAAAGAGTATAAAAGAAAGTGATAAAGAGTATGCAGCTAGCACTTATATATACAATTTTATATGTGTTTGTATGTATGATTAATTTATTGTCTTTCCCAAAATTATATTGCCTTTAGTATACTACTAAATAACATAATTATAACTAGAGAGCAAAGCATGTCTATCAGACTAGAACCCTTAAATAGTAGGCAATGATGTAATGGCTTATGAGAACCAAAAAAAAAAAAAAAAAAAGATGTTTGATTAGTATCAATCCATATTAAAGATGTGACTCGTGAACTTAAAGCTCGTTGGAAAAGAAAGCCAAAAAAGTTGATTATGAGCTTTAGTTTCTGGTTCCCTAGATTGTTAATCTTACTTGAGCTTCAAATCTAACAGATCGCTATCTAATTTGTTCACGTAAATAATTAATCTATGGCCTCTTCGCAGAAAGTGACTTTACAAGTTTAGGCGAAACATTTGACGATAAATTGCTTAGAAAAGGACAATGACGGGACGTATCTAGTGGGAAAACTCTGGTTTCACAATCACCGATTTAACAATATATTTTTAACAATATATATACTAGAAAAGAGATCATTTTACATGGCCAAGCAGACCACGATAATTCAATCTTAGAGAGAGACAACAATCTTGATATGCATATGGATAATATATGAAGCGGAAAGAGTGTTCATCCTAGTGGAACTGGTAAAATCCTGGGCAGATAATGTATGAGGACTCTTCTAAAGATTTAAGCCAACAAAGTTAGTTATATCAAGTAATATATCAGTCATGATACCTTTTGTTGATAACGATCAAATAGTTAATCAAGTTGTGGAGGAAGCCAATACCGGGCTGATCATGTTAATTAAGGAAACAAAAATTGCATTTACACCCATTAAATCAAGAATAAAACAATGTAACACTAAGCAATAGAGCAATGGTACCCCTAGGGCGAAATATAGATGTTGAAGAGACTATGTATTACAGGAATATCCACTCAGAAAAGAAAATTGATAATCATACACTTACTCATAAAGAAGTGAAGTTAGTGGTTCCAGGATCTCGGATAAATTGGAAGAGCTCAATAAGCTACGTAACGACGTGAACTGATTCTAAAAGATAAATACTTGTGGTTTGTTGTGTTTGAAAGCATAATAATTTCAAAAGGTATAAATAATACCCATTTGTAAATTCGGTTGCTTTCGATGGCTAAATTTAATTTTTTTTTAAATTTTTATTGTACATTTTTTTAATGGAATAGAGTGAAGTCTTGGTTGATTTACTAATTAGTGGGTGTCAATATATCTAGTTGAAATGTGCTAAATCTCTACTCATTTTCTATCTTTTCATTCATATTTTAAAGACAAGATGTAACTAATTAGAATATTGGATGATGCTATAATTGGTGCCAATTTAGTTTTAATGTTTTTCTGCCTCTAATGCTAGCACTACAAAAAACTAAACTTTTAGTCATAACTACTTTTAGCAAAACTTTTAGTCACAACAAAATGTAGTGACTAATATGTATTTAGTCATAACTTTTAATTCAATTTTTATTGTGACTAAAACTTTTAGCCATAAAATTTTTAGCAACAACAAATGTATATAACTAAAAACTTGTCACTAAAAATTTTAGTCACAATAAAAATTAAATTACAAGTTTTGACTAAATGCATATTACTCTTGTTGTGACTAAAAGTTTTGCTAAAAACTGTTGCAACTAAAAGTCTAGTTGTATGTAGTATAGCTATCTCTTTTTATCGTGTACATAAAAAAAATAAAGAAAAAAAAGAAGAAGCAAGTTATCCCTTTTCATCCCTGACAAAAAAGTGAGAAGAAATAGGTGGAGAAGGAAAGGTTTTTCTGTCTCTAAGAAGAAGAAAAAGATATTTTTCTGCCTTTACTACTAATTATTTTTTCTCATCATTTACATAAGAGAAAATATACGAAGAAGATTTATGTGAAGTTTTTTTTTTTTTTTTGTCTCTAATGTTAATTATCTTTTCTCATTGTTTATGTAAAACAAAATATAAAAATAAGGTTTATTTGGTGATCAAATTCAACACATTTTGCAACCAGTTTTTGATCAAAAAATAAATTTTTCCTGTAGTGAAAAGAAAGAAGGGGAAAAAAAAGAAAGAAAGAGATAAGCATATAATGAAGAGTGTGTAAGATCGAGCCTAATTTGCTTCTGCTTCGGTTAGTTTTGACCGAGGCGTTAAAATCTTTGCCTTTGATGAGGACAGTCCATGTAGAGCGGTCAAGGTACACAGAAATGGCTTCTAGAGCATCAATCTTCGTAGCTCCCGCCAAATCGAGAATATTTTCCATATTTCTTGTGTCCACCGTTTATACAAGCAAAATGTAACTATCACATAATTATTCAACTATCGCCTGTGCAATTTCTATTCCATTAAGTGTAATTTATAATTCCCACTACATACTGTTATTACTTCAATGCTTGGGCGCAAATGTTTTCTGATGGCGTAATAATAAACAGTGCCGCAAATTTTGATTTTCTTTTTTCTTTTTTGTGACAACTAGTCACTAGTAAAAGTAACTACCAGACTCCATCTATCTAAGAGAGTGCGTAGGGTCAAATATGGAGGCAAAGTTGTTTACATGATTGCCATTTTGACAGAGACGTTAGTGGGTTAATCTAATTAGATCCCATAATTGAAATAAGACCACAGAATTTAAATTTAGTGGAACGATGATCCATAACCACTAATCCCAACTTGTCATTGTCTAGCAATGATTTACCAAGAAATCTTAGTCTCGCCGCCACCCACTAGTTTCCTCCAACCACCAACTCCCGAAGAATATATATATATATAAAGGTAAAGTAATCAATTCTATAGGCAGAGGACTATGACTTTCAAGGAATTCCAATTTGTTAAAGATTAAACATTCTCATATTCTTCTTCTTCTTTTTCTTTTTTTCTTTTTTTTACTTAGTACCAACATTCTTACCAACTCGCGCTTCCACTATCTGTCCCCATGATCATGTAAACAATCTCCAAGGGAGTGTTTGGTAGGAAAGAGAGAGTTAGGATCCATCTTAATTTATTGTTTGATTGACCAAAGAGAGACGGGATAAGAAAAATGAGGAAAGAGTCCCTCTAAGTCCACCATTGATTTGGGATCCTTCTATCAGTAAAGTAAAGGGATCCAACAAATTCAACTAATCCATTTAATTTAAGGTAAAAAGACTATATTATCCTTTGGAAGAACTTACTTACAAATAGTACAATACAATTCTATATTTATATATGTCACTATTACTTTATCATTTCAAGTTTTCTTATTTACCTAAACAACATAAAAAATTGCTATAATCTTCTTCATCTTTTACATTTTCTATCTCTTTTACTTTCTCCATACTACTCTCTATCCCTCCTACTAAAAGGACCCTAATAGTATTTTTTTTTCTGATCCTCTCAAAAGAAAAAAGAAAAAAAAAACGTTTTTCTGTCACAAATCATGGTCATGATCATATTAAACTACAGTTACAATCAAAAAATTAGTTGCTTGAATAACTTTAATTATGTTGCCAATTTCCTTGGTATGATCATAAAACAGTTAGAAGGTAAAACAAAATTGAATCTTGTACAGTACTTAAGTACACTGTGAATGCCCAAAAATGAAACAATCTTGAGAGTGTAATTATGGGACCCTGCTAGTTGAAGACCTACTATAACTTCAAAAGAATTAAGCAATCATAGTTGTGGGTCATCCCTGATTGAGATTTATATTTAGTAATATTTGGTAGGTGCTAATTAAAAAAAAAAAAAGTAATCAAGGATGAGGATATCATGATCATCATATGCAAAATTTGCTCAAGCGATTTGTGTATGGTTTCTTTATTACGGTATGTGGAAGACAGCAAAAGCACACTTGTGGCTCTTCTGTAAGTCATTCGTGTATTACTTTGTATGGACCAAAATCTTCCTGGGACAAACAAAATCGATCGGAATTCTTCTTCTGCAATAAGGGCTTTTACCACTTTGTGTTCAGTGGATGCACTGTTAATACACCCCCCATATTATCCCTACATATAGCCTCTTTCTCATGCATTCGGATCATGCGTTTCTTCCATGGCTAAAGTACACCAGCTTCTTAGTTGTGCTATATTTGTCTTGCTATGTATAGGCATTTGCTCCGCCGCCAGAGCACTACTCAATTATGAAGTAGAAACGTTCCATTCTTGGGGCATTGGACACGTTGCGGGCGGTGATGCTGCTGGAGGTTATGGTGCTGGCAGAGAAGGAGGTTCTGGCGACAGCGGTGGATATGGAGGTGTAGGAGAAGATGGTGCTGCCGGGTATGGCAGTGGTAGGGGAGAAGGTGGCGGTGCAGGATATGGAGCTGTCACTGGACATGGTGGTGGCGGAGGTGGTGGAAGTGGTGGAGGTGGTGGCGGTGGCTATGCTTATGGTGGTGCTGGAGGTGCTGGATATGGAAGTGGTGGAGGGGAAGGCGGTGGGGCGGGCTATGGTGGTGGTGGAGAATATGGAGCAGGGTATGGTGGTGGAGGAGGTGGCAAGGGTGGTGGCGGAGGGTCTGGATATGGGGGAGACCATGGTGCAGGTTATGGAGGCGGTGAAGGAGGCGGTTCAGGTGGTGGTTACGGTGATGGTGGTGCTGGCGGTGGAGGTGGTGGAGGCCGCGGTGGGGGTGGTGGTGGAGGAGGAGGTTCTGGTGCTGGGGGAGCTCATGGAGGTGGGTATGGAAAAGGCGGAGGAGAAGGTGGAGGTTCCGGTGGTGGAGCTGGTGGTGCTGGCAGTGGAGGCGGTGGAGGCCACGGTGGTGGTGGTGGCGGCGGAGGAGGTTTTGGTGCTGGGGGTGCTCAGGGAGGTGGGTATGGAAAAGGCGGAGGAGAAGGTGGAGGTTCTGGCGGCGGAGCTAGTGGTGCTGGCGGTGGAGGTGGTGGAGGTCGTGGTGGTGGTGGTGGAGGAGGTTCAGGTGCTGGGGGAGCTCATGGAGGTGGATATGGAAAAGGCGGAGGAGAAGGTGGAGGTTCTGGTGGTGGAGCTGGTGGTGCTGGCGGTGGAGGTGGTGGAGGCCGCGGTGGTGGCAGCGGTGGTGGTGGAGGTTTGGGTGATGGAGTAGCTCATGGTGGAGGATATGGAAGTGGTAGAGGAGAAGGTGGGGGTTTCGGTAGAGGAGTTGGTGGATATGGAGGTGGAGCAGGCGGCGGCTCTGGTGGAGGCGGCGGTGGTGGATATGCTTCTGGAGGAGCACATGGAGGTGGTTATGGAGGTGGCAGCGGTGGCGGTGAAGGCGGTGGCTATGGTGGCTATGCTCCTTGAAAATAATATATACTTACGTATTTAACAGCTTAATATGGATTAATACCTCTTCTTGCTCGTGTTAATGATGAGAAAAATAAGAAATAAGTAATATGAGTGAGAATATATCTTTGATTTACGTGGGTCAATTCTATGCTCCTATAAAAGTAATCGCCTCGTAACTATAATGGTGAAATATTCTTCTTCAGTTTTTCACTTGTATATCAAATAAAAATGCTTTGTTGCGTTAAACCTTAACTAGTGATCTAAATTCGATTTGTTCTACATTGTTATAATGGTCAATATCGTTATATTAAGCTCACACGCTAAAAGTGTCTCAAGAAATTAATCAACCGTCAAATATTTCCTATAGAATTAGATTTGGAGGCAGAAATAATCTTCATGACTAATTTGGTATTATATACTGTTCGTCATATATACACATAATGATAGTAAATAGGAACCACATGTTCCTGCGTTGACGTGCGAAAATATGCTCCTACTGTGTCTGCATGAAAATAATGATCGGATTTTTGAAGTGTTATCAACCTTTTTTTTTTTTTTCTAATACAGTATACCTTCATACCCGGAGTGCCACTGCTTTGCTTTTTGCCCCAATAAGAGACCATTAAAAGTAATTATTGATCCCCTCTTGTGTATGGCTGATGAAGTTCGCCATAATGGATAGTACACGCAAAATTTCATTACCTTGCTGGATGCATTTTTCGTTTCCATGTTTCCCCCTTCATATGTTTTCTTTGCTTTCACCAACCAAAAAAATAAATCAATCAATAATTTAGAGAAGGAAAAAAAAAACAAAAAACAAAAAACGCACGCTCGCAAATCTTATTTTAATTAGGTTCGACTCTAGCCAGCAAAATAGTTAAAACAAGCGGTTGCAATAGTCATGGAGGCAGAAATTTTTTTCAGAAAGGACAAAATTAGAGAGTATTTTATTGTATATAGACATAATAATATATTACAATTATTATTCATTGGCGGCATGATTATGATTTTATGATAAAGTGAGGCACAATAATTTATTTTAATGAGGTACAATTATAATTTTTCATATAAAATTAGACAATAATTAAGGTTTTTAAAAAGTTTCATGGGTGTATCAAACTGCACACACTCAATAGCATGTGGCTCCACGCAAGATTGGAGGTATAGTACTAATCTAACAGTAAATCTACACTAAGTACTTTACTAAAATTGTGGAGTTTGAATCCCTCCACCATTTCTTTTTAAGGAATCAATCCCAATAAACAATATTTCACTTACAACATAGGATCAAAAGATCGCATTTGAACTATACTTACGACTCTTATAATTTTCACCCCTTGGGTTTTTAAAACCGAATAATCAAAGGAAAATGATAAAACCGAATAATCAGAAGGAAATGGACTGAAAATTTTTTTAATTCATCAATATTAGAATTTGGACACACATAAAAATGCAAGATTAAGTGTGAAAGGCATGAAGGCATTCTAAAAAAATGCAAGATTAAGTGTGAAGGGCATGAAGACATTCTATATGATGGAACACTTTTGTGCTTAAATTCATTATCTACAAATAAATAATAAAAGCAAAATTTCTACAATTTCTCAAGTGCATTATATCAATTGATTGGTATCTTTATTATTATTATTGGTATTATAGGTAAATGGCTCGGTTGGTCTTCTACCTTTTTAAATATGTAACCTAACCTATTTTTATTTAACTAGGTCTAACCGTTTGAAAAAGGTATAATTTGGTCTCTAGCTGTTAAGTTTGACCGTTAAAATTACTAAATATCATCACTTTTAATTAAAATTACTAAATTACTCTTCAAATAACTGATACATTAAAAACTTAAGGGTAGATCATAGCCACTGATTTGAAAACACTAAATCACAACCATTGGTTTGATTTTTAAACCCAAAAAAATTCCAAAATCAACAAAAAAAGGAAAAGCACCTAAAAAAATTCCAAATCAGCAAAAAAAAAAAAAAAAAAACCACAAAAAAACCCAAAACTCGTCATCCACCCCTGCCCACTACCCCTCTCCTACACAGCGACCCCTTCTTCGGGCCCAACCCCGTCGCAGCCCCCTCTTTGTTGACCAACCTTTGTCACACCCAACCCCATTGTAGACCCCTAGCTTACCGCTCGCAGACCCCTCCCCGTTAGCCTAAATGCCTAGACTGTAAAATAGATGACAAAGACAAACCAAGCAATCTAACCCCCTTATGAGTCATTGAGCCCAGGCGAAGATGAAGACGCATGAAAAAGCATCGTCAGCGTCGAGCCCACCCCCTTCACGAGCTGATTGAGCTCAGAAGACCTCAACTGTCATCGTGTGAGCCAACCGTCGATCTCTACACCATGACAACCATCGATCTCTACAAAAGAGCCATCAATCTTAGTGACAAGGCCGCTGAAGGGTGGGGCTCGGTCCATCCATCGTCATCGTCGTTGCAGCTTGCACGATCGGCCGTCGCCGACGTCATCCTTAATAAAATTTTTATTTTTAATTCTAATTATTATTATATTAACAAGTAGTGTTTTGTTTATATAGACAATTTTTTTTAAGTTCTAATTTTTTAGGGGATTAGATCTTTTTTTAAAGAATTCGATTTGATTTTTGTCTTATAAAAAATCTGATTTTTTTAGTGAAAAAATCTAATTAATAATATATATATATATATATATATATATATTTACCTTTGTTGTTGTTCTTTTTATGTTTTAGTTTTACTTTCTTTAAAATATATTAAGTATTTTACTAAAATACCTTCACTAAAGTGGTCAAAACATTTTTTAACAGTCAAACTTAATGACTAGGGACTAAATTGCATATATTTTAAACAGTTAGACCTAATTAAATAGAAAAAAAATTAAAGACCAAATTGCATCTTTTTAACAAAAATTAGGATCAACCGAGCTATTGTTACTAAGTATTATTGTTATTGTTCTTATTTTCTGACCATTATCCTTATTTTTTATGCAAAAAAATGATTTCCACATTGGAGTTCTGCACTCTTGTTTTTCTTTTTCTTGTTTGGCACGATTTCAATATAAGACCTCTTAGTCTTGTAGATGAGCTGATCCTTTCAGAGTTCAACATTTATAACCGATTTTCAGCTCCTTTTTATTATTATCTTTCATTGCTCCTTCGAGTTATATTTGAACTTTTTTCTTTTTTATTCAATAATAATTGGCATTTGTGAATGAGATGAGGGCTAAAAAAGTGCCAACTGAGTTGAAATTTATTTAAAATTTCTTCATAACTAAGGATGCTCGTTTCTTTATAAAAAACAAAAAATGTTTGAGTCCGTTTGATAATATTTTTAAAATAGGTAAAAATATTTTTGTTTTAATGATGTTAAAAATGTTTTTGATTTTTTTTTTAAAAAAGAAATACAAAAACATTTCTAAAAACATCAAAAATAATACTAAAAAAGAGAAAAATTCTTAAAGCAGTAATCTCGCATCTCTTAATATTTCAAAATGTTCATTCTAATAATCACCAAGTCGGCGTTGCAATTAGCATTTCACTAATAATAATCGATTACACACTTATAACAGAATGCACGTCAATCATCAATAACTTTCCCATCATGATAAGCGGATGATGTCATGGTGTACGTACATTTAGAGGAGTACATATTGAGGACCTACTTATCATAAACCATATATATATATATATAGGCATGACGTGTGCACAATAGTTATAGTTATATTTTTAACAATGTATATTTTAACAACAAATAATTTAACATAATATGACTTTAATTTTTAATTCTCAAAATTTTTTATCAATTATCTAATTTATAACCACATTTAATTTATATCATATAATTAATAATCGTACTCCTTAAAAACATAACCGCTTAAACCACACCTCTTTATATATATTTATATATATATATATATATGCATCTATGTCACTCCAAGATATAAAATTCTCAATTGTGACCGTACATACGTCCCTCAAGATAAAATACAAAATAAAAGTAAATGGTACGTAGCACATTGTTATAATAAGACTAATTATACTTGTCTAGTGTGAAAGCAATACTCACTACAAGAAATTTCACCTTTAACAACTAATTTTCCAGTCGTAAAAAATTTGAATTTAGTCGCAGAATACTTTTCGCAACTAAAATTTTTAGTCGCCCCTTGGTCATTGAATGTTGGTCGTAGAAAGTCTTTTACAACTAAAATTTTGTTGTCACTAAATTTCATGATTTTTGCGACCAAAAAATTAGTTGCAAAAGAACTTTTAGTTAGTCACAAGAAAATTTAGAGCACACCAAAATTTATATTGCAGGAGACCAAATCACTTTTTGCCGACTACATAAAAGTTAATTGACGACTAATAAATAGTTGTTGTTAAAAAATTATTAGACATATAGTGACTAACTTTTTAGTCACTAGAAGAACAATTTAGTGACCATTAGTTAGTCATTGAAGTTTTTCATTGTCAACTTTGTAGTGACTAACAATTAGTCATTGAATGATTTGATTGTCAATTTTGAGTGACTAAAAGTAATTTATTTTTGAATATTTTATTTATATCATTTAAATCTAGAGAGAAGATCTTGAAATTGATGGCACAACCATAAAATTGATTGTCAAAGTGAATATTTGAATGGGGATGTCATAGATTCAATATAACTACGTGCAATCTCAATAAAATTTGAATTAAATATCCATACATTATAACAATTATCACTCAAAGATAATTAAAAAATATATATACAAGAGTGAATATCACTCATTGGGTGCATAATGTAGTGGTGAGAGCTGCAATGATTGAACCAAAATAAAGAATCCTCATCCAATTTATGATCGGAGTGACTGAAAGTCGAGACATCTCATGCCGCTGCTTTTCGAATCCGCTCAACAATCTTGTCCTGCTCTTATTGTATCTCTAATTAAGATGAAAAGTCTAGTTTGACAAGTTACAATATTAGAGATATTAAGAGACAAGAGACAAGAGACAATTTACATGGCATAATTAAAAAGAATGCAATCCTAGAAGTGATACTTCTTAGAACTTTAGATGAGATAACTTACATCAGTTAAAGGATTGCATGTGCTCCACTGCCCAACTCATATTTCCTTCCACTGTTCCACAAGATTTGTACTGTAGTAGGTTATAAAGTAAAGTAAAGGCAAAAATCAAGGAAAAAAGAAAACAAAAAGGAAAAGATGACGATAGGTTAGAATGATTTACAGGACTTCAGTTCATGTACATTAAAAAAAGAACCAAGAGAAGTTAAATGACAAAATGGAAGTTTTTCTGGAAAGTTTGATAAGCCTTGGCAACAACTCTCCTCCAACTCTTTGCAGAGAAATAGAGGCGAAAATAGAGCGCACATCAACTGCAAGGATTGCAGCATCGATAATCAATTTCTATGCTCCTCTTTTGTCCTCTGTCATAAAATGACAAAGAAACATCAGAGAAATAAAATTGAATATAGAAATATGAAGAATGCTTACTAATGCTGAGGAGGGATGGTGGTTACCGTAAATGAAGGGAGACAAATTGAGGGAGAATATATGAAACATGTTTCGAAATCTGTGTGGAGGTTAGCGCCATTCTCTTCCTTTTCAAAAACTAAATTTGTTTTAGAGGCAAAAACAGCCGCCAAAAATTTTTCATATATCTTCCTCCCAAATTTTAAAAAGTAAATTTAACTTTCAAACACTTCATTCTTTTAAATAAAAGAATAAAAACACACACACCCCCATATATATATATATATATATATATATATAATTATAGAAGATAAATAAAATGGTATATACCTCCATACTTTTAGTTTTTTTTTTTTTTTTTTTTGGAAAGGACCATGCTTTTACGTTTTCGCCAACATATATACTAGTAATAATTATATTGCTAATAATAATAAAAATATGAATAAAAATTCTAATTTATACTCATAACCAAAAAAATACTAATTTATAGAAAGTTGTATTATTTTAAACAGAAATTTTTAATTCTAAAACAAATTTCTTAGTATTTTCTATTTATACTTGTAATTACTTTTACAATTTTCCTACTCTTGAAAATAATCTTACATACAAAAGATTTCTTTTTCTTTAATTTTTTAAATTTATTATGTATTTCTAAATTTTAAAATTTTAGGAACAGAACAAGAAATTTTCAATAGACACATGAACTAATAACCCATTAGCTGAAAATATTTCAAAATTCTATTTTTTTAATTTATTTTCACATCTAATGATAAGATTAGAGTATTTGAGATCGATGAAAATTCCACAATTAAACTTACTTACAGTCCATCACCAAATTTAGAGATAGTAATTTCTCTCTAAAAGGTCTATTGTTTCAATAATGAAAATACTTGATTATAATACATACAAATATAGTATCATTTAGTCACCTATCTAACCAAATGACCAAAGTTTTTTTTGTTTTTTAAGGTTTGGAATGATGTCTTTGATTCAAGAATATATTTTTTCTGTATATATTTTAATCTATGGTTGGTAGAATACAAAACAAACGAGAATTGATAATAGAGTACGATTACTAGATACCTGTTGTTTCTTTTTTTTTTTTTGTAAATGCTTTTTATTTACGCATTCATTTATATTTTTAACTTACTAACGCAATTATATATCAATCTTAATGAAAAAGTTTGAAGGAGTATACATATAACTAGGAATTTTCTAAAATGAAAATAATTAATCTCTAATGAATGAATAAGAGAAGAACAATCTAGAACATTGAAGCAAAATTAAAAAAAGGTAAACTGAAAAAACCATTTTTTGAATTATATTTAAGCGTATATTTAAATTCTACATCTCTTGGTTTCATGTGTGGATGACTAAGTAGCCAGTTGTATAATAATTTTGAACTAAAAACAATATACTTTCTACATTATTTTTATTTATTATTTTTTTGCGACTAAATTTTAGACACCAAAAGGCGCATTTAGCGACTAAAAGCATTTAGTTACCAAAAGTGTAGTGTTTTGTGACTGATATTTTAGTCACAAAAAGTAGCTAACTTTTACCAACTAATGTTTGGTCATTACTTGTTATTTTCAACGACTAAATTAATTGAGTCATAAAAACTTAGTCTTCCCTCTATTTTTAATATTTGGCGCCAAAGTTTTTTGTGACTAAAAACACATTTAGTCAATAAATTTACCTTTTTGCGACTAAAAGGTTAGTCATTAATAAACTTAGGACCAAAAATTATGTAAGGTTTTACTAAATAATTTGGCGACTAAAGTTTAGTTGCTAAAAGATAGATTTAGTGACTAGAAGTTTTTAGTCTCTAAAAGTTTAGTCGTTAAAAGTGTAATTTCTTGTAGTGACTGTAAGGCGGCAGTCGCCAGTCGCCAAAACTTTTTGAGAGTACTAAAGGAATATAAATTAGCTTTATTACACAAATAAAAACACTCTAAAAATGGGTATCTGAGGCAGATGAGGAGGACAGCATAAACTCACTAAACAATAATAGCGTACTAAAGCGCGAGTGAGTGCAGAAATTTGTGTCTGCCTATTGGAGCACTGATCACCTGTGGGCACCCACACCTTCCCTTTGCATGCATTTTAGCCACTCTTTAAGCATTTGACGCGGTATTGGGCACTCTATAAATAGCTGCCATTTTATACATTCACTCAATATAAGAACAGAACAAGCTTCCATGGCTTTCAATAGAGTTTCTAGTATTGTTTTCTTTATTTTGTTCGGTTTAGCAATTTGTTCTGCGTCTAGAGTTCTCTTCACTTATGAAGAATCTCTTGACGGTTCTCTGACAGCTAGCTATGGTGGGCATGCAGTAGGAACCGGATACGTTAGTGGCCCTGCTAGTGCTGGCGCTGGTTATGGAGGTGGGGCCGGTAGCGGAGAAGGCAGCGGTGAGGGCTACGGAGCTGCTGGAGGACATGGAGGAGGTGGTGGAGGCGGCAGTGGAGGAGGCGGTGGCAGTGGTGCCGGTGGTGCTGGTGGCGCCGGGTATGGAAGTGGGGGTGGAGAAGGAAGTGGTGCAGGGTATGGGGGTCCTGGAGAATATGGTGCTGGACATGGTGGCGGTGGAGGTGGAGGCGGAGGAAGTGGTGGAGGTGGTTCCGGAGGAAACCACGGTGGTGGTTATGGGGGTGGTGAAGGAGGTGGTTCTGGTGGCGGCAATGGAGCAGGAGGAGCTGCCGGCCACGGAGGAGGTGGCGGCGGTGGAAGCGGTGGTGGAGGAGGAGGTGGAGCAGGTGCAGGAGGAGCCGGTTATGGCGGTGGTGAGGGAGGTGGTTCCGGTGGTGGCTATGGAGCAGGTGGAGCCGCGGGACACGGAGGAGGTGGTGGCGGTGGAAGCGGTGGTGGAGGAGGAGGTGGAGCTGGTGCAGGAGGAGCCGGTTATGGCGGCGGTGAGGGAGCTGGTTCCGGTGGTGGCTATGGAGCAGGAGGAGCTGCTGGCCATGGAGAAGGTGGTGGTGGTGGAAGTGGCGGTGGCGGAGGAGCTGGATCCGGTGCCGGAGGTGCTCATGGAGGCGGTTATGGCGGTGGTGAAGGAGCTGGCTCAGGCTATGGTGGCGGAGCCGGTGGTCATGGAGGAGTTGGAGGTGGCGGTTCAGGTGGCGGCGGTGGCGGTGGTTATGCTGCTGGCCATGGTGATAGTGGTTATGCCCCTTGAAATGTGGCAGCTGCTTCTTGTTTGATGATGAACATCTACAAGGCAGACCTCTTCTTACCTAAATTACTTTCCAAGATAACCAATCATATATATTCATTTTGGGTAAGAAGATATTTACGTTTAGTCTTGATATTGTAAAATAAAAAAGGAATTAATGCAATAATGCATGTTCCCGAACGTAAGTCGTATCAACTTAATATGTGCAAGTGTCCTTAAAATTCCACGTAATTTACTTGTGCTATGTGTTACAGAGTAAGAACTGTGTGCTTCCAAGTGATATTAATCATGATTCCATAAAAAAAAAAAAAAAAAAAAAGATATTAATTTTTATTATTATTTGTGTAACTAATTTACAAATCATTGGTCCCTCTTCTGTGATTATTAATATTTGTGTTTCTGGAATGTACAAAAGCAACTATCATATTATGTGATTAAATTATACGCAAACACCTGATTAAACATTTGACGTGCACACTTCTACATAATTGCTTGATAAATATATTGCTAAGGTATAACATGGGGATATAAATATAATGATCTACATCATTACTACGAGAAAAATTTAATATTCTTAGAAATCCAACAACTAAATGCATGTTATACGTGCAACTTGGACAAAAAAGTCTACGTTTATAGGCCAAATAAGCTTGAGATCATGAGAACTGAGACATTCCGGGCCTAAACGGTATATGGTTTCATTCAGTGCTAATTAGTCCTTTTGTTACCACCTCAAATTTCTATTGATGTTCGTACGTTAAGAGACCTTCATGCATTGAACAACGAGACTAAAGACAGTTTTTGAATTCGTAGTTTTCTGCAACCATGCATTTTTCAAGCTACAGAAAACGAACAACGCTAAAAAAGATATCAGTATCGTTCAACAACATAAACTAATTATGATGTATAAATGAAACTTATTTTTTATTAATTGTAATGCTTAACATAGTGTTTATACATTCTTTTTCAAAAAGAAAAAATAGTATTTAAACATTAGCCAATAAAATTTTATGTTTTTAAGTAACACGTGACAAATATAAATAGCTAACATTCACAATTATATTTATGTATATGCGTTGATGACCATTTAATTAAACGATATGGATACTAAGTGACATTTGTGTTTAAGAAGGTGTAGGTTAACCCATATTGTAAAAATATATAAATAAGCAAATAAACATATATCTATATATAAACTATATCTACATACACCGACACCGTAAAGAGATAATACACAAATGCCTACATGTTTGTAATTTAAATGTTTCAAAAGTCGAAGTTGCCCTCGTTTGGTACCCTTTTTCTTTGCTGACCAGTGCATCCCCAATTTTTGTCCTTTGGGAGTTGGGCCAATCTTTTATTTTAGCATTAAGACTTTAAATTTAACAATTCTTATCCAATCAATGATAGATCTCAATCAAGGGACAAAATCAAGGTCTACAAAATGCCAAAATTTAAAAAGTTCAGGTTCAACTTTCCAATTAAAATTTACGATGCATTTGTATAATATATACCCACACTTAATCTCAAAAGATAATACAAACATACATGCCTACGTGTTTGTATTTTTAATCTTTCAAAACACAAAGTTGCTCTCGTTAGGTACACAATTTTCTTTGTAAAGAAGTAATTACATAAACTGTCTGTTTTAAGCTCAGTGAGTATAAAAATGTCTATACACACAATATTGTAACAATATTCAAACTTTAAACGCATATGGCTTGGAATTCCCAATTATACCCTATTATACATTTTGGGAGCTGATTCTTGTTTTCATATTTGTTAAGTTGATTAGGTGCAATATCACTACCAAAAACTAGATTTTTAATCACAAATTTTAGCAAAATATTTAGTCACGATATTTTTGTGTTACTAATATACATTTAGTCAAAACTTGAATTGAATTTTTTGTTATAACTAATACTTTTAGCTATAAAGTTTTTATCAAGGTGGTTTCTATGACTAAAATTTTTGTAGCTAAAAGTTTTAGTCACAAAAAAAATTCAATCAAAGTTATGACTCAATTACATTAGTCACAAACATTTTCCTATAAACTCTTTAGGTCATCGATTAATGGTCCCAAGTACACATCGATATCATTCTCGGTTGATGAAGACCTGAAATCAATAGTCTACATCAAGAACTTCCGCTTCAAGCATATTTTTGGAGAGAAATTGTAGTTGACAAGTATTACGGGCTAAGTGCTATGCGTTCTACTCGTGTTATCATGTGGGTTCATTCCATCCATCTACAAACTGAAATATAGATTTCTTGGTTCTGCATTAAACTTAGGATGGTAGGCTTCAAATTTTTTCCATTGTGGTGAATCCATCGGATGTCTATATAAGCATATCATCGTCGACCCACTTGTCATGATGCTATGTCAAATTCTTGGCATGCTCTACTTTTCCGAATGAACACCTCAAACTTGGTGCCGATGGAATGTACCACAACACCTTTGTTAACCCTCCTTTCTTACCATTAGATGGCTCCTTTCCTTTTTTCCACCTTGATTCTTTACAAACTAGGCAATTATTCAAGTCTTCATACTCTTTCCCGTAAAGAACACAATCATTTTCACAAGCATGTATTTTCCCATATTCATTCCTAAAGTGCTTAGTTTTTTTAGCCCCATACATACTAGTTAATAATTTATTACCTTCTGGTAAAAGCTTTCTTAAAAAATCTAAAAGATTTGTGAAACTAGAATTTTACCACTCACCCGATGTCTTTAAATTTCTTAATCCAACTAAAGTAAATAATTTTGTAAACTTGTACACCCCTTATACATGGGTTCTCGGCATCATTCACCATTGTCTCAAATAACTTCAGATAATGTATAAAAATGTTCTTCCAAATCATTTACTATGCCAACCATATTGTCATGCTCAACTATATTATTCTCTACCATGATAGGTTCATTTCGTTTCCTTTCCTACTCGAAGCTGGAGTTAAAAGAGACTCACCATGAAAATGCCATCTTTGGTAACTACTAATAATGTTGAAAAATGAGTACACAACAAAATTTAAAAATTTTTATTCAAAACGTTTTGATAAAACAAGTTAGATATGCTATGTATATAAATTAATAAAAGATTTATCATAGTCATAGTAGACCAGAAAACTGTAGGAATTGTAACGAGAAGAATCTACCAGAAAAGCTTCAACCAACTGGTCTTTCTTGTTATTTTCTTTCCACGATTGAAGTACGGGTGATCACGCATCATTCAGTCTTCCTCATGTAACTTCTCCTTCTAACCACTTGTGATAATCAAGAGCTAAGATCCAAGATGTTAGACGATAGCTCTATAGGAGTTTTAGAGTCTTCCCAGCAAAAAAAAACTATTCTTTAAATCTCTTAAGTGATCTAAGAAACAATAGAAAATTGTTTCCTTTATATAAAGGTTAGATTGGGGCTAGTCCTTATTAGATTCGACTACAAAATTCGATTTAGGATCAACTTTCAGAGTAAAAATGCATAAAGCACACGGATTGCTGATGTGGCAGGGTCCGGTTAACAGGCTTACACCATGTCCGATCGACCGGACTAACATGGCAAAGACTCCCACACATTTTTCCAGCTCCAAAGTGTTATCTTGATTTACCCAATCAACTCCAATGGATAAATCCTACTTTATTTGACTCGGGTGTCTATTATAGAACTTCAATTTTAATTCAAATAATTCAATAGAAAATTTATCTTATTAAAAGGACACTAGATAGGTAATCCTAAATCAAATAAAATCTATCTCAAATAATTTAACTTGTTTATTTTGAATTAATTCATAAAATTAATTTAACCAATAACTAACATGAATTATTAAATCTAACGAATCGAATTTTAGCCAATCTAATAAATAACATAAGTTATCAATCTGTAAAAAAAACATGTTGTATTGTTATAGAAAATATTATGAGTTAGCAAAGGGGGCCCATAGACATATATAAATCAAGCTCTTATAATTATAAAATAACATATCCCCAACATGTATATTTTATAATTATTAATTCTAAAACTATTCCATTAAAAGCTTTAAGTTACACTCTTGAATTATATATAATTTATGAAACTTCAATAAGTTTATTGTCTATGACATATCATAATGTTTAATATCCCCATAGGGAAATTCATAATCGACTTAAGGATAAATTTTGTTTTACCTTCCCGATTACATTTATCTTATGCTATATTATCTCACTATTGGAATACTTACTATTCATAACCAATAAAATAGTATATCATTTGGTTACACATATGTATCCAAATGGTTGAGCGCTCCAACTTCCAATTATAAGATAATGCTTGTAAGAGAATATCACTAACGCTATGAAAGAGCTATGAATTCTATATCTATCAATAATGAGTCTACGTCAATCAAGATTTATGTCTCCAATATACCGGTATACGTACCTTTATATAATTCAAGATACCATTTTTACATTAAAAGATACAAGTCAAGAATATAGACTCATTGATTCATTTCAAGATTAAGTTGCAACACATATAATTGTCTAAAATAAATTGATTTATACAAATAAAATTATTAATCAAATCAATTCATCTTTAGTCCTGATCTAATATATTGTCACCAATGACAATATACCAATACTTTTACTCGCAAAGTCTAACTTCTATGACCAAGATAAACTATCTTTTGTTAGAGATGCAGACAACATGACAATCTTAACGTGAATAAAGCGCTCAACTTTATTCCCCCGATTGTGAATCTTTTTCATTTAGACTATTATCTTTAAGATTCATGTCTTCTGCATAATCTGTCTTTCATATGCATGATCCTAAAAGTATAGAATGATAGTCTCAGGCTTTTGTTTGATTATCATACATTCAACATAAATGAACATAAAGGAACATATTTGATAGATGAAAATAACTAATAAACTCTTTATTGATTAATGTCTTCAAGAACAATTACATCATTTAACCCTTAGGGCACCTAGTCTAACAAATAATCCCAAGTCGAAATAAACATAGTCTAACATTTTAATTGAATGAGATCTATGAGTTTTTGCAAATGACCAAAATTCTTCCACACCATCCGCAAATCATTTAGTCAGTCTATGGTCCCATATCCATTTCATATGCAAATCCTAAATCAAAATATGATTTCAATTACAAACAATTTCTTACTAATTAATCTGCCCATATAAATCCTATCATAATTCCATAATTTTTACAAATTAATAATATCCATAAATTTCAATATAACTAATCATACTCAAACATCAGCAAATTAATCATACCTATCATATTCAAGTAACTATAATCATACCCATAACTCTACAAACTAATGTTAATCATAAATCTCAATATACAAATCATATTCATAAATTTACAAACCAAAAACCTAATCAATAATATCAAAAACTATAAATATGTGATTAAACACTTACAAGAAAGGAGACGGAAAGTGATGGGCACGGAGAGGGAAGGCAACAGTGGTTTTTGGAGGTTTGGGTTGTGTTTGCAATTTGATTTTGGTTTTTGAGTCGTAGGTGGCGTTTAATAGCACCTTGCACGGTGATTTCTCGCAAAAACCGTCATAAAGGCAAAAATATAAAATAAAATAAACCATATAACTTACACAACGATTTCAAGAAGAAACCATCGTGTAACATGCATGGATTACATGACAGTTTCTATTAAAAACCGTCAAGTAAACTTAAAAACAAAAAGCATCATAGAAACTTCAGTTTTTGTGTTTTCTATGTTTTACAGTGTTTTCTCCCGCTTTACCATGACAGTTTTTAATAAAACATCGTTAAATGAGTATTGTGTATCCCATAATTTCTAGTAGAGCCTCTAGGAGGTGTTAATAGTAGCCTTAGTACTATAGAGTTTTGGTTCTTGATCAATTGGAAGTTTCCATTGATTAGGGGGAGCTATATAAAAGAAGAGCTTTACATATGCTCAATCTTAATGTGTCGATTAAGGTGCTTTCCTATTCCCACTGAATGTCATTAGACTTTATTGATCATTCAATCTTGATCAGGATTATGTCTCATATATTGACGGGTCATTTATTATCCTTGTGATTTGTATTATGCGTTCCGGTTGAATATAATGGAATTTCCCTTTCAACTATAAATGCTTAATTAAATTGCATAATATCTATGTCTCGCCAAACACAACGTAAAAAATGATATTTTAAAAACTAGATTTTTACTCTCAAATAAATATAATATAATAATATGTATATTCTATAGAATCATATATCCATATCACTTTGCATGCAACAATATGATTACTAATTTAAGGTGTCTAGTAAACCAGTTTGAACTGAAAAAATTAGTTCAAAAACTATAATATATGAGCTCACATTGTAGCTGTTTTTTACTTTACATTGTAACATGAGAGCTTTACAATTCAAACCAATTGATTTGAACCAATATGCCAACCAATTGTTTTGTCTCACCAAACAAAAAGCTAATACAAACTTCGTACCATTTCCGTCTCAAAGTCACATACCAGGATTTGGCAAAACAAATTCTCTACACTAAATATATACGATATTGTACTCCATAGATTTAATGGTAATTTTTGTATCATCATTATAAGCAAGAGAATGTAAAATTTTAGAAATGTTTTCCAATTATAATTAGCCTCACAAAGGCCATCCAAGAATTGCTTGCCACAGTGGATTATAATTGAGTCTCCAATTCCTTTGCTGTAGATGACTGTAGTACAAGAACAAAATCAGCTTCTTAGAAGCAAGTAAATCATAACTGATTGGTTCAAGTTGCGCTTTTTCCTTGTGGGGGCTACGAAAGCAGGGGATGATTTCTTTGTTATCTTTTGTGTCCAGTACAAATTCAACATCGAAATTCTTATATATAATGCAGTTGTCCATATCCACTAAAGTAATAACTACTACAACATGCAACGCTTGGTTGGAGAGCACCGATAATTTCAGTGCCATACGAGTATGTCAGTTCGCGGTTCGAACTAAAAAGTTTTGGTATGTTTTGCTAAAATTTTTTTATCATAAAATTTAAATTATTATAGCGTTTTCAATTTAAATATTTGCTCAAACCATATTTTCAAACACCCTCATAAACTTTTGTATTTCACTCCACTTTAATTAGATTTAAATCTCTTTTCATGCTTACCCGAAAAATAGACTTTTAGTAAGTTACAACCAAAATTTTTAAAATTTTTAAGAATAAATGCGTGATATATTAGTGACGACTTCCTCTACTAATGTACTTTTACTTACAACTTTTAGTGGTTGAAACTTTTTATTGATTTTAGCATATGAGTTTAACCAATTAAAAAAATTATCTAACATTACAATATGTGAAGGTTTTACATTTTGATATAATTTTGCTTTAGATTGTAGCATATGAGAGTTTTATACTATAAACGGTTCAAACTCATGAGTTTAAATCGTTTTGTCAAACACAAAATTAGTGATGCTGAACAGTATATTGCCTTTTCTTTCTCGGTTATTAGGAATGAAATTGTTCGCTTAGTCATATGTTTTCTTTGGAGCTTTTAGTAACAATAATGACTAATTCGATGGCTCTCTCTCTCTTATGGAACTTAATAGAAGTTATATGCATATAATTCATACGGTGAGAAAGTATATATATATATATATATATATATATATATATGAAATCAGAGAGATGATATGATGCCGGTCTTAATGTTAAAGAATATGAAGACAGACAAGGACAAAGAGTTCACTATACACACCCCTTAATATGCGTGGCTTTTTAATTACGCGTATGCCGTATTGTAAGCCATGATATTCACGCCACATGAGTATATAGTGCATAAAATTTAGTAAAAATTTGTTATCCGAGCACTGTGCAAGTGTACCTATATATGCTAGTGTTTTTTATTTTTGTCAACGTTATGCGAAAATAGCAATGATATTCATAGGATCAACGCCTACTGTAAATATATTGATCTTACCACAATTACATAACGAATGCAATTTTTTCCATCTTTTGGAAATGTTAAACAAAAAATGTGAAGACAGATTTGAAATTTAACTCTGCTTGATTTTTTTTTTTAACAAAACATTAGAAGGAAAAGAAAATAATCTGAATTGTACAATTAAAAATAACAAGTTTTTCGGTACATTTGTAAAAAACATAAAAATAAAAATATATATCATTATATGTATGGCGCACATGCGTAAAGAGGGCGTAAGCTAATATAAATATATATATAAAGTGAGGAGGGAGAGAGAGAGTTCTGTAGATAATGACGCACTTTGGTTATAGGGTTTGAGCTAAACCCTTCTCATCTAAACTCCCTGTGGGATGTGACTTAAAAAGTTTAATACGAAAACTCAAGCCAAGACTATGTATGAATAAGGAATTCAGAAAAGAATTAAGTCGAGAACAGAGAAGGGTTTTCGAATAATTAGATTTAGGCCATTTGAAGATGCGTTGTTAAATATAAGAAAAGAAACAGCGAACGAATAAAGTAGGATTATAATTGCATGATTACCAAAAAGTGTCTTACGAAGCTAAATCATATTAGACACCTTATAAATGTTGATGATAATTGCATGATTACTAAAATGCGTTGCGAGTGAAGTCAAGTAAGCATACTAGATCATATTAAACACTGTTCTCTATCACATTGAAACCTAAAAACGCTAGAATAAATTTAAAGACCGAGATTTTCGACGTTTTCAAATGGGAAAGGAGAATCACTTTTATAGAACGTCTAAGAAGTAAAAGCTCATCTCTTGGAATTTAATCGATTACAATTTCTATAGAGATATATTAAGAACTCTGAACACTGCGCAGTTCAAGAACTTCATTCCAGAGTTGTTTCAATACCGATGAATTATTATTACCATACCGATTTCAATGTGAGTATTATCACCATACCAAGAACCAATAAAGCTACAAGCCCATAACATCACTATCAGTTGAGCCAAAGTGCGCGTGGAAGTAAAGATGGATTGGCAAGATAGGCATGGTAAGATTGCACATGCTCTGCTCTGGGCTAGCTCAAGGATTTGGTATATATGTGATCACACTACTGTATTGTGGGCGACAGCAAAAGCACACTATTGGGGTGTACAATTGTTGGAGACTACTGTATACTTGTGTGTATTGGACCACCTTCTTCTTTGCAAACATCCATATATATGTGTGTGTGTGTATATATATATATTCCTTCTTCTGCGGTTGCAATTCAACCACTTTGTTTTTTCAGTGGACACGCTTTTCGTCCCTTTTCGCTAACTATGTATACCCACCCTCTCTTTCATTCTAATTCACGGTTGTGGGTTTCAAACACAAATTTGATTTGGTCCCATGGCTAGACGCAATAAGTTCTTCTCCAGTTTCCTTCTTTTTGCCCTTCTAGGTATAGGCATTTGTTCTGCCGCTAGAGTCTTGCTCACTTATGAACCTGTCCACATTGCGGACACTGGATACGGTGGAGGACAGGGCCGTGGAGGAGGGTATGGTGGTTGCTCTGATGGAGGTTTTTCAGGTGGTGGAGGCTCAGGCGGTGGCGGTGGATATGGGGCAGTAGGAGAACATAGTGCTGGTTATGGAAGTGGTGGTGGTGGTGGCGAAGGGGGTGGTTCTGGATATGGAGCCGCCGGTGGACATGGCGGCCGTGGTGGCGCTGTCGGTGGGGCTTGCTTATTGCGGTGCCGGGGGTGCTTATGGAGGTGGAGGAGGAGAAGGTGGTGGCGCTGGGTATGGTGGCGGTGGGATTCAACATGAAGGTGGTGGAGGAGGCGGCAGCGGCAGCGGTAGCGGTGGCGGGGGCGCTTATGGCTCTGGAGGTGGTGCATATGGTGGTGGTGCCGAATATGGCGGTGGTGGAGAAGATAGGGCTGGACATGGTGGCTGAGGTGGCGGTGGAAATGGTGGTGGAGCTGCTTATGGTGGTGCCGGAGGTGGCGGATATGGAAGTGAAGGAGGTGAAGGAGGTGGTGCTGTTGGAGGACATGGTGGAGCAGCTGGACATGCTGGTGGTGGAGGTGGTGGTAGTGGGGGCCGTGGTGGTGCCGCATATGGTGAAGACCACCGTGCTGTCCGCGGAGTTGGTGAAGGAGAGGTGCTGGTGGAGCAGGTGGTGGAGGCTACAGCTGAGCTGTTGGTGCAGGCTACGGAGGCTGTAGTGGCCATGGAGGAGGTGGTGGTGGAGGAGGTTATGATGCCGGCGGAGCTCATGGGGGTGGATACGGTGAAGGGGGAGGATCAGGTGGCGGATATGGCAGAGCTAGTGGATATGGCGGTGGTGCTGGCGGTGGCTCTGGTGGAGGTGGTGGCTATGGTGCCGGAGGTGCACATGGCGGTGGCTATGCAGGTGGTGGTGGGGGTGGTGAGGGTGGTGGCCATGGTGGCAATGTCCCTTGAAGTTAGGTATAAGTACCATTCATCTATTCAAAGTTCTAAGAATATCATCACCTCTTCTCACCTATGACATTAAGAACAATAAGATAAATTTGGATGAAAGCATGTCTAAAATTTTAAGCTTCTTGCAAATGTCACTTGTATGCTACTGAAAGTTGTATTCTATTTATCGATCATTAATTATATTTATGCAAATTCTCCTCGTACAACTTTATATTTAATCATGCAGAATCAAATATTAATCTGTATTTGGGTATATTAATGGAATGCATGCAAGTATCAAGAGAAATAACTCGTGTTGAATTGACAAGAGAAGTAAATTCAAGTGTAATATACTTGATTCTGTGAGGGAAAAATTGTGACTTATTAATTGTGTTTATTTTTTAAATGTCTAGATGAGACCTATATAATAGAGTATCTAACCAGGACGAGGTGAGAACACCATAACTAAACTTTCGTTCCATGCATTTTTCTATGGCAAACTAATGGATTTGTTAAACCATGCTAAGATCTTGCATGTCGTTTTTCTAGTTGTATATGTTGTGCATGTGGAAATCTATGTACTTTTTTTTATATTTAGATCGATAGATTTAAACTCCGTGCCTTATGATAAAGTTAAATTTAGATTTATAACCAAACTATATAAACCCTATTACATTTCTAACAACAAAATAATATGTAGATTCTACTTAAAAAATAATAATTAGATTCTTTTTTAAATATGGCTGATGACATCCCCGGAGACATGGCCTCATTGCCATGAAGGCTATCGAATTCCTTTTTCTTTTTTTTAATATGCAATACGAACAGGCCCTCTTTCAAGTTCAGATCTCACCCCATTCTACTTGATGCCATTTGATTTGATGACCATTTACTATGCATGTGCTATGTGTGTCATTGGTTAAAACAAAAAACCAAAAATAAAAAACAAAACAAACTTTATCCCACTGCAAAACATCTAGAAAGGACCACCATATACAAAATGCGTTTAACTTGATATTATGACTCAAGTGAGCAGAAATCAAAACTATTGATCGCAGAGATCTACAACTATACATCTTGTAACATCTTTTAACTTATCTACTCTTCGTTTATGCATGTATCACTATAGTATGGCTAGCTAGTTGTTCAAACATACAAGCAGACTTCTTTCTCATCATCTGGTTCATATTTTCCTTTGAGAAATCCTTGGAGATGATCAGAAGTTATGAGCTTCGGAGTTGGTAGCGGAGAGAATGGCGATTGTCGGGGCGTGCTCGTTTCGCCAAAACTTGTGTCAATTATCGACCGACCTTTGATCATGTCCAACTCTCCTTGTCCATTCACCGCAAACATGTTACATGGGATCTTTTTGGCATAGAACTCCAGATCTATTTACTTTTGATGGCTATACGCCGGAAAAATTTTTATAAATTTATTATTCGAAAGTACCATCTAGTTATGGAGTTAAAATCGGTTGTCTCGAAAATGCATACTTTTAATTATCCATCAATCAAGATTTGTCACGCCATCTAAATTTTTAGTTCAAAAATGAAAGTAACAAATCTTAATTAGTGGGATAACAAACGAGAATAGCGGAATTCAAATCCTTATTAATGTGCCATTTGGTAGGGTCATCCAATGAAGGAGAGATCAAATAGATCTTGCTTATGCTATCTTGTGGTGAAGATGGAGCTAAATGACTCACATATGAGAACTAATCGTAGGAACACCAACTTTAATTATAGCTTTTATATCGATTCTTAAATTGATATTCTTTTATTGAATATTTAAAACTTATCATATTAATTAATAATAAGATATTATATTTATCAATAAAAATATGACAATTGAAAATGGGCACCAAAATTTGGGATTAAAATTAGCGTTCCTATATCACTACTCAAGTGTACAAAGCTACTAGTGGTTCTCACTTTTTGAATATTTTATTAAGTGCTCTATCTATCAAACACCACCCATGTTGCACTAAGGCTTGTGATTTGCTCGACAACTAGAAGTCTTGATGGATAACCCATTACAACTTTCTTTTGTAGCACAACCTGCGTTACATTTAATGAAAGGCAGATTATTATACTTATAATATATATGTGCACATATAACTAGTTTAGAAATATATAGGCAATTTTTTAGTGGGAATATGGGTATTTATTTTTTAGACTCAGATTTATAGAAAAAAAATGATTTTGATTAAATTTAACGGTTTCAAAATATACACCACCAACTGAGCTCCTACAGAATAAGTCCACCAAAAAAAAAAAAACTGCAGTAAATTGTGGATGATTATACCTGTAACTTTTGCAAAGGTCTATAACTTCCTTGAGCTTCAGATACTTGAAATCACTCTTGATCCATCCGCTATTCTCTCTTACAAGATTAAGTACTACTGCCAATTCCACCGACCAAACATCCAGCCATGTCTTGGAAGACACTGCAAAGAAGCAAATATATCCTCGGCCTAAAATGTTTTAATCCCTAAACCATATTTAGATTGTACCTTTCAATCTCTAATACTACAAAGTCATTCTATATAAAACACAATAAAAGGGAATATATAAGAGTCTTTTAAGACAAACTCAGAGAGTATGTTTAGCCATGGCATGACTCCAAGAAGCGTGACAACACAACGAGGTGATGTGAGCAAATTCTCAAGCGCCCATTCAAGCGGCTTGGTGGTGGACTTGCCGTCCATCACGATGACTCCATTTTTATTGGGGTTTGACCCCAAGTGTGGCAAGTCCTTAATTAGTCTAAGATCATCTGCCAGAGAAGTCTTGTTTCTGGAGAAAGGACTAAATCGCTTTTTTCCCTGCTTATTGCATCCTCCTGCTCTAAAGAGAACAACAATTTTTCCTAATCTACTTGGACTGAGAAAATTGCCGAGCGTTTCTGCAATATTACCTCTTTTTTATTGTAAAGAAATCTAATTAAAAGAGCAAACTACAGTGGAAAAGGGAATTTGCTGTGGAGACATTTCAATTTAAATCGATAATATGCCACCTTGTGAACTTGATACAATTGTTATTACTGCTTTGGCACAAGGAAAGCTATTATTCATTTTTTACGGCAATAATGAGGATGCCACATATGATGGTTATCCTTAGCTCTGGATCTTATAAATCTATATAAATATAATCAAGGTTTGCCTTGTGACGAATAATATGGACAAATTGATTGCATATCCAAAGCTATGAAATAACAAGATTGCCTAAATTTATAGCAAGACGGCATTTGGAAAGTCAACTTGAACCAATGATTTAAACTAATAACATTAGCAATTCAAATTTTTTGAAAAAATAAATTGACTAGAACAAATTCATTTAAAACACAAACTATGGGTTGAAGTGCTCCCAATTATTTTCTTTTCTATTGTTCATATCTCTGTCTTGGGTTCGAAAAGAGGTCCACGAAAACATGGAATGGTACAATTCCTAATTCGTCACTTTTGGGAAAATTGCTCACATTTTCCATCATTTTGACAAATAGCGTGAGTTAGGATATGATAGAGCAGACAAATGCTATGTCAACGGATTATACAGCCTCAACTGAACTTTACATTTGAGAATGGCATTGGCACTAGAAACTTGATCTAAGAAACTTGGCAAATACCCATCAACATCATCACCGTTCAACAAGGTAAACTGATTTCCAAAGCCTCAGATTAGTACTCAACGTGAAGCTGCCACCACAGGGTGCACTACCGAACCATGGCTGGATTTATTATGAGCATCAGCAGGGCCGGCCCTATTACATGGTGGTGATTCAAATTTTTTCTTCTTTCTTGAAGCACCTTCGCTTTGAGGCCTAAACATAGCAGCCATAAGTTTACTGCCTCTGGAACTAGGCATACTTCTTGTAAGATATCTGACCGCTTCCTTTGTTTCTGAATCGTCTGGACACTTGTTCAGCAATCTTTTACGAGTAGGCTGGTCTGCCGACTTCAGATGGTTGCGAGGAATTTGGTAACTTGGTCCTAGAAAATTTAAACACACCTTAAGTTAGCTGAGTGGAGTCCAAGAACTTCGCATCACAAGCATAATACAATCACCTTACGGGCATCAATTTACCTGGTGTCTCAAAAGAAAACACATCCGGACTTCGAGCTCTAGGTGGCGTAAGAGGATGGAAGATGTCATCTCCACTAACTTTGTCAACTCCCTGATGGCAATTATTTTCAGCAAGAGACGTAGTAGTGCACATGTTCTCATTGATGCTAACTTTGTCAACTCCCTGATGGCAATTATTTTCAGCAAGAGAAGCAGAAGTGCACATGTCCTGATGGCAATTATTTTCAGCAAGAGAAGTAGTAGTGCACATGTTCTCATTGACGCATGAAATTTCTTCCAAACAATCTCCGTCTCCAGGTGAAACTGAAGCACTTTTATCAGTAGAAAGCAGACGGGCATTTTCAAAAGAATCTAGAACTGACTGAGGTGATGTAGATCCATTGTCCAGATGCAAGTGTGGTTTTTCTGATTCCATCAAGCTTGAAAACCAGGGAGTACCACGCTTTGCATAAAAGAGAATATATGCACGCTGGGAGAGAACATATTCCTCTCGAACCCTAGTAACCTACAAAACAATCAATTTTATTTCTGTGTAAACCGAAGATAATCAAATCTTATAGGTTATAACCATGTCTTAACTCAGGCAGAGTAGACAATGGGCAATGGCTCAGATACTATAAATGCAACAACAAATTAAGACTTTCAGACCAATTAAATTAAGAAAGACCAGAAGAACAACCAATGCAATTCAAATCAGTCGATTTGAAAAGAGGTTTACCATCATAAGCTAAATTTGATGCAAGAGACACTAGGATATGAAAGGGGACCATCCTGGGGATGAAAAATTAGATAGAAAGCCAGGGGAACTATTAAAAAAATAAATAAATGAATAAATAAATAATCATATGAAGTACCTCTCTATGTCATTTTGGGGGAACGATATTTACAGTTAGTCATAAAGCAGGTATCCGAGTTATGAGGTTCAGACAATGCATCCAAAAAATATCAAAGTAAGAAACAAATATCAGCTATGTATGGAGAAGTCCTATAGAAAATAATCCCTGAAAAATAGCTCTATAAAAGCTAGATCCTTTCCGTGACACAACAGATTGTAATTTATAAATATTACCTTTGAGTCATCCAACCTATGCCATGTGTCTGGAGAGGAACGAATGAAGCTGAAGTAATGCCCAGAAGTAGATGAAAACCCAACATGGACTATAATTCCATAAAGATCATACATCAACTCCACCTGTCTCCGAGAAGGAATAAAAGAAAGTGAGTATAATTGTAGAAGTCTTCATCTCACTTTAGTGTCAAACTTTGAGTAAAAAGAAGCTATGTGATCCGTGATGCATTTTTACACACCTAGCACATAATGTGACATTTGGTTTCCGAGAACTTTCAGATCATTTGCCTGAAAATAATTCTATCATCCACCAAAATACCCTCAATGCCACAATGCCATATAATTATTCAATCAAAATTAATGTCCATCAAGTTTAATTACTGCTGTTTTGTGATAATTATCTTGCTTTTGTTTCTTCTGGTACCATACTATCATAAATGAAGTAACATAAAGCAGGTAATCAACTCACGTTATCGCAACTAGCACTCATACTGTAGGACTGCAAATCCAACTCCAATGGAAAGTCCACATGTTTGTCAATCTTCTCAACAGAAGACCCATCAGCCTTAAACCTTTTTAGATGGAATACAGCAACAGATGGAGCTCGAACCAACATAAGTTGTTTTTCCACCACCACTTCTTCCTTGCAATTTTCACATGTAAACTTTGATTCTGAATCATCAATCTTTTCCACCTTGGTAAAAGACGCCAAAGCACATGGAACACTGTCCACACTTTCAATCTCCAAACTTAGGTCAATCAGAGGTTCAAAAGTGTCGGAACAGTGACCACAATTGCAACATTGTAGCTGAGAGTCAACCATGAAGTTACAAGTCAGTAAGAAAAACTAGATCATGAATTTATGTTAACCATTTCAATCAAAAATAACAATTCCACATCATACTCTTCATTGAAAGAACTGAACCATAATACCTTGCTCATTAGACCGCCACCAAAAACTCGCTCCACAAGGTTTTCAGCTGGAGAAGTCAAACTCTTTCCATTTGTCCTTGAATCCAAAAAGCACCTTTCAAATTTATCTAAGAAGCATTGTAGGAATTCATGGGCATCTTCCTGCTCGTATCTAAGGAAAGAAGATGAGAAGTCTGATTGATTCATGGTCAAGGGGTCACCAAGTCATGAACTTCTGTTGAAAAACGCTGAGTTTGTGCATATCTAACAAAACAACTATATGACAAACTATATGTTCCTCTTAAATTTCAAAGCATACCTTCTAATATTGTATGATTTTTCCACTTTATTATTTCAGCTCAACACTCAAAAAAAAAAAAGTGATTAAAAAATAAAATCCTATTATTGAAGACATTTCCGTAGAAACTAAAATTTTTGTAAATGATTACTCACATCATATCACAAACAGAACCAAGACAAACTTTCGTAAATGTGAAAGGATACGATTCAAATTATTGACAAACTTCATTGGTGAAACAAGCCCTCCCGATGATGATAAGGAAATTTGAATGTGGTCATGGAGAGCACACACAACACAGAAGTCTTCAATATCACCTGATAATTTCCAAAAAAGGAAAAACAAACAGAAATTTAAATTTTCAAAAAGATATAGCAAATCGGAATATTAAAATCACAAAATCTCAATCTCACGTTCACAGGGCACAGGATGATTGCAAGAACGAAGACCCTGTATGAGCGGTACGGTATGCGTAAAGCACTGAAGAACCGCATTCATAAAGCATGTGTTCCCCAGATTCATAAGCCCAGCACCCTGATAACAAATAAAGAAAAGAATACATTAACATAATTGAAAAACCCTAAAAAAGGGAAAAAAATTATAACAAAAAAGGTAAAACCGGAATAATTCACAGAGAAAACTACATACCACCATGGAAGGTTGAGATTCTTGAATATGAAACAAAGACTCCTCAGAAATCATCGAATCCTTGGAAGAAGACCAAGAAAACCTCCTCGAATCCGCGTTATAATCCGACCAAGCATTGCCGACACCGGCAGAAAGGGAAGTCGGCGACTCTTCTTCGTGTTTCGGAGCTTCTTTCTCCCTACCGGAGTATAAATTATCGACAAGGCTTGCCGATTGAGGAACAGAAGACTGATCCGCTAGGGTTTCCAAAGCCTGATCAGCAACGGCTTCCAAGTCCGAATCCACCGAAAACCTAGCCACGCAATCCTGCTGAGAAACCGAATCGCGGACGGCTTCGGGTTCAGGTTGAGGACAAGACCGCCATGGATCGACCAGTTCCTCTGGAACAGGCATTTCTGAGGGAAATTCCTCGAGGTTCGGCGGTGAAAGAATCGAATCGGAAGGTGAGGGGTTTGTTTCTTGAGATTCCTTGAGATCGGACTGCATGAAATGGTCGATTAGAGAAATGGCGGATCTTTTGGGTTTGGAATTTGAGAATGTCGGTGTTGGTGAGAAGAAGAAGAAGAAGAGGGAAGATGAAACAGAGTTCGAGTTTTGGAGGGTTTTGCCGTTTTTGGATATTTTTGAAAAGAGAGGGAAAAATTCGCTCTTCTTTTTTCTTTTGGTCTTTTTTTTAATTAATTTTTTTTGTCTTTGCCTCCAAACCAAATTTGGATTTTTTTTTTCCTTTTTTTGAAAAAACCGAGTTTGGAATTGGGAGCCACATTATGGTTTATGGTGTGTTTTCTAGTATGAAACAAGGATTGTTTTGGGGATATTTATCTTTTTTATAGTTTTATGTTAATTTTAAAATCAAATTTTTAGTTTTTGATCTTATTAAATGTATGTCTTTAAATTAGATTTTATATACAAATTTATATCGAACGTAACCTTTAAATTAGATTTTATATACAAATTTATGCCTTATCTCAATCAATAATTGATTTTTACCTTTAAAATGATCATATTATTCTTAAGTAAATGAAAAAAATAAAATGAAAAGAAAAATAAGAACACATAAAACACCTATTTTTAGGGTATTTTATACAATTTTGAAGTCAAAACCCTTAACATAAATTTTTTTAACTTTTTACAGTTCTCTTATATTATAATTTGAGAGTATTTTGGTAATTTTTTGTCAAAATTAAAGATTGATTAAAAAATATATAAATTTATATATTAAAACTAATCTAAATGTATATATTTGATTAGATCAAAAACGCATATTATTGTGTTTGAATAAACACTAGGTATAAAAAGGTTAATAACTCTTATTTCCAATAATTATGAATAAGGTATTTATAACCTATTAATGAGCGTAATTATAGAGATATATCAATTACAGAGATATATCGCCTTCTTTGTTTAAAAAAATGTTAAACACATACTCAAATTGAAACATTTGACAAGTGAGAGTAACTTAGTTGGTTGTAAGTCCATTCACCTCAACCATAAATTGAGGGTTCAAGTCACACTTAGCTCCACTCAAAAGTGGTGGCATTTCACCTCCCCTTATATCAAAAGAAAAATTGAAATATCTAAGAGCTTTCTTTAAATTTTTCAAAATATTATACCAATAATTATATTTTGGCGAAGAAAATGAGTGAGGTGAACAGAATTGAACTATTAACTTCTCAATTTAGCGGGCAGTTCCATTCGGCTCTCCAGAGCAGGGGGTTCGCACCTCATCAAGGTGTGCCCTACACATACATACATGTGGAAGTATTTTATGGAAATCCTCAGCTTTGGGAAGGCATAGAGCATTACTACAATTTACCATAATTAATTGTAGAAGTATTTCACGTTTTTAAGACATCAGGGTGGGCCCTACACATACATACATACATGTGGAAGTATTTTATGGAAATCCTTAGCTTTGGGAAGCCGTAAAGCATGACTGCAATTTACTATAATTAATTGTAGAAGTATTTCACGTTTTTAAGACATCACAAAACTTAAAAGCAGTAGATAAGGTCAAAATTTTAAATTTAAGGTGTTGTTTTTGACAAAATGAGTAACTTTGAGCCTGCTTGATAGTATTTTTAAAATAAGTTTTGCCTTTAAGAGAAGTTGAAAATAAAAATATTTTGAATAATGAGTTAAAATTGTTTTTAAAATTGTGTTTGGTTGTATATGTAATGTATTTTTTAAACAAAACATTTTTTGATAAAAATTTGTTAATACAACTATTTTTTGTTCTTTCCCCTTTCTTCCCTCCCTCATCTCCATCTGTTTTCTCGTGCCCTATGTTCATCCCCGTGAGCCAACAGTCACCGGAGTTAGCCACCACCCAAATCCTCGACATTGTCGTCCGCGGCCAGAGGTGAGGTCGAAGGTGATTATCTCCCGGCGAAGATCCAAAGACCATCAGGGGGATTCGAAGGAGATCTAACGGGGTGAGTTCACCGTGTACCAAACACCCTTTTAAGAATTTATTGCAAGTCTAATGAGAACTCAGGTTAAACCAAATCATAAGAGGGCACTTGCGAAAACACCTCCATTCAATCAGATTTTAAAACGTAAACAAATTTATTGCCAAGTTTCCTCTCAAATAAAGTCAATTTTTTTAACAGAAGATGCTCTTTGCTCTCGGGAAGCAGTGCAGTGAACTCGGGTTTGGCTTACAAACCAGATAAAATTACTACGTACAAGAGAACAAACTAAGACACATCAATCTTTCAACTCTTGTAACAAAAACTCTTCCACAAAATACAAACACCAGCCAGTCCAAAAAAGGACAGAAACATTTTAACTATTATTTGTGTCCTTTAAAAAGAATTTTTGTAATGGAAACTTTTACATTTACTAAAATAAGATTTTGGCTGGGACAGCAAGAAATGCAGATAAACCATATAAAAATCACAGGATTCTGTCCTGAAGATCTGTCATTAAACTGGATGCAAAGGAGCTAAGCTTCTTCCCAGTCTCCCCTGCAATATTTTTAAGGGACGAGATATCCTGTTGTGCCTGGAAAATAAAAATTCACATCATCAAACCAAGCACAGTTCAATAACTCAAATAGATAACACACATGCAACCGAAAGGAAAACGCGTGTATGGTTTCCACACACACACAAACACATTCGTGTCTCTATATATACGTATAGCGCAGGAGCAGGGAAACCTTGGCAAATTGGTGTATGCAAGGTATACCTGGAAAGACAATCGGTTAATGAGGTCACTTGCGTTAAGATCAAGCGAAGAATCATCTGACCTGCGACCAAAAAGATCAGCACTTGATATGGCAGTCGAGCCCTGGACATAAAAAAAGAACATGTTATCAGTAACCAAGCCACTACTAACAGTTATGGCTATGCTCGTAAACATATTAATCCATCTTACATTTCACGAAACAAGTATCTATCACGTGAAAGAGGGAGAGAGGTAAATGGAGGAGTTTTCTAGTCATCCGTTTACTTACAAAATTAGAAATAGTACAAATGATAGTTCAGTGGCCCCCACACAAGATAGGGAGCAAGGGAGGGAAATATCAATCCTTGCTTTGCCTTAGAGTTGAATTCCGGTTAAGGGAATGAATGCCAACTTTCATATGAAATGAAAATCCATATGCAAGGTGGTGAGAAAATTGGTGAGGGGTTTTTGTTTAGAACAGTAAATCCCCCTAACATAATCATATGCTACTATTTGTACCAAACAAATTTATCAAACCAAAATAAAGCATAATTTTACAGGAATTGATAGGTTGATGTAGAAACCATTTCACAATCCTGATTTCATAAAACAAGAAGACGGTGCAGATACATACTGAAAACTTTTGCAAGGAGACTTGAGCCTCAGAATCGGCTTTGTTCTGATCTCCAAAGAATTGTGCAGATGAAATCGATTTCGCATTTGAGAACTTCTTTCTGGCTTCATCAGTTTCCTGAATCTGAAGATGGTAGGCGGAAGGGAGGGGTTAAGATGGAACTTATGTTTGATCAAATCCAATCTAAAAGCAGTATCCAACCAAATTCAAAACCAACAAGAGAACATCTTCTGTTCGCTATCCAATTTAGAATTAAATAGAGCACAAGAATACACACTAGACTTGCTAATACATTTCATTATACTATCAAATCATGGCAACTTATTGGCATAATTAATGAGCCATGAAGACATTCAGGCTAGAATCTTGTACTCAAATTATTTACACAAGGAGCAATTACAGTGAGAGAGTCGGTCAACATGCTTTTCCCTATATAGATCTTTCGTAAAATTATATTGCTATGTTTCGCATGTACAAACAAAAGAAAAAAAATGTATATATATATATACGTAAAATTGTAATTTGTAATTATATTGCTATTGTTTATATACAAACGAAGGGGAAAATATATATATATATATACACATGTAAAATTGTTAGACTGTCTAAGATATTCATATGTCTATGGACTATGTATGGGTAGTTGCACAAATTTAAATTTCTATTATCTACTATTTGAAACATCTTGACAGAATCACATAAAATAAGGAAATTAATGGAAATGTTTAAAAGAAAGCGTATAAAATAATAAGAAATGAAAAAAAAAATTGCATCTTATCGATACAAGGGAGTAGCACAGTTACAAAAGAAAAAATCTAGATCGATTTATATATGATAACAAATAAAAAGGTTGCCATAGATTAAGGAAATAATCATATTAACATCGTACTAAAAGCCCTACAAAATAAGTCTCTAATATCAGAAACCAAGTCACTGGTTTTGTAATCCTGAGTATTACACCTAATTTAATAATAATTTATGATATAAAATCTCAATATGATTTACTGCTTGTACACGAAATAAGTTGTATTAATCCAGTTTCTCAGCTATAAGCATGTGTTAAAGGTCTAACGGCTTACTTGCACTTTTGAAGAATGTGAACTAGCTTTCTTTGGAAAGCCGCTGTCCATACCAAAATCTGAAAAGAAGCTTGATGACTTTGGTGGAGACACATGGCTAATCACAAGAGGACCGCCAGAATTTGTTTCAGCAGATTGAACATTCTCTACATACTCAAACCGGGATGCAAAAGATGATCCTGCTGCTGGAGTGCTGTTGTTTACTGTGGGAACTGGAACAACGACAGGTTCTTCTGGTCTCTGCTCATAGAGACTTTCATTTGGCTGCACAGTAAGATAGTCACGTTACATCAAACATCTTCTCAAGATGCTTCTTACAATAAAGAGCTTATCGAAAGTACTCAAAGAAATAACCTAACCTTCGTAGTAAGTTTCCGAGCTCCAAGCCCCCCAGTCTTTCCAGTTTTCCTAGCACCAAGAGGCTTCTTCACAGAAGTGGTAATAACAGTATTAGAAGCTTTGGGCGAAGCAGAGACCTCAGGTGCCTCCTGTCTTCCTAAGGAGTTCACCTTTGGAGCGTCACTGGTCTTGATATGGGCAAGCCCATTTGATGCTTGTCCTGATTGGGATACAACAGGAGATGAAGGTGTGCCCACCTCTTCTGCCATACTCTTAGCAACTTCTTTTGAAAGTATCTGCCTGTATAAATCAGCAGCTCTTGACGTATACTTGGCCTCAATTTTGCCCCCATCAGTCCACCCATGCTGCTTGAAGAAAACCTGTGCGCGGTTGTTTCCTCCAAGGATCATAATTTTCAACTGTTCAGGAGACCATGAATCTAAATTTGTGGATCTACAAATGAAAAAGAAAAATTGAAAAGGCGGTGAGATTTCAATCGTGCCACATAATACTGGGTATTAAATGAAAGCATAAACAAATATGCGGCTTAGTTGAGAAAAGATTTGCAGGAACAGTCCAATCAGCTCCCTTTAAACCTCGATAACTGAACGCATATTCCTACTACTCTATCAACATGATAAACACGTCTTATGCAGTCCAAGTTAGGAGAACACCCAGTTCATCAATTCTTTGGTTGGTGTCTTGGCCTGAAGAAAAGATACCCTATCCAGTTGTAACAAAGAGAAGCCTCAACACATCAGCAGCATTCAACAAAAAGTTTCTTGAAAAATACAACTTTACTTGACTGGAGAAAATGGTAAGGAATTTTCCACTCAAAAAATGAACTCAATTGATAAAATACGTTCTATCCTAATGTTAAACGCAACCAAGTTAAAACGTTACTCTGACTGATTTTTTTTAAAGACTAAACAAATATTATTAGGGCTTTTTTGAAAAGATCTGTAACGGTATCTGAAACAGCTCAAATTAACCAATTCAAATACCACTTATTCCTCTATCATTGACATAATCTTAAAATTGCATTATTTTTACTTCATATTTTTGCCAATCACCACCAACACCATCATGCAATAAAGATCCCAGATTGGATTTGCAGGACTCTTTAGATTTCAAACGCCTTTGTCAATCAAGGAACAAATCCACATGCATCACGTTCCTTTTTCCCCCTTTTGACAAGTGCATGCTTTTCAAGCTAATTCAGTCGTGATTCAATAGATACAATTTTTGCATTATTTTGAAAGAACTTTCTAGCTGGTTAAGTTAATCTTCCTATCACATATTTTTCAAAAGCTCGTTAACCCATCCTCCCGGGCCTTTTTTTCTTTCTTTTTTTTTTTTTTTGCGTGATTGCTTGAACAGTATAAAGCCTCAACACATTCCCAATCCTTCAATAATGTTCCGTCCAATAACTACGTAATCCATCTACAACCCATTATAATATTATAAGTTCTCCACGTTTTCAAATTCTTGTATATGAACAGGTAAACACAACAACGCCAGAACAAATCAGATCTACTTCCATATAACGTTGGCGAGCCACCCACGAATCAAATCAAATCAAATCAAATCAAATTAGGAACTTGAACGCAAATCGCGAAAAGAAACATGAAAATTACCCAAAACTGATCAGCAATTTCAAAATCCCTAAAGGAAATTTACCTGACGAAGCTGATATGAACACCAAGGCTGCGATGAACGGCCGAGCAGTCAATGCACAGAAATATCCCGTACGTAACCGACGCCCAAGTAGGGTTCTTTGCGTTGCAATCGAAACACACCTGAAAACAAAAATAGTCCAAAAAATCACCCCCAAATTTTCAAGATCCGAGCTCCGAATTACCAGATCTCGAAATTCCAAATCAAAGCCGTTTTCAGATGCACAAAAAGGAGAACCAAATAATAATTCAGATTATATTATGTATAGCAGCGGACCTTGCTTTCCGATTTTGCCTTGAGTTTTCTGAAGACGGCATTTTTGTCGGTCAAATTCTCCGACGCCATAGGAGATGATTATGAGAAATTGTGAGAGGGAAAACGTACAGGAAAATCCGAAGAGGTGCTTGGAACACCTCCTCAGAAGTGGAGAACAGAAACCAAAAAAAAAAAAAAAGATTAGAAACAAAAATAAGTGGAGACAATTTTAAAAGGTTTTTTTGGTTATGGCTCTTTGTTTCTCTTTCTTTTCTTTTTTTTTTTTTTTTCCATTCCCTTTCTTTTCTCTGCATGAAAGCTTTTATTTGTGGGAAAGAAGATGTGGGTACAATGACTAGAATAGCCTTGGCTCCTTTAAGGAAATTCCAGAGGCCATGTTTTTTTTCTAAAAAAATAATAATAATAAACCTGACTTTTTCTTAAGGGAAGCAGGCAAAATCACGTCAACCTAAACCATATTTTAAATCCATGATTGCAGTGAGACGATGAAAATTGATTCTTAAATGTTAGGCCAACGAGTCTTGTAGGATGTTTGACTAGTGATAGAAACCATTAATAGAAACTATTTTTTTATAATATATGAAAGTTTTATTTTGTAATAACTTGTTTTTTTTTATTATAACATATAAAAATTTTACACTATTTATAACTGAGTTTATGGTGTAAACTATCCTTAATCAAACACTTTTTTAGTGAATTGTCATTTGACGTTATACCACCACCACCAACCAGTAGTCATTTGGTGTTTATTGTAATTGGTGATTTGTTATTATTAGTGTATCTTCTTAAAAGAAGGTGATAATTTTTGTACATGTCTAAGAAGTTAAGGGATTGATTTCAAATTTGACCCTTAAAAAATAATGATTGCTTAAATTTGTCCTTTACATATCAAAACTTCAATCTAAGGTTAACCTTAAGAATTAGACTTTGATGCTTTTGTCGTTAAGACATAAAAAAATTTAATATTTTTTTTCATATTTAATCATCAAATGTGACCCGTAGATAATTAAAACTATTAAAAATCACCGTTTCTTAACCTATCACCCGCTTATGATTAAATTTATTTGGTTGGTTAGTCTTTCACCCATTTTTCATTTGAGACAATACGCCCCGTTTAATTCCTTTCATTGAGTAAGGGGGAAAAAAAGTGATCTTATTGTCATTCAAGACATCACTCTCTTCTCTTAATTTGATTGCAACTCTGTTTCCAAACTTTGGCGTCCTATATCCCCAAATTTCGTCCAATGTGGAGTTCAATGTCATTGACAAACATAAGGACTAACAACCACAAAGAACATATACATAGATAAAGGAGAAAGATAGTTAGATGTGTAAATTCTCAAGAACCTAAATATTAAATTCCCGTTTGTTTTTGTTCTCAAAATGTTTGGAAATGTTTTCGCATGCTTTTCGAATTAAAAATTTTAAAAACACTCTCAGCATAATTCCTAAAAATTTCTTATTTTCTAAAACAAAAATATTTTCACCTATTTTACAAACAATACTGAACGGCCTATTAAATGTTCAAAAATTTTAAGTTTATAACTGGAAAAAAGAAAACCCTTTATTTGTTTGGTTATGAGTTTATTTTAATTTTTATATGATAATTAATAATATATAAACTTTGTTACGTATGACTTTCAATAAATGCTATGTGATAATATAATATGTATGAAGAATAATTAATTACGAGCTTTTTTTATCTTTTTGATTTTTTTTATCTCTTTTGAACAGCGATTATCATATTGTGATAAAACTTTTTAAGTGTAAATTTTAGAACACCTTAAATTTGAGGTGTTATTATAAGAAAATAGGTAAATTTTAAGAGTTGTATAGGGCTTAATGCAATCTTATATTTAAGAAAAATTATCGTAAGTTTAATATAAACACAAGACCAAAACTTAACGTGATTAAGTAGACTATTTTAAACTTTAGGTGTCATCATGAAAAATCGCCAAATATTAGTCTTGTCTAGTATTTTTTTTTCGTTATTTCTTTAATATGATAAAAAAGAAAAACATAGAAATGTTCGTTTACACTCCATTTGATAGGAAGCATGTAGAGGTGGAAGAATGAGGAATGTGAAGGATGGAAAGGATTATAAGAATTTTTCATGTTGTTTGGGAAGAGGTAGAGAGAGTTATAAGAATAGATGATAGTTATTTGACTAATTACCAGATTACTAATTACATAAATTGTCAATAAATTCTTTAAAGGGCAAATTGTTACTCCTACTCACAGTCGAGATTGAGTCACTAAGGGTCTGTTTGATAAATGAATTTGAATTAATAATTTGATTTGAGTTGTGTGATTTGAATTAGGATTTGAATTAGTGACTAGAATTATTATCCGAATTAACGTTTGGATGTACATTTAAGTTTTAATCAGAATATAGAATAAAATTAGAATTGTGTTTTAATCTGATTTTTTAATGTTAATAATCCTAAAAACATACAATATCAATCTTAATTTATTCCTCTCTTTACTAGGAAAATAATGAAAAAAAATCATCTCAATTGGATATCAAATGAAAAAGTTATAATTTTTTTTCTTAAATTTAAGAAAGAGAATTTCAGCTTTTACTGTAGCAAAGACATTCGAGTATCAAAAGTTTAGGGGAGGGTCAGAACTCTAAAAACTTTGATTTTTGATACTCATTTGATTTGGATTTTGGAGGAAATAAACACGCATCTAAATGATTCTTAATACTTGAATCCAAATTTCCAAATAATGCGCAAAACAAACATGCCCTAAATATATTGTGGTTTTTTACATTTAGATTAGTGTTTATATATCTCTAGTTTGAAATGAATTTATCATTTTAAAAATTTCTTTTAAAATTTATAGGGTGTTTGGGAAATGTGATTAGAACTATGGTTGTGGTTTAAAACACTATAGCATAAAAAGAGCTTTATACAGTAACAACTTTTTACTTTGTAGCACATGAGAGCTTTACACTATGTGATAAATACAATTATAGTTTTAACCACAATACCAAACACCCTATTAATGTTGGTGGAATGCTTGAATTTTTTAATTAATAAATTGATAAAATTTGGTGGATTTAGAGGGAGATTCACATCCCTCCATCCCTCCTCTCCCTCCTCTTATTATGGAAAAAAATGGAGGGAGAGTCCAATCTATTGTTTAAAAAAAGAGGAGAGGTGGAGGGAAACTCTCCTTCCACTAATGTAAAAATTAAGGCAAATGCTATAATAAAACCTTTTAAAAGGTCTTATTGATGAGACTCTTTTACTAACCATTAGATATACATCCAATGGCAAAAATTAAACAAGCTTATTGTAAGTTAAATAGAATTGCACACATCAGATTGATTAACCAAAAATTTTTTTAAAAAAAGAGGCAGGGGCAAATCTCTTCCTCTTCCTCTGGCTGGGGTCACCAAAGTTCACGATTTGCAATGGCATGGGTTGCAATCTATAGCAATGTGACAAAAGATGGAGGCGCGATGATCTTGCAATTGAGAACGAGAGGGAGGCGACCTATTCTGATGGAGGTTGCCACGAGACCCACAAGACCTCTGTTGGATTTTGCGAGGGGCCAACGTGACACCATTTGCCATCGAGGGCATCTTCCTCCACCTCCTGCCGTCAAGGGTGGAGGCTGTGATCGACGGAAGAAGATCTTCATACCCACCCTCGAATGGAGGTCTCGTGTCACAATGGGTGGAGGTCATGAAGGTCACTTGGGTCCTCCTCCTCTGTGGGCCACGACGGTGGGTCAAGAGGGGCATTAATGAAGTGGAGGTTTGCCGGAATTCTTTTGTTTTTGATTTTCTTTTTTCTTGTGATCGATTTGTTTTTTCTTTTTTTAGTGGTTTTTAATTTTTTTGAAAGGATTTTTTTAATTTTTTATTAAAAGAAGTTGTTATTTAGTGTAGTTTGATCTATTTTTGCTTCTATAAGACTATGCCTTTGTACCCTTAATTTTGAATCAAATGGTTAAAAAAACCTCATTAAAAAAAGAAAAGAGTCTTATCAATAAGACTTTTTAGAGGTCTTATTATAGTCTTCCTCAAAAATTAATGCAATATCCACCAATTGAAGTTTTGAAAAGACCCCTTTGTGCCTCAAAAAAATCTGGTATAAAATGATAAAAAAATGACAATATAATAATTATTCATTTATGAACCATCTTAACCCTTTCTCTGCTATCAGATAATATAAAGAATAACTATTGACTGTGTTTATGAATGTAGTTGAAACTAATAAGTTAGAAACAAAATATTATAGTGTGCAAAAGCTTTACATTGTAGAATACTTTTGGCTTACATTGTAGCATATAAGAGTTTTATACTGTATCAGTTGAAACTAATAAGTATAATGACGTTTTTAACTACACTAATCATTTTCATCCCTTATATTACTCACCCTTTCAACTCGCTTCATCAATCTTCCTCTCCATCCCTTTGTCCTGCCAAACGAAGCCTCATTCATTTATTATTTGAGAGGGACAGATAGATTACTTGCACATGTATTAGTTGTTGGTGGCAATGGCTGTTACAACCTACCATTAACGACTGGGTTGGGATTGGATGGAAAAACCTGAACCAATCCACCGACTGGATAACTTCATTTTCTAATTTTTTTTTTTTGTCTGGAAAAAAGATTTGTTTTTTGCTTCTTGTTGTTCACCGTTCAGGGTTATAAGTGACCTTAACTTGTTCTAAATAAATAAATGACACTTGATTTTCTAGTAATCTCTCCAAAAGCTGATTTAGGCTGTTCCCCTATTTTACACTCATTAAGGTTTATTTTGAATAAATTTAACCATCACTCTGTTTCTTTTAATTTTTGTTTTCATTAATTTTGGCATATAGGTGCTACTTACAACTCAATATCTCAATTTATTAGCCCGAAGTTCCCTTATTCTCAAAGAAACAAACGTTCATTAGCCAAACGATTAGGTAGAATACTAAGATCTTTTTACTTGTAGTTGATTTACAATTACAACGAAGACGAGAGGATGAGCAAATAGAAATACCATTTCTAAAATGACAATAAATACACATAAAAAATTTTGGATTGTTAACACCAAATTAGGCCACAGCATATTTACAGAATTTATTTATTTTTTTTAAAAAGACGTATTTTAAAAATATTTTAAGCACTATTATATAATCATGTCAATGTCATTTTTTATGTTGATCAAAACTACTATTAACTTACATGCTCTAATTAACTTTAGTGACGGAGTCAAGATTTTGAGTTAGAGAGTTCTTTTCTTTAGCAAGATTATTTTAACATATATCAAGAGAAATATATATACCGATCATGTCTCCTTTATTGTTTTTGAACTATGGTTTATAATTAGGTTAGAGATGTTATATTACATAATAATAATAATAATAACAATAATAAACAACGCAGTATCCTGGGCTGATTGGATGGAAACTAGATGAAAGAAATCGACAAATACCTGGGTTGGAATGGGCTTCAATCATGCCCATAACCACGATTTTGTTCCCTCTAACTAGATTTAAATTCTTGAATAGAAATAGACACGTAAGCGACGATGTCTTGGCCAGATGCATGACAACAAGAAAGGTAGGAATGAAAACCTTGCACATCATTGACTACATAGCCATGGAGAATGTGGGGAAGCACGTAAAAGACATCAGCTTCAAGCCTGAATTTTCGACCCTAATGTACGAATACTTCTCGGAACAAGAGTAGATGTTGGAACGCGTTTGATCAATGATTACAGTCTGCAAAATAACGAATGGCTCCAAATGATGTTTTGGAAAAGGCAAAGTTGGGTAGAAACCTACCTACGGGGAACTTCTTTGGTGGAATGAGGACAACTTAAAGATGCGAGTCTATGAATGCCACGACCCGCAAATACGTAAATAAGAGTAAAACTCTTAACAAAATTCGTCTCTTGTATTGATTTTGGCTGTTCAGCTACGCGCTACGAAGAGCTGCAAGCAGCAGAACCAATCAGGCTGCAAAATCTCTACTCCATTCGCTCCAATGAAGAACTCGGTGGTCGACATATATTTTGGCCTAATTGAATGCCAAAAAGGAGACGTTGAATACAATATCACCTTCAAACAATCCAACCTCAACTGTAGCTGCCTATTGTTCGAAACTCATGGATATCCGTGCCGGCATATTTTTTGTGTGAGGAAGTTTCTCAACATGACCTCCATTCCACGATCATTAATACTGAGTAGGAGGACAATAAATGCAAAATTGATGCTTGACCATCGGACAAACACCTTTCATGGATTTGCCTGACGTGGTTGTCGAGATGGTATGATATGGATCATTGTCATCTGCCTTTAACAGGTTGACACAGTACGCAACCAGAATGCCTAAATTTTACGTTGAGGCAAAGATGGAGCTATCATGGTTGACGGCTAAATTTGAAGGCCTCTTCACAGATGAAGAACATCCGATTCCCAATCAGAATACTCAAACGCATACATCTGAAACGAATGACGAGTCTACTATTGTAAGGGACCCGGCAATAGAGAGAAATAAAGGCACAACTAACCACCCACAAAGCAGAGAGCAGACGGCCAAGGGCTACGACCTGAAAACGTGAAAAGGAGAGATGCAGTCACTGCAAGGGTTACGGCCATAGCAGGCAAACATACCCTCAACGAACTTGGAAGAAAAAGAGCATGGACAAAGCTTCAACGCAAACTTTGCAAACATCCCAAACCGCTCCGACAGCTAGCCGACATAAAACACCTTTGCGAGCACAATGCAACAACTCACCATGTGATAGTGAAGGCGTGTACTGCCCTGTAATCAACTCCACTGAAAGCAGCGAATATCAAAGGTTCGAGCAGTACAACTATCCTTCCAATTTTGAACTCGATGATGATGCTCTACAACACACGTACCGACCATCATATTAGTGACGACGTCTCCAAACTACATGTGTTGCTCCAAAAAACATTCTCATTGCTACCTAAACCTAGGACGATGAAGAAATACTGTTTGCACTGTACCATACTTTTAATGAAATTAGACTAATGTACTAGACTTATTAGTAATGATTTTACCTTTCGCACAAAAAAAAAAAAAAAAACCTCTACTAATGACTTAAGAACTAGTTAGTTGCTAGTGGTCTTGATTAAAATACTGGACTTAGTACTAATGATTTTATACTAACTACTAATTGCTGGTTGTTATTAGTGTACTAGATTTACATTTATGATTTTAAAACTAGTAAATGATTAGAAAAAAAAAATTAATGTACTAGACTTACTATTAATGACTTTATGCCAACTAGACTTGCAACTAATGATTTTGGAACTAATTAGTGATCAAGAGTTGTAAAGACGAATAAACTAGACTTACTACTAATGACTTACCTAAAAAAAAAAACCGCTAATGATTCTGAAACTAGTTAGTGATTTATGGTGGTAAATTCTTGTGTAGTATACGTACAAATAACGACGTACCCCTAAAAAAGAAAAAAACTTAACTCCTTAGATTTCTATAGCATGTTTTCATTTTTGACCCCACATGTTCGTGGACATTGGAACAATAATTATACAGCAATTTTTTATCAGTCCAAATTAATTATCATCAATTTCAAAAAGAAGTTACGTCCAACTGAACATGTTCGCTATGTTATTTGCTTAAACGTTGCAGTGTCGTTTTTAGCTTTCCTGTAGTACAAATTGTACAATGTATTGTCCCTTCAAAACGACACTCATTTACAAAAAAAGTCCAGTTAGCTCCCTGTCCAACTCGCTATGTTATATATATGTAAATATATATGAAGTAGCCGCACACTCTGTCGCCTTCTCCTCCTCCTTTCAAGCAGCGCGGTTGCGACCCGTGTAGAAATCTTCTCAAAAACAATATTTGATGGAGATTTTATCTGAAAAGTTGGATTGATTATTGAATAAATTTGATGCGTCACCAATAGTTTGTTACTTGGAGTTGGTTGAATTTGATTCTAGAACTTTTCTGTATATATGAAGATTTATTTTTTGCTAGTTCACTGAAGTGTTGAGTCATTAATTTTTTTTTTTTAAATAAATAATTGATTTAGATTAATATATCTTGAAATAATTGTGGCAATCATTTGTAATTTTTCTTGGGATACTTCTTTTTAATCTCATGTTTGTATATTGCAATTTATAATTATCTGTTGGGTTATCTAAAAATAATTTACCAAATCACTTTTGGTGCCGAGTGATATGGCAACTATCTTGTGTTTAAATTCTTATTGAGAAAGAAGAATGCAGTCCCAAATTATAAATATATAAAAAATAATCCAAATTACTCTCCTGCATCAGGGCAAGCGGCTGGCCAATTTTTTTTAAAAGAATAATCTCATAGATTATTTTTTATAATCTACTAGAGTACCTTTGGGGACCGATGCCAGTAAGCAGAGATCGGTCACCCTTGGTTCTAGCACATTGAGCAGATAACCCGTGGTAATCTAGAAGATTACATTTTTTATGGATTTTGATCAACGGTCTAAGTTTTGGTACCCAAATGATGCTCAAACTAATCACATTTTCTCATCTCATTTCATGAACACAAATCCATAAAGTAGTTAGAAAAATTTCAGATTTTATAAAATGACGAGACATTATGTAGTTGATTAAATAACAAAATTTGATAGGTAATTTAAGTTCATTTTTTATGGCCAGTGATAAATTCAGTGAAATATATCGTGTTTACCCTTAATCAATCTATATGTGTGACACAAATGTGATACTTCAATATCTATTAACATGTAGCCCGTCAACTGTTTTAATTGCATTACTCGAGTAAAAATTATTCGATATTTAATGAGAACTTTTAACCACTCCACTTCTTTGTTCATAAAGTTTTCAAAATGAACATTATCTTTGAGGTGAGTGATTTTTACATCTTTTTTAGAATAATTCTTAGAGACGTATTTTAGAATAATTATTCTTACAACTTATATGACTTTAATTTTCAGTTTAATAATAAAAACGATTTTTTTAATTTTCTTTTTCTTTTTTGTTAAAATTTTTAAAACTATCTTGATTGGGAAAAGCAACCATGCAACCTGTAATAAAAATTTCTCAAAATCATTTTTGTACAAATTAAAATGCACTATAATTATAGATATAGCCTAACAATAAAACTACGGGTGGCCTCATCTATTACCCAAGTTCAAATAATAATAATAAAGTGAATAAAACGCTCCAAGGAGTGGGCTTGAAGCCATTCATTTTGGGGCTTGGTCGTAGGCCCTTGGGCTTATATCTGTGAGTCTCCAATAAACGTTAAAGGAATTTTCACAAATACCATATTTTTATATTTACTTTAATGTTATTTATATTCATTTATGGTATAAATTAACATATAATATAAATAATAATATAACTTAAATATTTTTAAATATGACATAAACATAACTTTTAAAGTGCAGCATAATATGTAATTTTCTCTAAACATTTTAGATCTTTTTTTGAGACCACGAATGTCTCATCTAGACATTCTTCGTCCTATTAAAAGTATCGTTAAACATTCATTTTATAGTAGTAATAAAACGTTTTAATAATGCAACTATTTTTAACTTTTAACAAAAGTATCACATGTGCAAATATCACTATTTATGGACTTTATTTTTTTTACCACGTGTTTAACAGAGATATACTTAATCAACTCGAAAAAAAAAGTAAATAAAACATCCATGGAGAAAGATCTCATTTTCAGAATGCTAAATTTGGATTGCACTGGTTTCCTTGAGGGAGAAAATAAAATAGAAAAATGATGAGATCGTTAGCTACAAATGATTTCAAGTAATTTATAGGAAACCTTGAATTGTTTTTATATTCATGTGTTTTTATTTTGACTTTTTTTTTTTATCAACAATGTTATAATAAGACTTCGCATTCATGATTGGAACAACAGTTTAAACCGTTCACAGTAAAATTTTTTTATAGCTATATTATAAAATAAAGACAGTTATAATATAAATTTTTTAACAAATATAATATTTTAAACTAATATTAATTAAAATTATTAATTTCAACAATTTTTTCCAACAAGAGCTAAATATAATATAACAGCCATGTTACTCAAACTGATAAGAATTCGAATGAATTAATCTAAAAAAAAAAAAGAACCCTGCTACATATTAATATGGACAATTTTGATCATTTATATGCATTTATTAGTTTTATTTCAACTTCCCTTCAAGGCAAAAGCGTCATGCGATATTTTCTTGTTTACAAAAAAACAAAAAAAACAAAATGAGTGATTGATGTTTAGACAAAAGAGAAACGTGCAGCAGGACTTGATATGACGTTGATATATACACACAAACACAAACGACAAGCGATAAGACAAAAGAGGAAATAATGACAAAACGATTCTCAATTAATTTGACTTGGGACCCATACCATTAAAAGATTTTTGAAACATAAATTTTTAAATACAAAAAAGAAAAAGAAAAAGAGCCACTGCTATCCCAACAAAAAAAAAAAAAGGAAAATAAATGAAAAAGTTGTCGACCACACGGCTCAAAAACACTGTACGAGAGATATTAATTCATAATAATGTTGAGGATAGGAGGGGGGGATACAATCTTTGAGGTAAAAAATGGAAAAGAAATAAGACACTGAGAGGTCTAGAGAGAGAAAGAGGCCAAGAGCAAGAGAGAAGGGTAACAAGAGTTGAGATCATTACCTTCGTAAGAAGAAAGATTTTAATAAGTTTTCTCTAAATTACTAGTGAAATTACAATAATCTTATTATCAAGTAAAAATTATCATGTAATATCAGTGTTTTGCCAAAAAAAAATAATATTAGTGCGCGGACCATGTATTATTTGTAATTTGTGAAGTGATGTTATGTAATTAAATAAAGGGATTTTTAGATCAATGACCCCATTTTAAGCTTTTTTTTAATAAATAACCTAAAAGGTTTTTAAGAAATATGATTAGAACTAAAACTTTTGAACTAAAAACTATAGCATATGAGAGCTTTTATAGTAGCTTATTTTTTCTTGACATTGAAATATGTAAGAGTTTTATACTGTAACAACCAAAAATTTTGGTTCTAACTGATTTTACCAAACACCTTTTAAGCTTTAGAAAATTAGAAAAAGAGTTGTTTTTGTATATCAATGATATACAATACTAATACTAATTAGTACATCATTGATAAACTACAATACATCAATGATGTATCAATTTATGGTTTATCATTGATTAATTTGGTGGTTATTCATTTAATAATTTATTGATGTCTCAAGATTAATTATTGATAGATTAATGATAAACTATAATTAAAAAAAGATATACTGGTGTTTATTAACGATGTATTGTCGTAAAAAAAAGCCATTTCTTTAATTTTCAAAAAGTTAAACCATTTCCCTAATTTTTGAAAAATTAAGACATTTATTTAAAAAAATGATAAAAAAATAGACCATTTACCTAATTTTCTCATAAATAAATAATCAATAATGGATCATAATTATAATTTATATTCAAAATAATTCTATATTTTTCAATCATCTCAGGAGGATATAAGTAGGATCGACTCAAACAATTTTGAGACATTAAGCAAAATTTTTAAGGGCCTTTTCAGGATAAACTAATTAAAAAATTTATTTTGGCAAAAAAAAATCATTTATATAATTGATAATATTATATTGTTATATCTTTTTTCTATGAATCACACGTCATTATGAAATTTTGATTCTATTTTAATCTCATTTTGTAATTTCCAGTTGAACTATAGCAATTATAAATTCATTTTTCCTATGTTTACAAAAATGAAAGGTTTTTTAATTGGTTCAGCGTAAAATAAAAAGAAAAATAAACACCAATTTATAATTAAACATCAAAGAAATTTTTAAAATAAAATTATAAGAACAATAAACTTGAAACAAAAAACCCATAAAACAATTGGTAAACATTTATGAATTAAGTAATTCCATTAAACAAAAACAAAGGTGCTATTTGAATAGTTTATTTACTTTTAAGTATGGTCATGCCTAAAAATTAGGATATCATCACGCCAACTTTCAAGAGCTATGCTGTCCTAACCGTTTTTGCTGCTTAGTTTTTTATTTTTTTAATGAAGCCTTAATTAATTAAGAAAATAATTAATATTGAAAAGATGAATTTAAAAATATTTAGGGCCTTGGCTCAACATAAGATCTTAATCAATTGTTTAAGTGGCCTTATGGTTATGCACCAACTGGAGATTGGTGGCTTGAATCTTTTTTCTCTTACCTGATGTTGTGGTCCATGTGTCACATGTTTGCATGAGTGTCCTTTGAGCTTAATTTGGATAAAATGAGAATTTGTACTTATATTTGAAGATGCAACTTTTTTGATTCTCAATATTTTATGGCAGTACCAACAAATTGTTGGTCCACTGACTCCCCCTTAAAAGTGTTTAAATATCTTAACGATCAACGTGTTTCATGATTAATGTGTCGACCCCATTTCACATAAAAAATGAAACCATTAAAATGATTAGGGTTATTATTCTTTTATTAGTGATTGTAAATGAATATTTTATAAATATGGACTTCACCGTTCGAGTGTCATGCCAATAGTTGTTATTTAATTGCCACGAGATTATTGAATTCACCATGACTATTAGTAATTATTATGATTACTAAAAGAATTTTGGAGTGTTAGTGATGAAAAAGAATGAAAACAATTTTTAAATATATTTTATTAGTGATAAAAATAAATTAACCCCAAAATCCATTTTCTTATTCATTAAAAATCTAATCTTTTTTTAGAAAAATTCTACGTGAGAATATGTTACAAGAGGAAACTTTCCTACATGGATAAGTGATATAATTAGCTCAAAAAGTGTTTAAAAAGTCAATTCGAATAAATGGTTTAAGCTTAAAAAATATAGCAATTTAATTTTATGAGAAAGAAGACTGTAATAATCTTAAATCTTATTTTATTTTATTTTATTTTTGGAACCAACTTCCTAAACAGGAAGTCAGTGATTTCTAATTCACATACCAATTAATGATCAATGATTATCAAATCTAGCAAATTTTACATGAAAAAGAAGGGAAATGTATTTTTCATCAGATGTGTACCCATATGAAAGATGCCAAACAACATGGGCCACAAAGAAGAGATTTTTTACTTCAATAGGCAAGGAAAGTCTCCAAAATTGAGGGCCAACTTCATATGTCCCTAGTGAAGGTTACATGTGAATATCATAATTAGCTCTTCTCTAACCCATCACCATATGTCAATTCCTCTCAACGTTTATCTTTCTTTATGGTATCGTGAAATTCTAGGCATAGGCACGTTTTTATATTTTGAGACAAGTAAAGTTGTGCCAGTCATCGTCAATTGATATTGTATGTAAGTGAGGATCCAATTTATGGGTTCTTTGACGTGGAGATATATATGCAAGGAGCACAACTTTTCGTAAAAGGAAAAGCACAATCAATTTTCTGGTTAGTTATTCCACCTCTTTCTTTGGTACGGCTTTTATTTGTGTTTTTAGTCACTAAAATAAAAGAAGTAAAAATTATAACCTTTTAATAAGTGTTTGAAACCATATTTTTAAAAAAACTTATATAGATCAAAATGATTTTTATTTTTTTAAGTTACAAAAATGTTATATTTAAGTTCATAATGTATTATTAATACTCTGGTACTAATTTTAAAGTTGTTTACAAAGATACTTTTTTGAAAAGCCATATTTTTTAGCTTTGACAGAAAGCACTTTTGACAAGCAAAAGCACTCTGACAGATTACCCAAACACTTCCAAAAGCAATTTTTGGACTCAGGAAACCAAAAATAGGTTTTTAAAACGCCCTCTCAAAAAGGCCCGTTTGAAGCTAAACCTTATACTAAAACCCCCATTGTTTTCGTAATTACAATGTTTTTTCTTCATGTTTTGAGAGTTATGAGGATGATGCCCATTTGATGAAACCTAGGATGAAATATTGTATTTGTGAAATTATCAGTGTTGTTAAACTTATAATCTGTTTAAGAAAGTGGTTGAATTTATTTTTTTTTTATTTTTTATTTTTTATGGTTAAAACCGTTTTTTATAAAAATATAGCTAGCTAGATGATGGGAAAAGAGTGATTAAACTTATGAAAATATTGATAAACTTATAGTTTGTTTGAAAAAGTAGTTGTAAGCGTTTTTTATGATTAGACCTGTTTTTTAGTTTAAATTTTGAGAAAAAAAAACATTATAATAAAATGGTTAGAATCGTAAAAAACGGTTAGAACCCTGATTGTCAAACAAAGGCTAAACTCCATTGGATATATCAAATATATTTGGAAAATTCTGGAAGAATAATCATTATTTTTTATCTAAAAAGTATTTGATTTATTGAATATTTTGTGATCTCCAAAGACCAAAAATATATTGGTGTGATACAGAAATATTGATAATAATTTTACCTTGGTTGGTCTTAGACCTTAGCATTTATTATTGGCTTTCTGTTCTTTTTTTTTTTTTTGGGGTATAATTGTTTTCTTTCCTTTTTCTTTGCTTCCAAAATTATACACCACATCGTTTCAAAAAGAAAAGAAAGAAAAAAAGAAATAGATAAATTAAGCCTTGCACAACCAAGCTACCTAGGATTTGATCCAAGCTCTTTACGTAAACCCTCTTTAACTTTGGTCAAGGTGTGATTCAATGTTTCGATATAAATAAACAAGTAGGAGGTGATGATTTCAGGAATATGGTCACACATAATACAATAGAAATAAATACGATTAGAATTAAAGTATAAGTATTAGTTAGAACACAAATTTCTTCTTACCCTTACGACCTCACTAACACTGAAATTTAAAAAAATGAAACAAAAATAAATTCTAATCACATGTAGATTAAGATTTAACAAACTTTACCTAGGGCCCCACTGATGTGGGCATATCCCATGAAATACTCACTGAAGGGACAAAAACGATATGTCGGACCACAAAGGGAAGTTGTTGAAAGGCCTTTGGCATTTTTTTTCTCAGTTAGATGTTACGTGCTATTTATCTTTTTTGGCTACATTCAATCCATCCAAAACAAAGACAAAAACATCAACATAATTAGCAGTGTTAGCACAAGACAAAAAAAGAATAATGCTAAGAACAATCGTCAATTTTTTTTTTTTTCCTATGGGACAATCGCTACCGTTTCTAAATCAAAATAAATAAAATGATAAAATCTTAAAACATTTCACGTTAGGTCAATTTTATGCAATCGTGAAAGCCACATTTTCTCTTAAAGAAATTAAATAGAATGCCCATTAAATAACACCATTTATTAAAATTGCTCTCATACTTTTGTCTTTCAAAACTACCCTTTATTTTATTTTATTTTATTTTTTAAAATACTAACTTCACATCTATTGTTTTGTCCATTTTATTACACTTCACAAAACTCAGAAACCCTAATTACACATTACATGCCTCTTTCTCCTCTCTTTCTCTCTCCTCAGCATCCTCCCTTTCTGCTCTCTTTCTCTTGGCCTCGCATGCTTTCTCTCCTCAACATCTTCTCTCTCCTACTCTCTCTTTCGAGTGCGACGCCTGACGAGAATCCATTGGCGTCTGTTCTCTTTTTTGGCATCGCAAGAAAGTTTGAGCCCGAGATCTTTAGTGTAGACGTGACAGACGAGATCTGATTGGCATCGCAAGGTTCACCGTCGAAGATTGCGATCAGAGTTCAGTTCACCGTCGAAGACAAAGCGGCTCAGCAAACTCTGATCTGGCTGTCAGCTCTTCGAATCACGTTGTCGTTGGCGTCACGAGCTCGCGGTGGAGATCTGGCTTTCGAGATTACAAGATTCTTATTTTCAGATTTATGTTTACTTTGTAGTTAGATTTGTAAATCTCATTTCTTAAGCTTTTTTTTTCTCAAATTTTAAGTGAATCTATTTGGATGGTATAATTTGTATCAAGTTACTCTGTTTCTTGAAGGTCTTGCCCAAGTTCTTGTTGGTGAGTGATCTGGATTTGGTTGTTGAGTTTGAAGCTTGCAAGTGTTTTTTGTAGATTTGTTTTTGTTGTTGTTGTAATTGTTTATTACAAAGTTCCGATGAGTTCCAGCTGGTTCTGATGATTTTTTAGGCAGAATTTGGCAATTTTCATGTTGGAATCTAGCGGGTTCTATATTAGAACCCAACGGGTTTTGGCTAGTTTAGAATCTGCTAGGTTTTAAGTTAGAACCTACTTGACACCTGCGCTGATAATCTAAGGCAATTGATGCCTCTTTGTTTAAAAAAAATTAAGTTTGAACCTGACAGATTACAACTTGGCCCTCACTCCGACGACGAAAGGTGGTTAACATTTCTTTGTTTAAAAAAAATAATAAGTTGAAATTTGATAGATTCTAAGTTAGAACCTAGCAGGTTACAATTTGGCCCCCGCTCTTTACAATTTGGCCCCCGCTCTGGCGACCGGAGACTGGTTCCGGTGGGTTCCACAGTGGAGCCTGGTGAGTTCCACGACGGAACTTGGTAGGTTCTATGATGGAATCTGGCAGGTTTTATTTTTAAAAGAAGGATAACTTAGCCTTTTAATAAATCCTCAATTTCTAATAAAAAGACAGTTTTCATAAATGGTTTATTAGAAGGCATTTTTTATAAGGTGGTGCATTTTGAGGGCATTCTTGTTGGTTGCTCCTTTTCTTATCAAAATTTGAAAGATAAAAAGTTTTAAGGGATTTATTTTCACCTCGCATGGCCACACATACATGAGCTTATCATTTTTACATTGTAAACAAACAATGTTGGAAGGTATCTGTGTTGCTAAACACCATATATTAGTAGAAATATGTCACTCAATATTGGACTAAGGATGATAATTCTATCCATGAATCTATTTATCCACAGGGATAAGTCTTAAATGGAGCAAGGAAAATTTGATTTTAAAAAGGGTTAAAGGTTTAATCTATCACACATTACGAGACAAGGATGGATTTGAAGGTCACTGATCCTATTTCTTGTATACCCGTCCCATTTCATTTTATCATATTTTCTTAGCTAAATATATAATTTATATAACTGATATATGTAACATTATGTAACATAATATTTACAAAATTCAAAATATAATATTCTTTTATTTTGAACTTAAAGTTTATACAGGTGTGTTTATTACTTGACATATTTTACAATGCAAATAATGAAAAGGCTAACAGGGAACCGTAAATACCTCAACTCTTCCCCTCCCCCCATGACGGGAAAACCCATTGACCCATTCCCTGCTAATTCATGAGGGTTGTGGGGCAAGGATGAGGATTATTTTTTTTCATGAGGGAAATTACCATGCCTTAAATCTGTCCTTTGATTGTCCCTATATAGGGCCTATTGAGAAAACTCATCTTCTATTAAGTATAATGGTTAGAGCATTCAAATACTTTTTATGGTAAAAAAATCTTTTTTAGCCTTAATATTTTTTTTAGCTATGACTTATTATTTTATGAGTAACGAGGTTAAAATGGGAGGAGGTTAAATATAAGTTCTTAGTATTGTAGGCAATGTCTCTCTTTGTCCACTCAATTAACTTTGATTTACTGCTCACGTGGTTATTGTGCGATATCATTATCATTTCCCATCAATATCACGTATCTATGTTAGTTTGTGTTTTTTATGGTGAGAGAAGAAGAAGAAGACGAAGGTAGTTGCCAGAAAAAGTTGTAGAAAGAATTTAATTATTTCTTTTTAACGTACTGTTACCTGTGGTGCGGATCATTGGAGGGTTTCTGCAGTAATGTTTCTTTCTTGCAGTAATGATTTAGCTATTGGTCTTTGAAAGAGTAATTGTAAAGGTCAGATTTCTGTTAATAGTATTTCTAGAATTATCTATCATAAATTCCTTCACGGAAAAAAAAAAAGAAAAAAGAAGGAAATGAATCGTATATAGATATCCAACGTATCTTAAATAATGTTTAAGCATCTCTGAAAATACGTGATTTCGTAGGTTGAAAATAGGTCTCATGGTATCTTTGCCCAGCTCTCAGAGATTATGACCTAGCGAAAACGTTTAAGGAGGCTTATCTTTAACATATACATACAGGGAGAACAAATTTTCGTATGCTCTTTGAGGAAAAAAAAAAAAAAGCGGCTTTTTTTTCCTTTAATTTTTCTTGACCTATCACCGCGTGTTAGCATATCATTGACTGAATTTAGCTCTTTCCACGTGTCTAAATGTGATTGGCTTCAAAAAGCCAATCCCATGTGTCAACCTCACTGGATCGCACCGCAGAGGAGTAAAGAAAGCAGTGGGTCCCACGGGACTACAAGACGCACCACATACCAGCACGTCCTGCGCACAAGCGCTCTCCATTGGCTAAAGGAAACCCGCGTGTCTGACCCAGGTGGGGTCCACGCTGACTCGGGAGCAGGAGTCTGTCGGCCCACTCATCCTACCTTTGCACATGTTTCCCACATGCTCACCTTGGCAGTCCTCAAGTTTAATGGAACAACTGTGACAGCTTTGCTAAGTTTTTTTTCTTTTTTTTTTTCTCCCATTTTTTTGTTTTTTCCCGTTCTTGTCCTGTTTCTATACAAATTTACTTCTTCATCCTCAATTTTTTACTTCTTTTTTTTTTGTTACCATGTTTAATTATTTGTAAACATGCTTGATACGTACACGCATGCTTTTCAACTAGTCAAAAAATAAAAGCCAAAGCATCGGATAACACTGTGCCTGTGTCCACGTTTTGACACATATAGCACACGTACAATTTGAGTATTATAATTTGGCATTATCACATCATTACTCAATATAATGAGATTTCCACGGTAGAACTTGGAAAAACATAAACTATCAGTACATAGGTCTTCCTTTTTCAGCCATTCTATATTTGTTACACACTATTTGTTTTACATTCTTTTTATTTTAATGAAATTTTGATTGAATTAAGCGGGTAAAAACATACACCATTGATATAAAGTCTTATCATAAAAAAACCCTTTTTTATATTTAAAAAATTATGAATGGTAGGACTAAGCTAATTTGGGTGATATATATATATATATATATATATATATATATATATATACACTCGTCTCTATGTACGCGGACTACAAATGAGTCCAATCCATTTAAAATGATACATACACATATCATTATTCCTTAACTATAATAAAAGAGTAAAATGCCTATGCTGCTGTTTATTGTTTGGTTGTCCAAAAGACACCATTTTGGTTACTTTTTTTTTCTTTTACTTTTTTGGTTTTTTTCTTTTCTTTTAGCTTTTCTATTCTTATATATAAAAAAAAAAACTTCCATTCTTTTTCTTTTGCTTCTTTTGCTTTTTTTTTTCTTCTTTGTCATTTGTATCTTAGTACTTTCTTTCATCTTTTTATATTCTTAACTTTTTTTCTTTCTTTTATTTATCATTTTTTTATTTTTTATTTTTATTTTTTGGTGTTTCATTCTCTATCATAATCTCATACTTCAATCTTCTATTTCTTTTTTAACTTTATCATTTTGGGGCTGTACATTTTTTTAAATTCTATTTCTGTATAGTTTGTCTATTGCAAATAGTTGTTATTTTTTTCCTTTTTAATGTTTTTTGATAACTTTCTCATTTTTTTCTCGTTCTTTTATTTTAGGGGATTAACTTTTTTTTTCCTGTTTTCACTTATTTGATGTTTTATTGTAATCTATATATTTTTTTTTCCTCTTTAGACTTTCTTTGTTTGCTATTGTCTTTTAATTTGTGCTTTACTTTGTTTTACTTTTTTCTCCTCTTTCTTTATTTTTTTGCTCCATTTGTTTACTGTTTGTTATAATCTTTTACCGCTAATGTTCTCCTATCTTTTCTTTTTAATTTTCTCTTCGTTTCAACTTCGTCCATCTCTCTTATAGATCTCTTAAACCTCAAATATCAACTATCTTTCTAGAATAATCTCATTGCTTGCGATCACTTCTGACTTGTATTACGGTTTGTTCCCTTGATTCCTATCATAGTCAAATGTGCATGTTTGTGTATGCCTTAATATTTTTGAGTTTATCCAAATTAAATACTAAATCAAAATGTTACTTGGTTAATGAAGTATATAGTTTTGACTCTGTGATTGATAAATTATCTATTTTCAAACAAAAATTAACATGACACATATCGTGAGAATTTTAAAAATATAAAGTACATAATAAAAAACTATTTTGAAACAAATCTTAAAAAAATACACATTTGAAATAAAAGTTAAATTGTGTCACATTTTTTCCTTTTAAAAAAAATATTTTTTTGAATTATTTGTTTCTTTACTACTTTTTCTCTTAAAATCCTAATATACTTTGCCAAAATTAATAACTTTATAAATTATATACAAACTGTATATTTCATAAATCTTAAAGTAATTATATCTAAAAGTGAATGTTGATGGTCAAAATAAAACAAATGCATATCTTAATAGATATTTGTGTAATTTTTCTTCTTGAATCTCTAAATAAAAATTTTCTTCTATTCATTCATTTATTCACAACCTACGCTATAAAATCTTCAATTACAATTTAATACTTGCATAGCACATAGCCAAACTAGTTATAATAAAAGATATATAAATATGCACTGTTCAAGTTTGGTCGTCTAAAACAAACCAATTTGGCCTCTCTCTCTCACTCCGTCCCTCCCTGTCTCTCTCTGTCGACCTTTTTCTTTTTTTGCTTTTCTTCCCTTTGATTTTTTTTTTTGTTCTTCCTCCTTTTCTTCTATTCAATTTTTTATTCATAATTTATGTTACGAAAACTTCAATAACAAAAATTGCACATTTCTGAACCAGTATATATAACCAAAAGTATTGTTAGCCCAGAACAACAATATGGTTTTGCAGAATTTAAGGCCTGTTTATTTCGATACTCGAATTACAGTTTGAATTATTTTGTTATAGTATTTGTTCTCATAAAAATTTAAATCTTCATTCAAATAATCTATTCAAATACTCAAACCAAACGAACCCTTAAGTACATGGGAGAGAGAAGGTCTCATTTTGGATTATCGGAGACCAATAAATCTTCTTTGTTTGGATATGGAAATAGGGAGTCTTGCACCAAAGCTGAGCCGTGTAAAAGCAGTGTTGGAAGTTATTTTAAAATCATAACTCATAAGAAGGTGATATGGTGTCATATCAAACATCCATCGAGAAGAAAAGACAACACAAGGACTACTAATAAGGCCAAGGAGTTCACCCCACCAAGTTGCCCTTTGTCCCTCCATTTATGTACGCAACAAAGATGGATATATAAAGCAACCAAAACAAAAGAAACTTCTGTCCACATTTTTTTTTTCCCAGGGTGTTGGACAAAAAATGAGTTAAAACTCATAAATTTTAATTTAAATAGTGAAATTTTTTTATATACTATAATAAAAAATAAAAATTTGTTATAATATAAAGCTCTTACATATTATGTGTTTTTAACTAAAATTGGTTTTAAGTATGATTCTAACTCACTTTGTCAAACACTACATGTCCTTAAGTTCTAGTCCTACAAAAGAAAATAACTGATTGATGGTCTTCAGCACCTTATTATTCTTCCAAATTACAAATGGCAAGCTTTACACAAGCCTAAATAGTAGCATTATATACACACACACATATGTGTATATATATGGAGCTTTTAAGGTCTATGACTCATTTTTTTGGAGAATCAAAACTTCATTAGTTATTGTTGTCCGGTCGCCAAGCTGGGTCTAGCCGGGTATTGAGCCCAGAATGAGCCGAGAATGATATCGGCCCATATTGTTTTGGTGTGTTCTAGAAGTTTCCTTTTAGATAATACCCGAAAAGAGTAAAATAGTCTATTTATATTTGTATTTAAATTAGAAGATCTTCAATATGGCGATAAATATTCAAACTGATCATGATCTATCGAATCTAAGATACTTATAAGGGATAAGTCCTATAAGAGATCACGGTGATTAGATCTAGCCAACACGAGATAAGATTAGCTTGTATTTAAATTTAAATTAGGCTTAAGGGGCAAGGCATCATCCCTCCCCATGTACTATAAATAGAGGCCAGTTCTAAATAACAGCCAAAGTCGAATTCTTGACAAAAACCTCTTGTATTCATATTTTTTTATAGTGAAACCTTACCACCCAAGAAAACTCATAGTGGATATAGCATTTAATTGAGGTGAATTACTCTAAATTCTTGTGTTTGTTGCATTTACTTTGCACGTGAGTGATTATTTCAGTGAGGAAATTGAGAGATTATTTGTTTGATGAGTTTTTGCCCGTAAACCATTATTAGCTGTTTAGATTAAATGGAATGGTTGATATTGGGGCAAAGCTATTTATTTAAGGCAAGTAGTTTCAGACGCCTACTTGTTACTCCTCTTGTACTTCATGAGACTGAAAAGTCATATGATATTGTGCTATAAGCATAGTAACATTAGTTTAGTTTTGAGTCTTAAACTCTCTCTCTCTTTTTTTTTTTTTTTTGGTGATGGTCTCTTCAAAACTGTCTATCAGTAAGCAACAAAACAGAAACCATTAATGATTATTTTTAATTAAACTGATAGCTTGAAAAACAAGGAGTATAATGTTCCCATTTATAACATGGTGTCTTTAATTTACCGAGTTTTATCATTAAATTTATAATTTCAGAAATTGATAAATCAAAATTAAAACATAATAAGTCCATTAATCACTCATGTTTAGAGTTAATCTATAGATACACAAAAATAATAAAATTTATTTCTTATTACAAAATTAAAAAATAAATATATTGGTCTAATCAATGCATTCAAAATACAATATTGGTGCCATTATTTAATAATCCTCATTAGATGAAATTATTAGAGTCTCTCTTTGATTATTCAAACAGGTGAGAAGGTGATGAATATTATTTTAGGCTCTTTTATTTTATTTTATTTTATTTTATAAAAAGAGGGTAACAACTCTTATTTAAAAGTGTGTTTTCCACATACGATGGGAAAAATATCCTTCGAGTGCCTTATGTATTAGCGTTTTATACATTCTTTCAAAGTACTTCATTATTTTCTTAAAAGCATATATCATTTGGGTATGTTTTTGTCTAAAAATACAATTGGTTAAAACAATATAATTCCTAGAGAAAATAGAAAAATTTAAGATAACTAAACTAAAAACAATCAAAGATAATATACTTTATGTTTGTTTTTAAATACTTTTTATGTTCCTTTTAATTAGATGAAAAGGTCATGATCATAATTATCGATAACAAAACGGGATTTGCTGTATGTTAATTTTTTTTTTAAATAACAATATACTCTAATGAGATTGATAAAACATAAAGGTAACAACTTTAAAAAAGTGTCAAACGACATCATATCTCAAGATATCTTCCCACATTTAATCAACCTTAAGGGACTTTTATGTCACAAAATTAAAGGAACACAAAAAGTAATGTATATAGTTTTGTTCTAAAACGACAAGAGGTGAGGAATGACAGCCATAACATGATGAGGCAAAGACAAACGATGAGTTTAGTGGAAGGCATGAATCACGTGGAGTTTTCCCGCCACACATTGATAATCATAATCATATAGGGTGTTTGGTAGAATGATTAAAACTATTGGTTAGAACTGTTTTTTTACTGTAGCACATGAGAGCTTTACACTGTAGCAGTTTTTTTTATTGTTACTGTAGCATATGAGAGCTTTACACTTTAATAATCGAGATTATAATTTGGACCGAGCTTGCCAAACATGGCATTAATTTAGTTATCGAATAAAAAAAATAAGTACAGATAAAGAAATCTTAATTGGGCATTCAATTCTTAATCAGAACAGATAAAGAACTCTTTCGGACTGGTGCGTTTCTTGGCTGGTTTATAATATTTCGAAGTTTTTTTTGATGTGAGTTGTTAAGATTTTGTCCAATCACGTTAAGTTTATATATCACTTATAGATGTAATTAGTAAACCGGTTTAAATAGAAAAATTTGTTCAAAAACTATGTGAGTGTTTTACATTGCAGCGGTTTTTTTACTTTACACTTAAGCACATCAGACTTTGCGTTGTTATTAGTGCAAATCAATTGGCGTGAACAAATTTACCAAAAGGAAGATTAATTTTCAATTCAATTCTTTGGGTAAATTTTATATTTTTTCCCAAACACTAAACCATAAAAGTTGTAATGGTGTGCTACCCGAATTTAAGAGAGTAATATCTGTTTACATTAGACTACGAAACTGTAAGAAGTCTAGATTTTCTATTAATTTTAGCAAAGATCAAATTATGTTAATAAAAAGTATCATGTTGAATACCAGACCACCTCACACATGGCATAACCGTGAAAGCCACCCCCTCCTTTCGTCGACGCCTTCTTCCCCAGAGAACGGTCTTGCACAAAACCCTTCCCCCTAGCTAGACGACCGAGCATCTTGCAATGACAAACACCTACCTCTTGGATCTTATGATAGTGAACGAACACCACAACTGTTAAAATTAGTGCCTTAAGAATAAGATACATATGTACTTTTTGTTGTGAAAATGTTAATTATGCATGTCGACCAACGGTTAAAATATAATGTGAACACAATCATTAGCAATGGTTGATACACTGTACCTGTACTATAGAAACAGTGACTGTTAACTATTGCAGCGGTGGCTAAATTTTTCCTATAAATAGCTATTTCATAAATTTCATGACACTTGAATCGAAAGTTTAATAAGAATCTCTCTCTCTGATTTCTCTCTTTAAAATTCTCTTTCAGTTTTATTACTTCGTCTTAATATTTCTTAATTTTTATAACATATTATTAGCACGAATGCATAAGTTCCTATGTATATCTCCACTTCTAGTAAGCAAAATCAAAGTTATCTCATTTAGATCAATTAGTTCAATTCAATATGGCAGCCTGAGCCTCCTATTTACTATATTGCTTCTATTTATGTCCAACATGGATGGCTAAGCCTCCTACTTATTAATTGCTTATAATTAATGAATTGTAACTTGCGGTAAATACTATATCTCCGTTCAATATGGAAGGCCAAACCTCCTATCTATTGATAGCTTTTTGTTGTTCTAACATATACGTATTGTTATTCTGCTCAAACACTCTTTGAAGGTTTACCTAATAAATTGGCATGTACATATTATTCTTGCATACATATATACATATATATATATATATGTATTTTCTAATTATCTTAAATTTCATTACAATTGATTATTGGTTATGTATTCATTTATTTGTTACTGATACCATATACGGTTTTATATTAACATATCAATAAAGTTTAATACTATCTTCACACTATTCCAACAATAATAAACAGCAAAATAAGGGCTAATTTTTGCTCTATAAATTGATAAATTCTAAACCCCCCATGTTTCACTTCTCGACTTCATTTCATCCTTCTTAACTTCTTATCTTCTCCTGAGAAATTATCTACAGTCAAAATTTTTCACAAAATGATTAATCCATTTTAATGATCATTATTATTTTCTTTATTGCCCTTGTTTTTCTTCTTATTGTTGGAGAATATTCGCCTATAGATTTTAATTTTCTCTTTGTACTTGTCACTTTTTTTTGTTTTTTTTTTTCCCTCTTTTGTTAGTTGCAATTATGGTTAGTATGTAATGTTTGTATCATTTATGTTTCAAATAAATAAAGTTGTAAATCTACTATTATTGCGTTATATTATAGTTATCAGCATGTCTGCAAAATTTGAGTTCATTGTATTAGATATCATGGGAAAATATATGAACACCATAAGGAAGTTATACTTCCCACCACCCATGATGAATGGAACGCTTTGCGTTTCAAAGATTTTAAGAAATTCAATAATTAAAACTCTTGCCATTTTCAAAATAGTTTCATAAATGAAATTTTGTGGGGAGAAATCACAGAGGAGTAAATGCTGGAAAAGACTTGCTCCACATTTTATGCATCCCACATCACTTTACAACAACAATATAGGTTGCATAGAATTAAGAATATTATGAACTCATCTCCTCTAGTGGTAGAAAAGAATGAACTTTTGATCAAAAAATTATCAGCTCCGTCCCAGTGGTTCAGCAATATTTTTAGAAGCAAATGCTGCAAATGTTGAACATAATTATGGCCATGGTAGTAGACATGGTCGTAATCATAGTTGTGGTTGTATCCGTGGTCAAAAACACAGTAAACGTGATTTTTATAACCTTTCATAAAACCACACAACATAAAAGAAGCATCATGTAAAAGGGCATGATAAAAGGAAAAATGTTCTTGAAAATTCTTTCAAGAATCCTAAATATTCCTACCAAAGACCATTGAGCTCTAGTCTATCGAACACCAGAGCACCTTTGTAAACTTTATAAGGCATCCTTAAAAAAAAAAAAGTAAAGAAAAGAAAGTGAATTTTACTGAATATTTTGACCCAATAGATGATACAACTCATCTTGATGCTTTCGATTTTTCTAATGATTTTGCAGAAGGAAATATTGGTGATAACTAGATATTACGATTATGTTTATTGTACTAAACAATGTTTTTATAACATAAAAATATATTCTGTTATTCATGTTTGTCGGATTGTACATTGCCTTATGTATAATAATTTACTTGAGATGTTATTATTATCATTTATGTTTGCATGAAATTTGATATTGATTATCCTAATGATGAAACCAAATATAAAATTAATGCAGGAATTTAATATTTGCTCTTTCATGAAATTTTAATTAATAATGAAAAATTATAACTTATTTTCATTACGACTACTGTGTGTATATCACATTGATTAACGATTTCAGTGAATATGATATGTTGTGAGACTTTATGCATAGGTAGTTATTATATTTTGAGATTACATTACACATGTATATACATGTTGTGAAATACACTTATGATAATATATATTCTCATATATATTAATGGAAGTACGGGGTTAAGTGATTTTACATGTTGCACTAGACCAAGTGCATATCACAAGTTCTCCCATTACAATTATCTAGTCAACAACCAAATATTTTTCATCTTAGAATTTTTTGTTGGATGGTATATATAGTAATTGCTCCACCACAATGCACAAAGATGAGACCTCTCAAAAAAGAAAGGGAAATCATGTTGGGTTTGAATCCCTTCTATATATTGAACCCCTAAAGGGTTATATTTTGTGACACCCGTTATTCTTCTAACGGGTATTGAGGTAATTAAATTAATTTTTAATGTATAAAAAAAAAATTGCTTCATTTAAATTTATTTTATAATATTTATTTTTATCTATTTTTAAATTTTCTAAAATTCTCCTATATTTATTTAGTATAATTACTAAAAAACCTTAGAACTTCTAATAAATCTCAAAATGTCATATTGGCATTATATGTGTTAAAGTCTTTAGATGAGACATAAGGATATCTTTTCCAACTACTCTTGACCCTCATTTTCTTTATTTCCTCCGTGACATGCTTCAACATGTCTCCTCTATAATTGTTTCCATCACTTCTCTTCAAAGACTTCATCTTTTCTTCCTTTCTCTTCCACGGTTCCCACACTCTTCTTCTCATTTCTTTGCTGAAGCAAAATACTTAGAGAACTTCTTCAAGGCAGCCATAAAAATCAGCCACCATCACCTCCATTTGAGCAAGAATTTCAGTCATACCGAACTAAAGGAACCTGTTTTGAAGCCATTTCAAGCTTCCAACTAACCATAATCCGAGGTTAGAATCTTATGAACAAATTTAGTCTTTCATTTATAAATTTTCTTTTATACTAAAGGATTATTCAAATTTGCGTTCTTAAACCTAAGTATATGTTTGTTGCTATTTTGGAGCATATGTATGAAGTCTAAGTGTATATGCCCTAGACAGAAAATTTATATTGTTAAACTTTGTAATACCCCTATGGGCAGTGGTTATTTCTTGAAATTCTAAGATTAAATTAAAATGAATTTTATGAATTGGTTTGCATATTTGAAAAGTAGCATCCTAGGCTTTCTAACGAGCTATCATAAACCTAAATCGGAGTTGTATTTTATTTTCTAAGAATTATTCAATTTTTGTATTGGAAACTAGTAAATCTGCCAGTTTGTTATGGTATACCAGCTGCTAACCTGAACCAAGAACCCATCTTTGCTCACCACCTAATTCTTTAATGTCTTGCAACCTTTCCAATATTATCCTAAGTGATTGATGAATCTTATTAGGGACTAAAACATATAGATTACTTGTTCACATTTTATATTGTGTTAAGACAAAAATTGTTTACTGTGGTATTCAAAAGAGATTTATATAAAAGCTTTAATGGCATACTAGTAAGATAGGTTTACACATGATTTATTTATGAATGTAGTTGTATGTTGTGCTTTAGTTTTAATTGTCCTTATGCACGCCTTAGGATCAAGGGAGTATGGAGCTAACGTTAATTGATTCCAGGATTAAGAGACTGTTGATAAGCTTAAAAGGTAGGGATTCTATTACTCATCTTTTGTGAGGTTTTTATAGAATTAAAATTGATTGTTTTGCCGCAATATATATATATCTATGTTGAACTGATATTATATGATTATCACATATGAAACTATGACATGGACTCGTCTTGTATTGTACGGCGAGGAACATAATGAATTGACACATGTTATAAATTGAGAAGCATGGTTAGGAAAACTAACTCTATTGATAATGATTCAATATAGAGAAATTGTGAGACATGAAGAGGGCGACGGTTACGTCCTTGGGCATGAATACCCTAAAAGGTAAAATAGGGGGAAGGCGATGACGCTTCCTTGGGTTGAAAGTCCCAGAACACACTGTACAGGAATCGACTTGGTGAGGACTCGGGGCTTGATGTCCCCTCACCGGAACACCCTTGGAATGTTTATAGGGTGATCAAGTGCGCCCATTTGGGTTTCGATGAGTTGAGTGATACTCAATTTAACATGGATACCTAGGAACAATGATGATTGGTAATATTTGTATAAATGTGTAATTATGACACTTGGTAATGATTAACTAGGGTATCCATAAGATGTGATCATAATAAACCTCATAATCTGGAATATGATGTGACTTACTAACCATGCAGATTTTAATGTGGTAATGATAAAAACCTGAAGGTGAGTAATGGCTTTCTCTACTGAGCATAGTGTTGCTCATACCCTTTTGTTTATATCTTTTCAGGACTCACTAAGTGTGAGGTGGCTACGAGAAATATAGTTGATGAAGTGATGTAGCTATATTACATTGGGACTGCTTCAATCGTTGAGAATGTTCTTCATGATAATGTAAGCATCAATTGTTACTTTCTGTGACTGTATTATAATGTGTTGAGGGTTAAAATGATGATGACAACAGTTTATATTATTAAATTAAAGGTGCTACATTAAAACTGTGGTTTATTTGTCGTTTATATTTTTATTTTTGAGTTGAGAGTTTTCATTTAAGTCCCGGGCAAATTTTATTTTTAAGGTTTTACTTTTATTATTTATTTTTATTTTATCTCATTAAAAACTGTTAACCCCTATATAGGGGCGTTACAGAATTTTTGGTATCAGAGCCTAGGTTCGGTTAACCTAGGGAGTGTAGCACCACTTTAAAAAAATATATTTTTGAGATGGTTTTGAAACTGAATTTTCATTGTCATCATCAAAATGAACCTTCACATTGATTTATACAGTCTAGAAGGATGTAACATGGAAAGGCCATAGAATGAAAATATTAATAGTTATATGAGTACAATAATTATATAGAAGGAAAGTATTAATAGTTATGAGGGAATGATAATTATATGGAATGAGTTTATAAGTAGATTGCTTATGAGAGATTCGTATAATATTTGGATCTATAAGCATATCTAATTCGTATAAACGATGAGAAATTCGTATAGATAAGAGGATTTAAGAGCCTTTTGTCTCGTGAAAAACAATGAGAAATATAAGGCTTGATTTATTGATTTTAAAGTTTGGCATAGATATGCCAAATTTTTCGTAATTGATTCAAACCTAAGTAATGATTATGTGTGGATTCGATGGAGCACATAAGTGTCAATAACTTTTCTTGAAAGTTCTATTTATTTAAGGAATATGATATAAGTTGGGAATCATGGTATTGAATCTTGAGAGAGATAAATGTTAGACTTTTGGTCTGTTGAGACTGTGTAAAGTCTAGAATGCATGAATCTCAAAATTGGAATATTTCGTTACGTACATTGTATTTAAGTGTATCAGTGAATCTTTGGTTACCTAAGGTTTTGTTATATGAGGAAATTATATATTGTATGAGTAGAATTGTGGGGATTGTAGATGTTCTTAAGTAGTAACATCAAGTGTCTTTGTTCATTGATATGGTCTACGTTGGAAGACGTAAATCGTATTGATTTTAAGGTTAGTCACATTCTAAACCCTTGGTAGTAATGATGATGAATCCATTGATAGATGTTGAGTATTAGGAATAACATATGGGTGTATGCATTGTTCAATAAGGTTTTGATTAAAACAAAATTATTTGAGTTGCTGGATCATTCAGGAAGATCCTTGTTGTCGTTAAATTAGATTTGTTGTTTATAGTTAACTTTATCTATAGTGGACTTTGAATTGGGTTTAAGATTTATACAAATTGGTTTTCAATTTTATGTTTGTTATTTAACTCGTTCCAAATGTGTTAAGGCCCGAAACAACCTGACCATTTTCAACTTAGAACATTTGGGCCTAGTTCAAATCTTAAATCAGTTTGATTCACACTGTCTCTCCCACGTGGTCTCTATACGTGTCATATACAGTGGTTTAATTATTGTTTACATATACGTTTACTGTGCGTATGACCTTATTTCTCCGAGTTCACTTTTTCTCTCTTAATTTGTTATTTTCTCTTTAAATCGCAAATCCTCTTCTTTTTCATTAAAAATTCTTCTTTTCCTCTAAAAAAGAAGAAGGAATTCTAGGATTCTGCAATTTACTATCTTAATTTTTCCTTTCTATTTACTCTTCTTTCATCTCATCATGGACCCAAAGTACCAACACCTGAGAAAGTATTTCCCATCACTCTCCCAAAAGATTCTTAGAAAGAAATACAAGGCTAGAATTACTCGGTTGTGGATTCTTATGCATTTTGGCATCCCTTGTGATGTGAGAATGTTAATAGAGGGGAAAATCCGTCCGAGTGACTTTAGTCAAGATGTCGGTTTACCAGGAACAGGTACCAGTCGTAGTGCAATGAAAAGAAGAGCTCGTGCCATCGTGGTCACTTGTAACAAATGTGGAAGACAAAATTGTAACGGTAAATGTACTTCACCTGGTTATATGTCTACGAATAGAGAGGATAAAATAAGGTTTTGTAGGGATGGACTTTCAAAGGAGAACTTGGATAGCATCCATCCTCCTCTCCACGGTCACCCTAGTGGATATGTTCAAGGAGCTATTTTTAAACTCTGGCCTAAATTTTATACAGAAAGACAACGCCTCAGGAATATGGTATTTCTAGATCCTGTTTGCCAAGCCATAAGAAAACTGGATGGGGAATAAGTCATCGCACTATAAAGGTTATTTAGTCTTTACTTATTTGAAGCAGTTTTAGCTGATGTTCAACAGTTTGTGTTTTTCTTTTACTCAGAATATTTGCTTTTGTGTTTGAAATAATTGTGATTATTAGATTGATACAGTAAGTGTTAATATCTTATTTAATTTATGATTTTCTTAAATATATATATAATAAAATATATTATCTTATCAGACACGTTACATACGGTACAGTAATATGTTTGAATTTTGAAAAGCTTATCCAGATATTTCAAGATTTGTGTCTCAAATTTCAAAAGTTCTACAGTATTTGTCGTTTATATTAAATTTCTAGACTTGGTGTATATTTGTCAAAAAGTCTACAGTTGTGTCATGAGGGTCTTCTGTCGAATTGTTCTCAATTGTCAAAAGTTATACAATTAGAGTCTAATCTTTTTCAAAAAGTGAATCAGATTTTCTGTAAACTATCAATCACCTTATCTTACTTTCTTATCCGCACAAGATTTTGTTTAAATCTTTGGATTACCTTTTCATTACCTACTCGTCTATCTCTTTAGCCCTTCTTGTATATTTCTCATCTTTAAAATCTCATATAGAACCCGAAGTCTAAGTGGAGCAGACATTAAACAATCACTTCTATAAACCAAATATGTCTACCTCCCAGTCCACGAAGAAAATAAAGAATGTCTGTGTCTTTTGTGGTTCCAGCCTTGGAAAAGATAAAGCTTATTTAGAAGCTGCAAATCACTTAGGGCAAGTCCTAGCACACAAGAAGATTAACATAATCTATGGGGGTGGTAGTATAAAAATGATGGTAAATATGGCACTAGCAGCTAGGTCTAGCGACGCTACTGATGTAAAAATTTGGCCTCATATTCCAGTTGAAGGAAACCTTTGTAAGGAAGCCATAGGTAAGGGAGAAGGAGTCAGGAGTATCCCTAAAAATTTTAAAGACATAATCTATAATTCTGATGCTTTTATAGCATTACCTGGTGGTCTAGGTACTCTTGAGGAAATATTTATAGTTGCTTGTGGGCAATTGTTGGGCTTTTATTCCAAACCTTTGGGACTGCTGAACGTAAAGGGTTTTTATGACGGTCTTTTAAAATTTCTAGATTACGCTGTGGAAGAAAACATCACTACAGAATCGGAGAGACAAATCTTTGTCACTGCTTCAACAGCTGAGGAATTGATAGATAAAATGCAAATCATACATCCAGAATCCGACACTGCAACATCCAAGCTTGAATGGGAAAGGGAAAGCCGGGAGCGGCCAATTGATTTGAATCTCCATCTGTAATCTTTTTGTTTTATCTTTGGCATGTAGGCATGTGTGTCCGTATTTCGTGTGTTACGAATAACCGTTTGCCTTGTATTCTGTGTTTCTTGTGGTACGTCGTTGTTAAATCTTTTATATTCATTGAGCCTAATGCCGGGATGGCTGGATACGGAGTACTTGATGCTCTCGAAACGCATCCTTCTTAAGGTCCGATCTTTTGTTTATCGATGTTTTTGTATCCTCTAAGCATGCATGATATGGATAGCTGGTATACGGAGTGCCTTGTACTCTCGAAACGTATCCGTATTATGTTTGTAATGTGTAATATTCTGTTAATATTATGTGGAAGTACCAGAGTCAGTTATGAGGATATTCCATATGAAATATGAGTATATTATTTGGATTGAATGTTTGTGTCATGAGAATAGCTGTTTAATGAAAAATATGTCGGGTTTGTCTGCAACTCTGAGATTCCGTTTAATATCTCTATGAGTAAGTTTAATGTATAGTTTTGAATAAAAGCGTTTGTGATATATGTTTTATGATTATGTTTTAGTTTATTAGTTGAGGTATGAAATCAAATATATTTGACTTTTCCTTACTCAAAAAGGAAAAGGAACCTAAAGATGAAGTATATAAAATTTCTCTGGCAATCTCCTTAAATGTGATTGTAAATCACAGTCCATGGACAATGAAGGACTGGAATCATGGTATGGTCAATATGTATGCCTGATCAGATTCTTAGACTATTATACGGTGTTATAAGTTGAAACTTGTCAGAAATACTCTCATTGAGGGATTTAGGAGTAAGATTTATTATGCAAGTAAATAAGTGGAGATACGATAACTTAACTTTGGAAGATAAACAACATTAACGGTTTAGACTCGGAATTGGAATCATAATGGAATCAAAATTTTTACTAGTATTGCTGAATTGAAATTTCGAGGACGAAATTTCTTTAAGGGGGGTAGAGCTGTGACACCCGTTATTCTTCTAACGGGTATTGAGGTAATTAAATTAATTTTTAATGTATAAAAAAAAAATTGCTTCATTTAAATTTATTTTATAATATTTATTTTATCTATTTTTAAATTTTCTAAAATTCTCCTATATTTATTTAGTATGATTACTAAAAAACCTTAGAACTTCTAATAAATCTCAAAAATGTCATATTGGCATTATATGTGTTAAAGTCTTTAGATGAGACATAAGGATATCTTTTCCAACTACTCTTGACCCTCATTTTCTTTATTTCCTCCGTGACATGCTTCAACATGTCTCCTCTATAATTGTTTCCATCACTTCTCTTCAAAGACTTCATCTTTTCTTCCTTTCTCTTCCACGGTTCCCACACTCTTCTTCTCATTTCTTTGCTGAAGCAAAATACTTAGAGAACTTCTTCAAGGCAGCCATAAAAATCAGCCACCATCACCTCCATTTGAGCAAGAATTTCAGTCATACCGAACTAAAGGAACCTGTTTTGAAGCCATTTCAAGCTTCCAACTAACCATAATCCGAGGTTAGAATCTTATGAACAAATTTAGTCTTTCATTTATAAATTTTCTTTTATACTAAAGGATTATTCAAATTTGCGTTCTTAAACCTAAGTATATGTTTGTTGCTATTTTGGAGCATATGTATGAAGTCTAAGTGTATATGCCCTAGACAGAAAATTTATATTGTTAAACTTTGTAATACCCCTATGGGCAGTGGTTATTTCTTGAAATTCTAAGATTAAATTAAAATGAATTTTATGAATTGGTTTGCATATTTGAAAAGTAGCATCCTAGGCTTTCTAACGAGCTATCATAAACCTAAATCGGAGTTGTATTTTATTTTCTAAGAATTATTCAATTTTTGTATTGGAAACTAGTAAATCTGCCAGTTTGTTATGGTATACCAGCTGCTAACCTGAACCAAGAACCCATCTTTGCTCACCACCTAATTCTTTAATGTCTTGCAACCTTTCCAATATTATCCTAAGTGATTGATGAATCTTATTAGGGACTAAAACATATAGATTACTTGTTCACATTTTATATTGTGTTAAGACAAAAATTGTTTACTGTGGTATTCAAAAGAGATTTATATAAAAGCTTTAATGGCATACTAGTAAGATAGGTTTACACATGATTTATTTATGAATGTAGTTGTATGTTGTGCTTTAGTTTTAATTGTCCTTATGCACGCCTTAGGATCAAGGGAGTATGGAGCTAACGTTAATTGATTCCAGGATTAAGAGACTGTTGATAAGCTTAAAAGGTAGGGATTCTATTACTCATCTTTTGTGAGGTTTTTATAGAATTAAAATTGATTGTTTTGCCGCAATATATATATATCTATGTTGAACTGATATTATATGATTATCACATATGAAACTATGACATGGACTCGTCTTGTATTGTACGGCGAGGAACATAATGAATTGACACATGTTATAAATTGAGAAGCATGGTTAGGAAAACTAACTCTATTGATAATGATTCAATATAGAGAAATTGTGAGACATGAAGAGGGCGACGGTTACGTCCTTGGGCATGAATACCCTAAAAGGTAAAATAGGGGGAAGGCGATGACGCTTCCTTGGGTTGAAAGTCCCAGAACACACTGTACAGGAATCGACTTGGTGAGGACTCGGGGCTTGATGTCCCCTCACCGGAACACCCTTGGAATGTTTATAGGGTGATCAAGTGCGCCCATTTGGGTTTCGATGAGTTGAGTGATACTCAATTTAACATGGATACCTAGGAACAATGATGATTGGTAATATTTGTATAAATGTGTAATTATGACACTTGGTAATGATTAACTACGGTATCCATAAGATGTGATCATAATAAACCTCATAATCTGGAATATGATGTGACTTACTAACCATGCAGATTTTAATGTGGTAATGATAAAAACCTGAAGGTGAGTAATGGCTTTCTCTACTGAGCATAGTGTTGCTCATACCCTTTTGTTTATATCTTTTCAGGACTCACTAAGTGTGAGGTGGCTACGAGAAATATAGTTGATGAAGTGATGTAGCTATATTACATTGGGACTGCTTCAATCGTTGAGAATGTTCTTCATGATAATGTAAGCATCAATTGTTACTTTCTGTGACTGTATTATAATGTGTTGAGGGTTAAAATGATGATGACAATAGTTTATATTATTAAATTAAAGGTGCTACATTAAAACTGTGGTTTATTTGTCGTTTATATTTTTATTTTTGAGTTGAGAGTTTTCATTTAAGTCCCGGGCAAATTTTATTTTTAAGGTTTTACTTTTATTATTTATTTTTATTTTATCTCATTAAAAACTGTTAACCCCTATATAGGGGCGTTACATATTTACATGGCGAGGTTTGTTGATAATCAATTTGATGAAATAATTTTCCCAGTATTAGGAGAGAAAAAAAGAGTTGGAAAAATAAAATAAAATTTCATGAAATGCATCATGTTTTGATCCTCTCACTAATTAATTTGCAAAATATTATAATTTGTCATATGCATTTAAAGAAAATGACTGGGTCACATACTAGCTGCTAATGTTCTAGCTCATGTTTGTGTCCATGTTGGACGAAATGAAAATATAACAACACATGTGTCTAAGGCAAACCTAAAGCGTAATAAACCTATCTATTCCAAAATAAAAAATAGGCACTATGAAAAGAATGGTACTTCTGAAGAGGCCATATTGCCAGATTTACATAAATAAAGATAAGACCCTAGAAGTAGTCCAAGTATCTAAAAATGTTGAAAATGTTGAGATCTCAATACGTTATGTCAGTACAGATAAATGATGGAACCATGAGAAAATTGTTGTCGATAACATGCTTATATATGAAGCGCTTGATATAATCAAAGAAAGCGAGGGTCTTGAATCGAAAGTCATCGAAGAACATCGATGTAGAATTAATTGGCTAGAATTAGAACGACACAACCCAAGCAAAACGAGATTATCTCATAAAGCGAGAAGTATTTGGACCTGTAGTCTAGGCAAATGAGTATATTTTTTTGTGGTGGATGCAATATTTAATTAGTCTGGTAGTTCATGAAGAACTTGTGAAGTCTAATAAATGTGATAGCGTCATACATATATGAAGAAATGTGTTTCAAAAAGGAAACACAAAATAAGACAAATCAAGAAACTCGTATTGCCCAAAACCAAAAGGTTTAGAAAACATGAGAACTCTATTGATTATGTCAATATAAGAGGATTATAGGATCGAAATAAAATGGAGAATATTGATGAAATATTGCCCTTTTATATATACACTGACTAATTGGGATTTTTTTTTTTTTTGCTAATTCATATATCAAACGGCAGTTAAAATTTCCACTCAAAAATTAGGAGTTTTAACATGATTATTTCCTTGACTTGTAATTAAAGGTGTTTTGAGTTCATTGAGATTTTGGTTCTTGGGACTAGAGATTTCTTCTTTAATGTTTAATGTGGCTCTTGCAGTGGTTGTTCATGGTTTGGTTTGGTTTGGTTGGGACGGGGTGACCATGTTGTGGCACCATCACAAGTCCACTTGGACTACCACAAGTCTGTTCTCGAATTTTATTAACCGGGTAAAGATCTCAAAGTGAATCTGTATGATATGGAATCGTAACCTCATTCTTAGAGGAAAAATAAAAACATCCAAATCGGTAGGGCTCAAATATTGTGCGCTTTGATTTTTGGCTAGTACTGAAACTTTCGTTTTCACCTCAAGGCCAAAAAACTTGTTTTGACATAATTAACTTAGACCCTGCTATATCATTCAACCAGGTCCATTAATATTGGTCAGAATATCAGGTCCCATCCTCATGAAATTCTTATCACTATTTCAACGTGCCAAAGAAATTCGGGTATGAAATTAGTGAGCCATATATATACAACACTTGTCTCAAACTTATTCAATAAATAAGAACATTATTAGGAGTCTAATTAATTGTACGTGTTCCCTTAACTCTCTCAAATTCACAGCCTGTCTTCCTGCTATGATTCTGACAAGCTTGAATGAAATAATAATAAATTCCCGTCCTCTAGTTTGGTCTGCTAAACAATACGTCGAATTATTGCATCTCCATTTATACTGCATCTTACATGACCTTGCACAGCTAGTGCTCAACGAATACTTCCATTCTCCTCTTATCAAAGAATAAGGTTTAAAGTTCAATTGCTAGTGCCAACGTCTAGTTGGTCAAACGATAGATGTGATAAAGTGGGTTAGGGCTTGAGTTAACCCGTTCGTACCTGCATTCAAACATCCTCTCACACACACACGCAAACATTAAAAAGAAGGGGATACCTCTCTCTCTCTCTCCCTCTTTTTTTTTCTTTTTTTTTTCTGCTGTTACATAAAAATATATATATGGACAACTCGCATCATTATTTAATATTCATTGTTGTTCTTTAAATTCAAATGCATATATGTATAATTATGGGTCTAATTGGTATCATTTTCCTTTTTTTATTCTTTAAATAGAAATATAAAAAAATAATTTCTTTTGTTTTGACTTTTTGAACTAAAATTATGTTTGATATCTTTTATTTGTTTTTTGTTTTTAAAACGAAAAAAATTGTCACGATAATTTTGTTACATAATTTTTTTAAACAAAAACAAAATATATCATTGACTTGGGCCAAGGAACTACCATTGGATTCACGAGCTAGAATTGGACAGGAGAGCCAAGATATGGTCGAAGTCGAGATTAAGGTCAAAATCAAACTAAGGGGCCATGGTGGAAGTCGAGATCGGACCGACAAGCTGAGACTGGGGGTCAGATTGGCAGGTCAAGGTATGTATCATATTAATGGGTTGGGGTCGGAGTTGGGATTGAACTAACAACAAGTCTAGCTTGTTGACTCAACTTTGATAGTGATCTTATCTTAACCCTATTGGCTAGTTTGGCCCGTTTGCTAGACCTATACGATAAGTCCAACTTGACAGCTTGACCCTGCCATGAGTCTAGTCAACTGACTCGACCATGATGTTGAGTCTCACCAATCGGCGCGACTCTAATGGTGTGTTCTACTAGCTGGCTTGAATGGCAAGTTTCCCTACAGGTCTAACCCTGACGACAAGTATGGATCGCAGACTCGACATTGAGGGTGAGTTGAACCCATCGAGACGATCCCAACGATGTGTTCGGCTCTATTACCACAGGCTCAGAAAAGTACACAACAAGACACTAAACAAGAACACGCTCTTCATTGCCTTCCACGAATCCGAGGTCCTTCAATGCCAAACACCACGAAGCCACCACTTTCCATCTTTAGCCACCTGCCCATCGAGAGGTATTTGCAGCCCCACTTTGGCTAGTCTCTCAACACCCTCTTCAGCCATCTCCACAATAAGGGCAAAGCCATCGCAGCCCACCCAAATCTAGCGGCACGAACCTAGCCTCCTCATTGGCCAGGTCCCTCCATGCTGGCAATAGGCATACGTTGACCAGGCACTCCCCTGCGGCTTCAGGCCGAAGTAGCCAAGCACCTCGCCTCCCTCTCTAACCCAGCCTAGCTCTAGAGGAGAGTTGAGCTTCCCACGACCATCGCACGCAACCTTGTCCCTACTCTCCTCTGTCCCAAACCAGATCGATGGTGAGGCATCTTTCCCTCCCATCTTCTTCTTCTTCTTCTTCTTCTTCTTCTTTGTTGTTGTTGTTTTTTTTTTTTGGGTGCCCCCTAATCAAATAAATCTAATGTATAAGTTATTGTCTATACTCTCTCAAATAAGAATCACCTACACTAGGGTACATTTTATTTTGACAATGCTAAACCTCTTTTAACTATTTTAAACTAACATTTGTCTTGACTTTAACGATACTAAAAACCACTCTGTACATGCATGTGAAATTACAATCGAATGGCGGCTAATAAATCTATTTACTCTCTAGTTATCTCATAAAAAACAAACAGGGTGTTTGAATTGTAATTCAAGCTAAAGACACTATAACAAATTAAAATTTATAAGAGAAAACATAACAACAAAACTTATTCGACTTGAAATTTTTTATTCAAACTAGTAACTAAACATACTCTAATATTTGCTCCATACTCAAAACTATTTGGCCTTTGTTCTTTAGGAATTCATAGAAATCAACAAGAATTCGTTTGATAAATGGATTTGAATTGTGTTGATTTAGATTCTTTTGATTTGAGTGTTGTGATTTGAATTATATAATTTGAATTGCAATCTGAGTTAGTATTTAGTTGGGAGAGTGCTTAAAAATTTGAGTTAGGAACAAAATCTAAATCTGTATTTAGTAAGTGTTTGAAATCCCAGTTATAGGGTTTTGAGAGAGAGGGGGGAGGATTATAGGGTTTTCAAAGGCGGAGAGTGGGAGCGAATAATAGGGTGACCGCATGGTCCAGTAGGAGTTGGAGGATTTATTGCAGAAGCAATTACCCTTCAACGGTTAAAAAAAAAAAATCTTAAGAAAAGAAATAGAATCCCGACTGTAGCAATTCTCAAGATATTTTAAATAATGGCCAGCTTCATTATAGCGAAGCTACTTGAGTCATCAGAAAATAAAAGGGGAGAGTGAACTCCGAAAAAGAGGATTGAGACATCTCAAATTTGATCAATTGGATTTGAATTATTAAGGCACTAAATGGGTATTCTTCTTACTAGATCTAAGTCTACCTAGTTAGCCCAATATCTAAAACAAAGGGCCTCTAAGACTACATACTCCAAATGATATGACATCTCTCCTATTCAAAAAATCGAGTATTTGTGTTTGTCACGGAGTTTCTACAAGTAGATATGCTAACGCTTGATTGATTGTATTACTCATATTCCTTGGGCAGAATATTACATTTCACGGTACTTATGCAGATTTGGTCTATAATCTTGCTGCTAATTTCTCATCCACAGATTTTTTCCCCAAAAAAAGTGTTACTTGGAGATTAATACAACCTTTTTTTTTTGGGCTCAGAAGCAAATTGAGTTAGTAAAGCATGATAAGATTGAATCCAATTATCACTGGAACTGAAGAGAGCTTATTACCAAAAAAATAAAAAGAAAAAAAGAAGAAGAGAAGTTTACTTTTAGCGGTGTAACCTTCTTAAAAAGAAAAAAAAAATCGAACATAACCACAGTCAAACATTTTGCTATTTTTTTTATTGTAAGTGGTGACACGCTTTGTAATTAAGCACGAGGTCAATTAATTAGGTTGGCACTGGCACAGTGAAGTCAAGGACTTTAAAACTCAAAATCATTACCCCCAGAAGTGCTTGTGGAATCCATTTCCAAGGCCAAGGAATGGCAAAGCATTCTCTCTTCCATTTTACGCTAGGAAGTTTCTTTGACCACGCCGAGGGAAAATGAACGGAGGGTTTGAAACATAAGTTTCAACCTATTTGTTTTAATTGTAAATAATATAAATTTTTTAATAGTTATGATAAAAAGTAAAAAAATATTATTATATAATTATCCTACGTGTTAGAGATCTTAAATTTAAAACGTTAGTTATAACTGAAGTTTTAAATAAAAACATAATATTTATTAATGATAAGTATACAAAAATATGCCCCTTTTAAAAAATACTAGACAGAAACACGAGCTATGATCGTGCATATTGTGCTTATTATATTTTTTTAATGTAATAATCTATAATAAGCATATAAATAGATAAAAAATATAAAATAATATAATAAACATATCTTAAAATACATACAAGGTTATAACAATAAAAGAAAAAATAGAAAGAGAGAGTTATAATATTATGCAAAGAGAAAAAGAAAAAAAGAAGAAGAGGGAGATAAGATGAAAAAACAGAAAGGAAAATAAAAGATGAAAAAATAGAAATAAAAATAAAACAGAAAAGAGAAAAATTGAGGGAGCGACACTTATTGCATATTGGAAAGAACATGAAATGATTTTCTCCCTTTTATATATATGTATGTATAGATTATAAGATTTCTCACTTGCACCTTTTACATATTAACTTGAGGAATCAAATTCTAAGAGAAGAATACAAAACTAAAGAAGTGAGTTAAAAATTCCTCAAAAGAAAAAAAAAAGTAAGTTAAGAGGGCTACATTATTATTATTATTTTTTTAGCCAGAAGAAAGGCTTCTGAGGATGGTGTGATGCTCTTTTCACCAAAGTTTCCTGAAGAGTGTCACAGCCTATTCTATCCTTTCCCACTCCTTTAAGTTAGTAATGTGAATTATACTGATGACGTTCGAATTATATGCTTATGCCCTATGCTTTTAATTTATTTCCCTTTTTCCCCTTCCAAGTTTGTTATTTTGTTCAAGTCCATATGTTCTGTAATTGATATTGCACTTAATAGTGGTTGCCACTTCCAAAACTTAGCGGATGTGTCAAGTGAAAAAAAAAAAAAAAAAAGAGGAAAAACTTCTTAATGGAATTCTTTCCCACGAAGAAAGTTTAAAAAAAAAATTACAATAAAAAAGGGTCAAATTAGATTTCATGAGTAATGGGATTTTCTGGTTAGTGGAGCCGCACATTTGATGCTTTTCCTCTTCTTTTGGCTCTCTTTAGGAAGAATTTGGTGATGGGGCGTTAAAAAAGACCCTTATTTTTAACCAAACTTAGTTTTATACGACATGAAAATATTCTCTATTTTGTAGACTCCATTTATGTTTGGTTGGATATTAAGTGACTATTATGAATCCCTTGAACGCTTCTTTTTATTAGGGATGGTATTCTTTTTAGTGGGTATCCCTCTCTAAAAGGTTGGATATGAGGGATACTATAGGGGTGGGAAAAAATATCGGGTTAAAATTAACCCTGAGTGGGGAGCAACGCGGGAGTAGGGAAGCTCTCTTTCCTACTCTGCTCGATTATATGTTCTTTATTTTTCTTACATATATTTGTATTTATGTGTGTCTATTTATATATATATATATATGTTTATGTATATTTAAATATATATATATATATATATATATATATATGTGTGTGTAAAAGACATGGATGTATTAAATTATAATAGAAAGGAAAACTCGAAGCTATTAAAAGAAAAAGGGACAAGAATGAGGTACGTGTAGTATTTATTTATGCTTATGCTTATTGCTTTTTTTAGTTTTGAATTAATTTAATTAAAATATTAAATTGCTTGTTATTTGTTATCACATGATCTAAGTTTTGTCAACCATAATTCTTAAGAATGATCAAATAATAGTGTTGACATAAGGCTATGAAGAGAATATGCAAAGAAAAAGAATAATCTTTTTAGTATCTTAATCTTTTGTTTATTTTATAAATTCAGTTTTTAAATTTATGAAGTTTGGATTTTGTTTAAGATTTATTTTATAAGACATAAATGATTATGTTGCTAAATTTTGTAATTTACTTAATGTAATTGGATTTGAGTCTACTAATGTTGCAACAACTCTAAAACTCTAAATGGGTAAATAAATAGAGCATAGGGATAACCCCCTTGAAGGGATTTCCTGACCCTGCCTCCACATTAAATTAGGCGGGTATAGGTACAAGTACAGGGGACAAAAAAGTAGTAGGGTATAAGGGTGACGGAAGCATACTTGCCCTTGCCCCTCCTCGTTGCCATCCATACTTCTTACCAATAGGACGTTTGGATTCACTGTTTGAACTACAAATTTCAATTTGAGAAACACTAGTTGCACTCTGTTTTATACTCTCTTCAATCATTGCCTGACGTATCAAGTAGTGAATAAAGAGAGTGTAAACAAGAGAGAGAAATAGAGGGCAATTAGCACTCCTCCAGTTTGAGAAGTGCTAGCTACAGTGTTTTAACTAACTTTTGCTCCAGTGTTTTCTCTTTCAAAATTTAAATTGCTACAATATTTTAATTCAAACCTTTATTTCCAACTCATTTTCCAAACATCTTACAAATAAGATAATAAATATTATAAATTCTCTTTGTTTTCCATATTTCTCATTCTTTCAACTCTGAATCAAACCTAATCTACATCTCTCCGACTAAACAGAGCCGTAGCGAGCAAAAGACGAAAGCGTACAATTTCTCTCAAGGTCACATATTAAAATTTTTAAACAAATTATACTTAATTAAGCTTAAGGTAGAATTTAGAAGATCGTGGACGTAAATTAGAAAGTTATAAAAAGTAATAGCGGTACAAGTTCAATTATAGAACCATGAGGGTACAAGTTCAATTATAGAAACATGAGGAAAATTTGCAAAGAAAGAAAAGGAGTCCCAATTTAAAAAATAGAAGAGTGGTGGTGGTTTTTCACATGGGAAAGTGGGTGCAATACACGTGCCTAAAAAAAATATTGAAACGATAAATTGATAATATACTTTATATAAAAAAAAGGTCATTTTCACCGCACGCATCAAGCAAAACGTGCCTCAATAATTACCATTATTTAATTTAGTATTTCTAGAATTTTTTATTACCAAATTGCAGAATATTTTAATTTGACTTTGCATTATCTCATTTCGTACAAAACAAAAAAGGCGACCCCATCAAGGGCCAGGATTGAATCTCGTGACACCAAGGTCCCCCTCTAGCTTTTTCAACCTTTCTTTTTTGTTTCTCGCTCTGTCCGTACATAATTATTTAATATACGATAATGTCAAAAAATAAAAAAAATAAAAAAGAAAAGAAACTGGAAGCTTGGCGATTATTTGGGGGGAGTAAGTACTCGGCGAGTTTTTGGAGTTACGCGGCTGCTGACGTGTTGGTGGCTCTTAAGAAGGCCCCACAAAATGAAATGAAAATGATGATGATACAACAAGACGTGGGAGCAATGGGCTTTGGCCCTGTCACCGCGTGTTTGACGCTTTTGTTTCAACTGCATAATTTGATTGGACAACTCAGGGGTACAAAATACAACATGGGTATAATATAACGGACAAGGGGTCTATACGCTTAAGAATTAAGATTTTTTTTTTTTTTTAAATGCGCTGGAATGCATTAGTAACATAACTTTTTATTGATTTGTGGGAAATAGTTCAAATAAAAAGTTTAAGAGTTAATTATAAAAAAAAGTTTAAGAGATTAATTATAAAATATTTTTAGTTTTAATTATTTTTTAATTTATTTTTTTTATTTTTGATAATTAAAAAAGTATTTTTTAAATTTAAAAAACTTGTTTTGATTTTATCTATGGTAGATTTTTTTGACGAAAAAAACATAAAAATAAAATAAAAATACTCTTAATGAGACCGAATTTGTTTATGAAATATATTTTTTTAAGAAACTTTTTAAAAAATATTTGAAACTTAAGGTCCTTTTTTCCTAAAATAAGATATTTTCACAAATAATTAAGACTTTAATCTATAAAATATTTTTCACAACTGTTCAAAGATAGTTGTATTATTTTGCCTATTTTTTTTTATTCATAAGGATGAAATTGAAAGAAGTTTTGTAAATTCAAAGATACCTTAAAGCTTTTTTGAATTCAAATTGAAAGCTTTATAATTTTTAAAAAGAGAGAGTCAAATTCAAACATAATTAAAATTAGGAGGAACGATTATGTAATTAACCCAAAGTTTTTAGTTAGAAATTTAAATTTATAAGAAAAAAAATACTATAATAAAGTTGATTTTGAATCACAATTTTGTTGTTTGAACTATGTTCCTAAATGACCTATCAAATATAATAGTTTTGACTTTTGATCCTTTTGTTAATAACTTCTCTAAGTTTGGGCGAAATATGACATAAGAATGACACATTAGAGCTTGAAAAAGAATAAAATGAGTAATATCTTAAATAAATTGCCCAACACAATATGGTTTTTTATTTTAGATTTTTTTCTTTATTAAGGTGTTTGGGAGAGTGGTTTGAACTCTAACCGTAAGCAATATAAACTCTCATATGCTACAATATAAAACGAAAGTATGCTATAGTGTACAGTTTAAATTCTAGAGTTTGAAACTTTTCCTCCAAATTCTCTATGTATAATTCTTTGTTTCTTTTAATTATGCTTGTTTTATACCATGTTAGTTCTTTCAAAACTTGCATCCGTCATTATTATGTTAAATTTAATCGAAACTACACAACTGTATACTTCTTAAATGACTAAACTTGTAAAAGTAAACATCAAGGGTCAAAGTGAGACAAGTGTATACCTTTAAGGACCAACAATTACAGTAGCTCTTTTAATTATTATTTTAAATTAGTTTTAAATTTAGCCCCTGAAGAGTGGGGGTTGTCTTTTTTTAATCCTACAATTTAAAATGACACAAAATTAACCTAAGCTTATTCGAAGTTAAAACTTTGATATTTCTATCAATAAAATGTCAATTATTTTTAATGGTCACGTATATGCTACGTGACTCATCTGCAGCAATGAATATAAAATGGCGATGACAATGTGTAGGCTGTAAGCGTAAAGAGGAGGCAATACTCATGCTTAAAACGATGAAAATTTAGTGATATTATTTAATCCTTCAAAATTTCAAAGTCGATTTTGTTTAAATTTATTGTCTCGACCTACACTTGTTTATAACAGATCTTTTACACTACCATTTATCAAAAGAGCAGAATGACTAAAAAAGAAGTGAAGTTAGACGCCGTATGATAGGTGGTAACTATCTTGTATGCTCCGGGAGTTATCGGTGCACTCCAATCAGTGGGAAGAGACTTTGACTTTATCAAACATGCATGGAATTTAAGGTAGCATTTCACTGATGTTAAGTCATGGAGTGTTTCCTTCAGCCCTTTCTTTATTTATGTATTGGAGTTCTATATGACTAACATAAGACTCTACTTGTTAAATATTATAGAGCTTCAATAGTATCATGCCGAATCTCCCCACCATTTTCCGTTCAAAAATTGACGTTTTATTGATAAGAGTACCAAAGTTACAACTTTTGATAAGCTTTGCGACTAGTTTTGAGACATCATGAATTGCAATAGTCAAAGTAAAATAACCTACATGTATTTAAAATCGTTAAAAAAAATTGACATTTTAACGCTTTTAAAATGTTACTTATTATTGTTTTGTTATGTCCATTAACCAAAGGTCATGTGTACCAAATTTGGTTTTTCTTACTTTGTTACTAAGTATAATTTTACTCATTATTGTTTTGATATGTCCATTATCCATAATGGTACCCATCAACCTTTTTTTAGGCCTCGTTCTCTTTAATTGAAGTTTCTTTGCATAAATAATATAATATGTATCCGTTTGGTAAATGGATTCAAATTAGTGATTTAATTTGAGTTAGTGTGATTTGAATTAGGATTTGAGTTAGTGATTTGAATTATTATTCAAATTGACGTTTGGATGTGCATTTAAGTTTTAATCTGAGTATGGAATAAAATTAAAATTTGTGTTTGGAGAGGTAGTGAGGATAATTTTTGATTTATTAATAAATATGATAAAATTTTAATGTTAATGATCTTAAAAAATATGCAGTATGGATATTAATTTATTCATCTCTTCATTAGGAACATAGTGAAAAAAATCATTTCAATTGGATATCAAATGAAGAAGTTATTATTTTTTTCCTCAAATATAGGAGAGAGAATTTTAGTTTTTACTGTAGCAAAGATATCCGAGTATCAAAAGTTTAAGGGGGACGAGAACTCTGAAAACTTAAATTCTTGATACTTAAATGATTCAGATTTTGGGAGAAACAAACGCGTATTCAAAGGATTCTTGATAATCGAATTCAAATTTGAGTCTATTGAGTTCAAAAAATATACGAAACAAATATACCCTAAATATTTGTGCATGTGTATACGTATACAAACGCATAAACATATCAACATGTATATGTTGCACATACACGTAACGTACTTACGTACTATAGCGAACACACCACAACATTGCCATAAATTCCATAAACCACGACGTATCTAAAACCCAGATAATTGCTCATTTATTCTATTCGAATTATTCACAACTTTTATATCATATTAAAAAAAAAAAGAATATTAACATTGTCAAGGACGCTAGCCATATATATATATATATGTGTGTGTGTGTGTTGCTTCTGGTGCCATGTGTCAATGGCAATCCTGATCACGTTTTGTTGTTGTAGATTTTCGAATCAATATATGTATATATCTAATATATAGATATATTAATATATATGCATGTATATATATTTAAATTGTTGGAATATCTCTTCGCGTAAAAGGAAGTCTGTAATCTCTTGCGCCGCATTATACTGTGTTTGAAACGAAAATTCAGGAACAAATTAATTTTCTTAATGTGGAAAAAAATCACAATAATTTTTTTTCACTCTTTCATTAATTGAGTCGACTGATTTTTGTGTCCATTAATTTCTTTATTAGTTAGAATAACATTTCTTTCATTTGTTAATCTCTGGTTTTACACTCAATACTGCACATGATTTTTTTGTCCACACTCCTACAACGTTCTTGTGAAATGTATAAAGTATGCTCTACGTAATAAATAATAAACTATAATATTTTAATTTCTTTTGCACACATGAGATTCTACTTGCAATTGAAGTATTTGATGTTCGTCAATTGCACGCAAAATTAGCTGGCCTTTACCTTTTTTTTTTTTTTTATAATAAAATCTATTTTGATATCCAAATACATGACATAATTGACAACGCAATTCCTATTATTTAATAGAAATAAAAAAGACCAAAAACAGGAAGCCCCCAAGTTTTTCACCTGACCATTTGTTAAAAAAAATAATAATAATACAGGCATATACATATTAATATGCAACAGTACGAAAAAGAATCAGTGAATAAAATTTTATTTTCCCCAACTTCGAATTTATTAATTGACTAAAAAATTTATTTCTCTTATTGTTCTTTAATTCTGTAAAGCCACGTTAGGCTTCTTAAGGGGTCTCGTGAATTTGGTTCGCACTTTCACTATTGAGGAAGGGGTTAGGGATAATTTTTTTTTTTTTTTTTTAGAATGAAGTTAGAAATGATTATTAACTACTAAATCACGGACTCTCCTTTCAAGCAAATAAATAAATAAATATAAAGAAATAAATAAATAAATAAAAAGTGTGTCATGTTTGTGGAGCTCTATAAGAAGTGATCAACGAAGATAATTTTTCTTTTTGAGGGTACAAAGAAGATAATATTATGGTTTCATACAAGGAAAATTATTTTTTTAAAACCTTTTTACCATACATTTTAAGGTTATTAAAAAAGAATACACTTCAAATGTCCAATGTCGGAGCGGGCCTTCGACTTCAATGAGAGTGTTACGGGCATATATCCACTTAAAAATTAGAGTACAATATTTTTCAACAACTATATGTCAAGTGGCAGTATGATATGAAAAAATACTCTACTGGTAGGGTTTTGTCTTGAAACCGTTTGTTTTGCAACGCTTGAAAATAGTTCAATTATGGCTATATAAACTTCCCCAACACACATATCATAAAACATACAACAATAAAGAAAAAGAGTAAAGTTTCTTTCTTTTTTTTTTTTGCCCCCTTAAAACTTAGGATGAGGACATATATCAAAATATTAACTTTAAGTGGTGCCAAGAAGAAAAAAAAATTATAAAGAGGTTAAACAGTTAATTGGTGATTGCTGCCCCCACTTGACCCTTCTTACATCTATAGCAAAATGTATACATTTTCTTTGTCAACCATAATTTAATAATGAAAATGATCAAAAAATCTTAAAGGAAGTGTGAAAATCGAAATAGTGACCAATTTTTTTTTTATTTAGTATTTTTTTCTCCCCTCTTTTCAACTGAATTTTGGCTCATTTCTTGATCAAAAGTGTATGTTGAGTGTGAGAAGATATACATGTGACTATCAAATACAATATAATAAGATTTTTTTTTTGCAATGATATAAAACTAAGTATAAAATTTATAATAACCATCAAATAGATCATAAACCCTAAAAATGTATAGAGATTAAAAAAACCCAAAATTAAATAGGATAGGGAAATTATTAGAAATGCCAAATTTTTTTAAACTTATTGGTATCACTTATCAGATATAGTTTAAGATATTGTGTTCAAATTAAATATTTGTATAGATTCTGGCTGGTTCAGTTGATAGGGGATTGTTTTACTTAAGTAAGCGATTCGGGTCTCTCTATAGGTCAGTTTTGGATTAATCGAATAAACTTGTCACGCCCCGGAGTACGGGAGGGGACGTGGCGGGTTATTTAAAATAATTAAAGGAGAATTTAATTAAAAATCCAGAGTTTAAGGGTCAAATTGAATGAGAAATAAGAAGATTTTAACCACATTTTTATAAAAGAATTTATAAATATTAAGCAAATAATAAAAATTAATAAAGAACCGCGAGTATGGGTCCCACAGACCCACAACTTATGCACACACATGGTACTGATAATATCATAAATACAATCACAGTCCAGGGTACAAATAAAGTTAAATCTTACATGCTTTGATTAAATAACACAAAATATAAATCAATCCTCCTATTGCTCCTGAGTTCGGTCCGAAGAATCCTCTCCAAACCTAAATAGGAAACCACCTAGAGGGGGAAAAATTTAAAACAAATAAAACGTGAGCGAAAGGCTCAGTAGAACTATATTTTATAAAATAATTTAATTTAAAGAAACAGGTCATTATTCAGGAGACATTTAAAAGAAACCTCAAATGAATAAATGAATAAATAAATGAATAAATTTGAGTAAAGCCGTTCTTACCCAGAACAGTTTACTTAGACAACCAGAAATATCAGTTTCTTTTTCCTAGGCAAACCATAGTATCACCACCGTAGTGGCCCAGCTGGGTTTCGGGACTTACCCCCAAGGTCGATCGTTACACGACCCGATCTCTGATATGGCATCATGCCTATGTGTTTATTATCATCATCATTCAAAACTCAATTACCGAGTGTTGTCATTTACATTCATTATGAAGTTTATTTTAGATCACGGTATATTAAAATATAACCGATAAATTTATTTTCAAACAACCGTTGAAAACATTTTAATAGAAATCCTTTTCAAAACCAAATCATTTCGAAACCAGGCTACCAAAGAAATGGGGTAGAAGTCCTACCTCAATACTCGTGCCGGTGCCCCACACCGTAATCTCGGTCCGCTATACGTTAGCTCCGCGGAACCACGAAAGATCCTAGATACAAACTAAGTCGATCAATATCTAGTTCGAGATATTCTATGTTACTAAATCATTTCATGATGTCCTAGTGTGCCATTTGTACCTTTAAAATCATCCTATAAGGTTGGGATTTAAATCAAGGTTCAAAACAGTGAAAACGGGTGAAAATCACAAAAAATTCCATGCCTCGGTCGGCCTGTCGGACTCCCTGTTTCGGCCGGCCGAACTGCACAGTTTGGCCTGCCGGAAGCCAGGTCCGGTCGGCCGATCATTTCCCCAGGTTTGGCTTGCCGAACGGAAGAACACCGGCCTGTCGATCATTGTTTCGGCCTGCCGAACTGGAAAAACCCAGAAATTCCAGCCACGGGTTTCGATTTCCCAAAAACCCAAATCTTGATTCTAACCTGTTTTTCTCAAATCCCAGGCATAGAAAACATTCATACATGATAGAAAAACTTATTTAGACACTTTAAAACTCATTTAAACAAGATTCAAACACAAAAATCCCGAAAATCTGAAAATAGGAAAAATTGAGGAAAAATGAAAAATCTTGAATTCAATCCATTTTTCTTCAATCTAAGCTTAGATTCTAGTTGTTCTAAGTTCATTTAACTCAAATCCACGGTTTTCTAAGCTTAAACAAACCTAGATTTCAAAAATGCACAAAATTGAAAATTTTGTAAAAAGTTTAGAAATTTCAAAACTAACCTCGAATCGAAGCTTCAATCCGCGTCCTCGGTTGCCAAATCACGTACCCGAGCTTCCTCCTTGCTAACCCGAAGCTTGGATTCGAATTTGATTTCAAAAATTTTGAGAGAGATGTAGAGAGAGAGAGGGTTGCCGAGAGACCAAGAGAGAGAGTGAATGAAGAGAGAGAGAGAAACCGGAGAGAGTGAGGAGAGAGGAGGAAGAGAGAGAATAAATAAAAAAAATCGGTGGGCGGTTTTACTATGCGAGAACTATGTGTCGCCCACGGTTTTGTAAAACGGAGTATTTTTAACATTTTACAAATTGTTGCGTTTTAAAACTTAAAACATCATTTTAAAACAATAGGAAATCATTTGGATTCAACAAATTAACAAAATAACCAAAAATTCAAAATCCAACCCAATAATCTAATTAATGTTAAAACATTAATTATGGCACACTAATTCATCATTTATATTACATTAACATTAAATAAATTTAGGGGCGTTACAACTCTCCACCCTTAAAAGAAATTTCGCCCTTAAAATTTACAACTCATTTCAGAAACAAAACAAATGCGGATACAATTCCCGCATATTCGACTCTAGTTCCCAAGTGGCTTCATCAACCCCATGATGCTGCCACTCGACTTTTACCAACGGTATCTCACGACGACGCAAGCTAATCACTTTCTGGTCGATAATCTGAATCGGCACTTCTTCGTACGTCGTATCTTCCTGAACCTGCACATCGCGAAATGAAACTATTTTACCTTGCTCAGGCGGACACTTCCTAAGCATCGACACATGAAACACATCGTGCACATGAGAAAGTTCGGACGAAAGATCAAGCCGATAAGCGACCACACCAACACGCTGAGTGATCTCGAACGACCCAATATACCTCGGCGCAAGCTTCCCACTCACCCCGAACCACATAGTTCCCTTACGAGGCGATACCCTCAAGAGAACGAAATCTCCAACTGCGAACTCTAAGGGTCTACGTCTTCTATCCGCGTAGCTCTTCTGCTGACTCTGAGCTGCCCTCAATCGATCTCGAATCACCGCGACTTTCTCGTTGCTATTACGGATCTCATCTGGCCCAAGAATAACCCTATCTTCTGGCTCGGCCCAACACACAGGTGACCGACACAGTCGCCCATACAACGCCTCAAACGGTGCCATACCAATATTCGCCTGATAACTGTTGTTGTACGCGAACTCTACCAAATGCAAACATTGCTTCCAGTTCCTGCCGAAGTCTAACGCACAGGCACGCAACATATCCTCGAGAACCTGAATAACCCGCTTAGACTGCCCATCAGTCTGAGGATGAAACGCAGTACTGAAGTTCAAATCCGTACCTAAAGCCTCCTGAAAACTCCTCCAGTACTTAGCATTAAACTTGGTGTCTCGATCAGAGGTGATGGACAAAGGAACCCCATGCAACCTCACAATGTTCTGCAGATACAACTCTCCGAGAACCCTCCTGGAACACGTCGACCTAAACGGAATAAAATGCGCCGATTTCGTCAACCTGTGGACCACAACCCAAACTACATCATGCCGCTGCTCCGTCCTCGGTAAACCTGTGAGAAAATCCATCGTCACATGCTCCCATTTCCACTCTAGAATAGGAAGCGGCTGAAGCTGACCTGTAGGCTTCTGATGCTCGGCTTTCACCTGAAGACACGTCGAACACTTGGCCACGTACTCTCAAACGTCTTTCTTCATGCCTCTCCACCAATACTACCTCTTCAAATCACGATACATCTTTGTGCTTCCTGGATGAATAACGAACTAAGACCTATGGGCTTCGTCTAGAATGGCTTTCGTCACCTCGGTGATAACTGGAACTGCAAGACGCTCCTGGAAGTACAACGATCCATCTGCATGCACGCTCCATTCCTTGAACTGCTCCCCGTTCTGAATCCGCGACCAAATCCCCTGCAAATGCCGATCCTGCCACTGACTTTGCTTCACCATCCGAACAAGAGCTGGAGTCGCTTCCACATGATACACCGAAATGCGGTCACAGTCTTCATGATACCGTAGCCGATACTCACTCACTATCGCATCCCTACTCCAGTCCTCAAAAACCAAACAAGCGAGAATCCCTGAAGACTTCCTGCTAAGCGCGTCCGCGACCACATTAGCTTTCCCGGGATGATACTGCAACGCAAAATCATAATCCTCCATATACTTGATCCATCTACGCTGCCTCAAGTTAAGATCCCTCAGAGTAAACACATACCTCAAACTCTTGTGATCGGAGAAGACTTGAAACGATGCTCCATACATGTAACATCTCCAAATCTTCAGTGCGTAAATCACCGCCGCAAGCTCTAAATCATGAGTAGGATAATTCCGCTCGTGAGGTCGTAGCTGTCTCGATCCGTACGCAACTACACGTCCATGCTGCATCAACACGCATCCAAGTCTGCGTCCTGAAGCATCCGCATAAACCTCATACGGCTCGTCACTGCTAGGAATAACCAACACTGGAGCTGAAGTCAACCGGTTCTTCAATTCCTGAAAAGCAAGCTCACAATCTTCATTCCACTCAAACCTGACATTTTTCTTGATCAATCTCGTCAACAGAGCTGCAATCTTCGAAAAATCCTTTACAAATTTCCTGTAATATCTAGCAAGACCCAAGAAGCTGCGAATCTCCGCTACGTTCCTTGGTCGTTCCCACTCCAATATAGCTTCAATCTTGGACGGATCCACAGAAATACCATGCTCTGAGATAACATGACCTAGAAACTTGACCTTAGTCAACCAAAACTCACACTTTTCCCTCTTAGCATACAACTGGTGTTCTCGTAGAGTCTGAAGCACGATCCGAAGATGCTGCTCATGCTCCTCCCAAGTCTTAGAATACACAAGAATATCATCGATGAACACGATCACTTACTGATCCAGGTACGACCTAAATATCCTGTTCATCAAATCCATAAAAGCTGTCGAAGCATTCGTCAACCCAAACGACATAACCAGGAACTCAAAGTGCCCATACCGAGTCCTAAAAGCTGTCTTGGGAATATCCTTTTCCTTGATCCTGAGCTGATGATAACCTGAACGCAAATCAATCTTTGAGAGTACCGCGAACCTCCCAACTGATCAAACAACTCATCAATCCCAGGCAAGGGATACTTGTTCTTTACCGTAACACGATTTAGCTGCCGATAATCCACACATAACCTGAGAGTCCCATCATGCTTCTTAGCAAACAAAACCGATGCTCCCCACGAAGATGTGCTATTCTGAATATACCCTTTATCAGCAAACTCCTGAAGTTGCTTCCTCAATTCTTTCATTTCTGCCGGCGCCATCCGATAAGGTGCCATAGAAATCGGTGATGTCCCTGGAAACAACTCGATACCAAACTCAATCTCCCGATGAGGTGGTAATCTTGGCAACTCGTCGGGGAAGACATCCTCGAAATCATCAACCACCGGAATCGCTACACTGCCTCTCAAAACATAGGGCTCGCAATCCAGGTTGGCAAGAAAAGCACAACAACCTAGATTCCTTCGCCCTTCTAGACACGACTTCATGAGACGCTCACTCATTAACCAATCACCACCACCCTGGTAAGTGATCACCGTCCCCCTATCAGACACTAGGGTCACTTTTCTAAGTTGGCAGTCCACGACTGCACTATACCTGGACAACCAGTCCATCCCTAGAATTACATCATAGGAGCTCATGGGGAGTATAATCAAATCACTTTTCAAAATCTCATCCCCAATCTTTATTTTACAGGATTTATACATACAATTCACACACCCGCCCCAAGGGAGAAGTTATGACTAGGGGTTCATTAAACTCTTCTACCTCTAATCCCAAGGCATGTACAAAAGAACTCGAAATAAGAGAATGAGAGGCACCGGTATCAAATAAAACGCGAGCTAAAGATCCAGAAACCATGATCATACCATCGACAACCGCGTTACCAGTCTGCGAATCTGACCCTCCAGATGCCATTGCATGAACCTGCACCGACGTCTTCCCTTTTCCTCTACCGACATTGCTAGGTCCTGGATTACTCGGCCGATGCTGCTGAGATGGAGACGACTGCACACTACCTATACTCAGCGCTCGAGACTGAGGAACACTGCGCTGAAAATGCTGTGCCGGATATGAGAATTGCTGAGGAGAGAACTGGGGATACTGCAGCTGCGGGTACTGCGAAGGTGGAGGTAGGGTCTGAGGCTGAGACTGAGACTGACGACTGGCATCCTCCCTGGTCTGAGATCCAAGACGAGCACTTATGATCGGGCAATTCCTTTTGATGTGTCCGGGCTGCTGACAGAAATGACAATGAAAGCTGTAACACTCAAAATTTCTGTTAATAGCAAATAGAAAATCTGACGTTAGAATTGACGACAGTGATATTTTACTAATATGCTATTTAGTAATATTGCAGGTGACAGCGATAGAGGGTTCGATGTGCTAGGAAAAAGTTCATGCCAATTATGTAGGGATTATGATTATTTATGAATTAATGATGTGATAACGCATTTTGTTTTGTTTAATTAAATGAAATATGATAAGAAGAAATTAATATGAATTTTAGCTTATATATTATATTCAGTGATTTATTCATTTTACCATATATATATATATATATACACTACCATATATTTTAAATACGTTAATTGAAAAAGGAGTACTGGGCTTGCGGCCAGCGGCAAATCTACCGACAAAAAAAAAAAGAAGAAAAATAATAATAAATGTGGTGGAAAAAAAATTAAAAAAAAAAGAAATTGAATTAGAGTAGGATTAGGGTTTTAGTCTCCACACAAAATTTATATAAAGACATCCTATTAAAATCCTAGGCTCACACTTCATTCCTTCCTCATTGATTGGTTTTATGCTTGGTTTTCTTTGGCTTTATCAAAATTTCTAATCTTTCTAATTTCATTCATCTTGGTAAGTGTATCAATTATTTAATATGTTTGTTTGATGTTTTTGTTTATTATGTAGTATTTGAATTATTATTATCACCATATGTATTCTCTTATCATATGTTTTTCATGTCTATTGGTGATTGAAAAGAATTGATGATTTAGTGGTTTTGATTAACCACTCTTTAAACCTTAGATTAAGGACATCATGGATTTTCATATTTTTGCTATGTAGGTCTTTATAGGTATGTTTTATTATCAATTAGTATCATGTTAATTATGTGTTTACTATTTTAATGGAGGTTTTATTAGGTTATGGATTGGTATTTAAATTTTTGATGCCTAATGCCTACTTTTCATATAAACACCCGACAGCCGTCATATTTTAATAATTTTTGATTTCGTATTGCACTGTTTATATTTTTCTTATATTTTTCCCAAGTACTAGACATCTTAATCTTTCTTTTGGATTTGGAATCGCTTGAATCGGAGTTTTCTTTAAATAGTTATGATTTTTCGAAGTTGACCTTGAAATGCAGTTTACACGGACCCGAAATTTAGACTGATTTGCGAGGGCTTTTTATTCATGCAAATTATTGTCAAAATATGCGTGTAATATATCAAATTCTTTGTTTTTGAGTCTAGTTTCTAATGCTACTGGATTTAACTGATTTGGAGATAAGATGAAATTATTATGAATTTTTAAGTGAATAAAGGTCATTCTGCCTACTTCTGAGAATTATGCCCTAGGTTCATAAATTGTGATCTTGTGCTTCTTGATATTATTATGTGATAAGGTGATGTTTAATGATAGTATGAGATGTTTATATATTGCTAATAGTATTGTTAGTGACTTATGATCAATATGAATGTTTGGCATGAACTCTTCAAGAAGCGAGCACACCGAAGACCCGAATCGTCGTGTCACCTACCATTAAAGGTTGAGTAAGTCTAAAGATAAGGTAAGTACATTTCTCACCTGCAATATGATTGTTCAAAATTAAAAAGATTGATGTTGATGATATGTTATGAAGACATTTTAAGATGAGGATTTTCAATAATGAGGAAATTGATGGAAGACGATGAAAGATGATGTTATTTTACCTCATTATTCTATTGATGGAAAACTTTTTACGAAAACCTATATATATGTATTATCTATATTATTATTTTGATGTTTTAAAAAGACGTTGTACATTTGATGGATTGATGGTGATGATGGGGTCCGGTGAGCGGACCGACCGATGAGCAGTCGCTTCATCTTTGTCACGGTTAGTTTGGGGGTCGCTACCTTACTCTTTTTGTGGCTAGCGCGCTATGACGATGACGGTACAACGCCAGGGCCCTACTATATGATATTTTGAAGTACTATGATATGATATTTTGAAGTATTACTATATACATTATTTTAAAAAGAAAATATATTTATTTAATGATGAATTTATTTTATTAAACTTTGTTAATTGATGAAAAGGTTTTGTGAGAGTTAAGGTGTACTTACTAAGCATTATGCTTACTAGATGTTTCTCATATTGCAGCTAGGAACAGGAGTTAGGTATGAGGATGGAGGAGCTCGGTGTGGGTGTGTGCGTGGTGGCAGAAACGGAATATCGGAGTGACGCATCCTGTGTTAATGATGATTTAACTTTTATTCAGTTGTTTACAATTCCGCAAATTTAGTTTTTCAATTTTTTTATGAGATTTCACAAGTTTTAAGATATTTTAGTAAGTTTAATGTTTTTGATAATGTTGCAACTATATTTTTATTTTTAGATGAAGTTATTTGATTTGATTAATAAGTCTTGTTTTTAAAAAAATTAAGCTTTTTATATTACTTTGATTATTCAAATTCTATAAAAGAATTATGTTTTACCATAAATAATACATGCTATGAGACGGTAACTGTGATGTCCCATGAGGGGGCGTTACAAAAGGTGTAGGGATTGCTGCGCCCGCTGCCAGACGAACTGCTGCTGCCACTGGTTGCACCGCCTTGCTTGCCTTTCCCCGAAGCTGGACGACTACTGGTGCTCTTCCTGCCACTCCTCTGCGGTCCTCTTGAAGCCTTGGCTCGGTCTTCACAATACTGCACATAATCATTCTCCACGGAGATCGCCGACGACACAAGCTCTCCGAAACTCCTAAGCCGTAGAGCAACCAACTGCTGCCGAATAGGAGCCTTGAGCCCTTCCTGAAACTTAATACATTTCTCACGCTCCGATGCCACAGCTGATGGAGCAAACCTAGCCAACTCATTAAACTTTGCCTCATACTCCTGAACTGACAGATCACCCTGCTGTAACTTGTAGAACTCAGCTGCCTTTTGATCTCTATACCCCTGCGAAAAATACCGATCATAGAACAGCTCCTCGAACCTGTCCCAACTGATATCACCACCGCGCTCCAGACGCTTAGCCTGTTTCCACCAAGTGTTAGCGCCACCCTCGAGCTTATACGCAACAAACTCCACACGATACTCCTCAGGCACACCAAGAGTATCCAAATGCTTCAAGATCGAATCCAACCAATACTCTGCTAGCTGCGGATCCCCATTGCCATCAAAAGTCAGAATAGACGCCCGCCGGAATTCTTTAAAGTACGCATGTCGACTACCAACATCGGAATCTCCTGGTCTAGCCCTGACTGTCATCTGCCGAAAAGCTGCAAACATAGACCTTATCATGTTCTCATCATTTCCGAACTCGACGTCAGCAGTCGAACGACGTCTAGGTGCCATTCTCTCACTTCTGAAAACAAAATTTGGACTGTCAGAGATATTTCATTGTCAAACCTATGTGTGCACAATTCCCAAGGTTCATAACCTTGGGCTCTGATACCATTCTGTCAAGCCCCGGAGTATGGGAGGTGACGTGGTGGGTTATTTAAAATAATTAAAGGAGAATTTAATTAAAAATCCAGAGTTTAAGGGTCAAATTGAGTGAGAAATAAGAAGATTTCAACCACATTTTTATAAAAGAATTTATAAATATGAAGCAAATAATAAAAATTAATAAGAACCATGAGTATGGGTCCCACAGACCTACAACTTGTGCACACACATGGTACTGACAATATCATAAATACAATCACAGTCCAGGGTACAAATAAAGTTAAATCTTACATGCCTTGATTAAATAACACAAAATATAAATCAATCCTCCTATTGCTCCTGAGTTCGGTCTGAAGAATCCTCTCCAAACCTAAATGGGAAACCACCTAGAGGAGAAAAAATTTAAAACAAATAAAACGTGAGCGAAAGGCTCAGTAGGACTATCTTTTATAAAATAATTTAATTTAAAGAAACATGTCATTATTCAGGAGACATTTAAAAGAAACCTCAAATGAATAAATGGATAAATAAATGAATAAATTTGAGTAAAGCCGTTCTTACCCAGAACAGTTTACTTAGACAACCAGAAATATTAGTTTCTTTTTCCTAGTCAAACCATAGTATCACCACCGTAGTGGCCCAGCTGGGTTTCGGGACCTGCCCCCAAGGTCGATCGCTACACGACCCGATCTCTGATATGGCATCATGCCTATGTGTTTATTATCATCATCATTCAAAACCCAATTACCGAGTGTTGTCATTTACATTCATTATGAAGTTTATTTTAGATCACGGTATATTAAAATATAACCGATATATTTATTTTCAAACAACCGTTGAAAACATTTTAATAGAAATCCTTTTCAAAGCCAAATCATTTCGAAACCAGGCTACCAAAGAAATGGGGTAGAAGTCCTACCTCAATACTAGTGCCGGTGCCCCACACCGTAATCTCGGTCCGCTATACGTTAGCTCCGCGGAACCACAAACGATCCTAGATACAAACTTAGTCGATCAATATCTAGTTCGAAATATTCTATGTTACTAAATCATTTCATGATGTCCTAGTGTGCCATTTGTACCTTTAAAATCATCCTATAAGGTTGGGATTTAAATCAGGGTTCAAAACAGTAAAAACGGGTGAAAATCACAAAAATTTCCATGCCTCGGTCGGCCTACCGGACTCCCTGCTTCGGCCGGCCGAACTGCACAGTTCGGCCTGCCAGAAGCCAGGTCCGGTCGACCGATCATTTCCCCAGGTTCGGCCTATCGGACGGAAGAACACCGGCCTGTCGATCCCTGTTTTGGTCTGCCGAACACGCAGTTCGGCCTGTCGAACTGGGAAAACCCAGAAATTCCAGCCACGGGTTTTGATTTCCCCAAAACCCAAATCTTGATCCTAACATGTTTTTCTCAAATCCCAGGCATAGAAAACATTCATAGATGATAGAAAAACATATTTAGACACTTTAAAACTCATTTAAACAAGATTCAAACACAAAAATCCCAAAAATCTGAAAATAGGAAAAATTGAGGAAAAATGAAAAATCTTGAATTCAATCCGTTTTTCTTCAATCTAAGCTTAGATTCTAGTTGTTCTAAGTTCATTTAACTCAAATCCACGGTTTTCTAAGCTTAAACAAACCTAGATTTCAAAAATGCACAAAATTGAAAATTTTGTAAAAAGTTTAGAAATTTCAAAACTAACCTCGAATCGAAGCTTCAATCCGCGTCCTCGGTTGCCAAATCACGTCCCCGAGCTTCCTCCTTGCTAACCCGAAGCTTGGATTCGAATTTGATTTCAAAAATTTGGAGAGCGATGTAGAGAGAGAGAGGGTTGCCGAGAGACCAAGAGAGAGAGTGAATGAAGAGAGAGAGAGAAACCAGAGAGAGTGAGGAGAGAGGAGGAAGAGAGAGAATAAATAGAGAAAATCAGTGGGCGGTTTTACTGTGCGAGAACCATGTGCCGCTCACGGTTTTGTAAAACGGAGTATTTTTAACATTTTACAAATTGTTGCATTTTAAAACTTAAAACATCATTTTAAAACAATAGGAAATCATTTGGATTCAACAAATTAACAAAATAACCAAAAATTTAAAATCCAACCCAATAATCTAATTAATGTTAAAACATTAATTATGGCACACTAATTCATTATTTATATTACATTAACATTAAATAAATTTCGGGGCGTTACAAAACTCTATGAAAGTTAAGAGGCATTTTATATAAAAGGTTCGTGCCTCCTGTGGTAGACTCTAGAAACAAAAAAAATATGAATCACCGTCACAAAAAAAAAAATATGAATCACCGTCACAAAAAAAAAATACTCTGAATTTGATTTAGGTTTCTTTCTTCTCTTTTTGTCTCCTCCCTCGCTCACTCTAACTCTCTCTCTTTTTCCCTCTCCTCCCTCCACCCATTTCTTTCTCTTTCTCCTCTTTCCCATGTTCTTCTTTTCTCCTTCGCTCTTTTTCTTTTACATCTGGATGAACTAGCAATGGAAAGCCACGACTAGAGCTCACGGCATCCCTCGTCCCCATCATGGCTTGCCCCGTTATTGTAAACAACGAGATCTCCGTCGTCATTGCCCGTCGCGAATTTGCGCTCGCCCAATCTCGTCGTTGTCGCAAGTTTCACCATTTATTTGGAGAAGCTCGTAGAGGGCCGTTTATTTGGAGAAGCTCAACACTGGAGATGATCGTGATCTGCACACAGCAGAGGCAATCGTGAGCTGCGTACAACCAAGGCGAGAAAGAGGGGAACGTCGTTGCTCGAGGAACAAAAGAGCGAGGAGATAGAGAAAGGAGAAAAAAGAGAGGATATTTTTAATATTTTATCTATATAAAATATTTGATTTATACCAAACGTGACATTTTCTAAGGGGATGTTTGGTATGGTAATAAAAATTATTAGTTAGAATTATTTTTGTTGTAGCATGTGAGAGCTTTATATTACATTAATTTTTTTTTCTTTTTATTGTAACATATGAGAGATTTATACGATTTATAATTAAAATAATGATTAAAACCACTTTTTATCAAACAGCATGTAAACATTTTTTTTCCACTTGTTATAAATTTCAAGTGATACTTCCAAATTTAGCATCTTTCCCATTCTCCTAGTGGAATATAACGGATAAAAAATCCCAACATTAAATAGGAGAGTGAACTCTTTTTTTTCGGAAGAATTCTATTCACACCTTAAATATTCTTAAGTGCACCTTAAGCTAAAAAATATTATATTTAAATTTTAAATACCTCTATAGTACACCCTAACAAAACCAAACCTGTTCCTACAATTTTAGAAGCGAAGTTTTGGAGAATTATATTTACATCCCATTTTTCCTTACCGCACCTCATTCAAAGGAAGTAAACTTTTTTATTACAGTTTACCCTTACAAGTTACACCCCCAAATGGTTTCACTTCTTCTCTTCGCCAATCCTCCCCATGAGCCCTTTTTTTTAATTGAAATCATCTACGATAACCAATTTCAAAATCCAACCGACAAAGCTTGGATGCGTCTTCAAATCCATGGGCATCGTATATCTTCTTGTTTAAAGAAATAATAATAGTACATGGTTTTTTAAGGGAATAATAGTACATGGAAGTGCATGTAATACGTACAATATTGTCACATAGAAAAAATATAGGATTAGATTTCACTTTTTCTTATGCTTTTTCCTTTTTGTTTTCTCATACTTCAAGAGTAAATTAATTTCGACTGAAGTATAAAATTATTACCTCCATCACAATGACATAGAAATATAGATATAGAGCACTTAGAAACGTGATTGTGTGATACAGAGAGTGAAGGTAAAAAAAAAGGAGTTTGAGGGAGCAAGAGGGATGGACCAAATCAAGATGATTTTCGATGTGGTTGATTCGGTGAACATATCTTAAATTCCAAAAAGAAAAAAGGGTTACAAACGTGATATTTGGTTTTTTAAATCTGGGCGTGAATCTTTGACGGTTAAGAAAAAACTATATTATTAAAATTATGGAAAAGGATTTGGTTTTATTGGGCGTATTATAAGAATATTTTAAGAATGTAGTAGGTTCTGGTTTTAAAAAACATAATTTTAAATTTTAAATATAATATTTTTTAGTTCGAGATGCTTTTAGAAATATTTAAAGCGGAAATAGAATCCCCTTTTGTTCTTCAAGTGGCGTGGACTAAAAGACACCGTTTTCTACCGGTAAAGTTTGATTATCCTTTTTAAAAGAAATCCACTTAGTCCATTGCAGTATTATAACAAAGCAAGTACTTTATTATCAAACGTTCAAACGAGTTTATCGGCAAGTCCCAAAAAAAAAAAAAAGGAAAACAAAAAACAAAAACCAGAAAAACGAGCCTGTCGGTAGATTCTCTCTTTCGCTGGAACAGTCCACCGGTTATCTACTTCCAAATCAGATTGTGAATTTGTTATAACGAAGATACGGCGGCGTTTCCTCCAAACTCAAAGGAAAATAAAAGCAGTTACCAAAAAAGAAAAAAAAGAAAGAGAAAGAAAGCTTTATAAGCAGCTCTCCGATTAAATCGTTGCCGAGTCGCCAGCCCCCCATCGCCTTCGTAGAAACCACGCGCGCAAGCACACGTTTACACACACTTCCAAGCCCAATCTCACTCGTTTTTTTCTCACTCTCATATACTCTCACCCCTCACTCGTAGCTCCCCACCACAATTCTTCCATTCCGCAATTCCCCAATCCCTTCTCCAACCAAAACTTAAAGCAGCTCAAAGACCCCAAAAGAGAGAAAAAAAAAATGTCACCTAAATAAACCCTTAATCTCATTTCCAACCAATTTCCTCCCATTCCTCCCTCCCTCCCTCCGCCGCCGCCACTTTTTTTGCACGTTTTATTTAATTTTTATTTATTTTATTTGATGACGGATTATCGAATATCGTCGACGATGAATCTGTGGACGGACGACAACACCTCCATGACGGAGGCCTTCATAACCAACTCCGACTTGTCCACCTTCTGGGCCGCTCCTCCTTCTCACCACCACCACCACCACCACCCGCCTTCCACCCACCACCACCCTCCTCAGCCCCAGCAATCCTCGGCCTCCACCTCCGCCCCTTCCCTGCCGCCGCCACCGCTCTTCAACCAGGAGACTCTCCAGCAGCGCCTCCAGGCGTTGATCGAGGGCCCCCGCGAGAGCTGGACGTACGCCATCTTCTGGCAGTCGTCTTATGACTACTCCGGCGCTTCCGTCCTCGGCTGGGGCGACGGGTACTACAAGGGTGAGGAGGACAAGGGTAGGGGCAAGTCCAAGGGCTCTTCCTCCTCCGCTGCAGAACAGGAGCACAGGAAGAAGGTCCTTCGTGAGCTTAACTCGTTGATCTCCGGCTCTGCTCCCTCCGCCGACGAGGCCGTCGACGAGGAGGTTACCGACACCGAGTGGTTCTTCCTTGTCTCCATGACTCAGTCCTTCGTCAACGGCGGAGGATTGCCTGGACAGGCGTTCTTTAATTCGAGTCCTGTTTGGGTCGCCGGAGCTGACAGCTTGGCCACCTCGAGTTGCGAAAGGGCTCGCCAGGGTCAGATCTTCGGGTTGCAGACGATCGTTTGTATCCCGTCGGAGAACGGCGTCGTCGAATTAGGATCGACGGAGGTGATCTTCCAGAGCTCCGATCTGATGAACAAGGTTAGGGTTTTGTTCAATTTCAGCAACATGGAGGCCGGTTCCTGGCCGTTGGATCAGGGGGAGAACGATCCGTCGTTTTGGATCAGCGATCCGTCTAGCACCATCGAGGTGAAGGATTCGGCGAATCCGAGCTCCAACACCAACCAGCAGATCAGCTCGAAATCGACGGTGGTTCAGTTTGAGAACAATCCGAGCTCAAGCAGCTTGACGGTGAATCCAAGCGCCGCCGCCGCCATAACCACCCCGAGTTCGATTCAGAAGCCTAATAGCAGTAACAACAATAATAATCAAACTCAGAGCTGCTTCACCAGAGAATTGAATTTCTGCGAGTACGGATTCGACGGAAACAGCGTGAAGAACGGTGGGAATTTGAAGCCGGAGCCCGGTGAGATTCTGAACTTCGGAGAGAGCAAGAGCAGCAGCAACAACGGGGGCTTGTTCGGGAACCAGACCCAATTCGCGGTGGTGGAGGAGACGAACAAGAAGAAGAGATTGTCGCCGACGTCGCGGGAGAGCCACGAGGAAGGGATGCTGTCCTTCACCTCCGGCGCGATTCTCCCGTCGAGCGGTGTCATGAAATCGAGCAACAACGGGACAACGGGCGATTCGGACCACTCCGACCTTGAGGCCTCGGTTGTCCGTGAGGCCGACAGCGGCAGAGTGGTTGAACCAGAGAAGCGGCCGAGGAAGAGAGGGCGAAAGCCGGCCAATGGCCGGGAGGAGCCCCTCAACCACGTTGAGGCCGAGAGACAGCGGAGGGAGAAGCTCAACCAGAGATTCTACGCCCTCCGGGCCGTCGTCCCGAACGTTTCAAAAATGGACAAGGCCTCGCTCCTTGGTGACGCAATTTCGTATATTAACGAGCTCAAGTCAAAGCTCCAAGCCGCAGAATCGGACAAGGAGGATCTCCAGAAGCAGATGGATTCGGTGAAGGAGGAGTTGGCAAGCAAGGATTCTTCGCCGCCGTCCTCGGACCCAGACCTCTCGATGTCGAACCATCATGGAAGCAGCAAGCTCCTAGATTTGGACATAGACGTTAAGATCATTGGATGGGACGCCATGATTAGGATTCAATGTAGCAAGAAGAACCACCCCGCGGCGAGGTTAATGTCAGCTTTGAAAGAGCTTGACTTGGATGTTAATCACGCCAGTGTGTCCGTAGTCAATGATTTGATGATCCAACAAGCGACAGTGAAGATGGGTAGTCGATTCTACACTCAGGAACAGCTCAGGTCAGCCTTAACAGCCAAAGTTGGCGAGGCCCGATAGGCGAAAACTGCTCAATTTGTGTAGGAAGAACAGAGTTTCTGGGACATTTTAAGGCTTCCCGGCAAAGCTGCAAAAAGCTCTGTAAAATAGTAATGCTCTACTTAAGTACTTCATCAAATTGTCTCTACTCTACGTTTTTTTAGTGAATGAAGATCTAGTTTTTGAGGAGCAATATGTGAATTTTGAGGAAAAAGCAGAAACAAATTCAACAAATTTCAGATTTTCTGCATCAGCTTTCTATCAGGCGAAAAGTAGCTCTTTTCACTATTCTTTTAGTGTAATCTTGTTGGTGGATGTTGTGTTCCTTGTATATATGTCATAAAAATTCCAAACTGATGAAAAATCTCTGGGTATTCTTGTGCATGTCTTTAACTGACGTGCAATCCTTTGTTTATGTGGTTGTAAGTTTCCAATCTAATGGATGTATATCTTCGAGGAAACTTTGTAGTTTGTACTGGATTTTTTTCTGGTAGTATTCAGGTAGAAAGAGGTTGAATATTTTATTAACTTTGGTGTTGTTCAGCTAGATGTTTGATTGCCCAATTACTCTCTGAAGTTGCTTTTGTAGAGGCCAATGGAAACAAGACATGAAATTAGAATAATTGCTATAGCTGCAGGTTTTTAATTGGGCATTTCTTTTTTTCCAAATGTGGACATTAATCTTGCTCAAATTCCATAATCATTCATTTTCAAAGGCTTGAGCTACACTTTGAATTTGTCCATAGTTTGGCTCAAAATCAGACAAAATCATGATTTACGATTATCTTAGTTGATTTTGGTTGGGAAATGACTCTGTTTTTGCAATTGTAAAGCTCAAAGTTGAGTGTAAAGAGCTTTGGCATAAACATGATTTTTAGCATCTTTACAGGTAAACCTTTTTCTTTTGACCTTGTTTTGATGCTAAATATACGCCGACACATGCAAAGAGCACTAGAGGCCAGAATTTAGATGAATCATTTTATCTTTCTGTTGTTCCATTGAATATAGCAAGAAATTGGCGAGTGTGTTGGAGTATTGTATTTAGTAACAATAATAACCGTAAGAGAATAATTGAAAAAAGAAGCCACCTTCTTGTTAGTTATACTAAAAAGGGTTACCAATCTGAAAATGAGAGTTAAAACTTTAGAGATTAAGAGGCTTGATAGAGAAGTGGATTGGTATTCTTAAGACAATACATCTTAAAAGTAAACAAGAGTAGGTATCTGTTTCTTCGTCATAAGATTTGCAAAATATATATATATATATATAATTTTGATGATATTTAATGGTTTGAAGATGGATATTATAGATGGAAATACCCACCAAAAATGACTCTTTTTTAATTCACACTAGATCACTTATAGCAAAGCTCTTTGTGATTATGTGAAACTTGACTAAGATCAACTTCTGCTAAGATTCATAACAAGAAAGGCGAAACAGAGTTAAGTTACAGTATAGTAAGTGGTTTGGAATGATTTCTAATTTTAAGTGATATAGATAATAGATTCTAAGCCATAAAGAAGCACGAGTACATTATCAAGACACTAGTGGCTTTGAGATCACCACGTATGTAGTGGGGAAATAGAAATGACACGTGATGAAAATGAAATTTGGACCCTACTGAGCAGGACTACTCCCTGAGGTAGGCCCTGATTTCAATTCATGGCTTTGACAACTTGAACTTCCCACTAATGAAATTGCAAAACACGTGGTTGTTCACATAAACCACAGTGTTGGACTCAGAGGGCATTATTTCAACTTTCTACCATTTATTTAAAGCCAGGTCACTTGGGTAAGCAAAAGGACGGACATGAAAAGTGGTAATGCAAAGTTACTTGGCATCAATTATCCAAGGAGGGAAAAAAAGGGCAGACGGAGAGAGTGTGTATGCAAGAGAAGATAATTTTATTTGACGTGGAATAGAGTGTTTTAACCGTAAGATTAAAAACTTTAGTGGTCTAATATATAGTTATTTACGTTAAAAAATTTTAACACGTAATATAAAATTATTTTAAATAATAGATTAAATTATTAAAAAGTTATAAGGTGTTTAGCTTTTAGTTAGAACTAATTGGTTCTAATTAATAAATAGTATAAAATTCTTAACAACTATAATAAAAAATAAAAAATTACTATAATGTAAAACTTTCACATACTACAATATTTTTAACTATTGGTTTTAACTATATTTCTCAAAACCCTATTAATCCAATGGCTATATAATACTCATGATTTAAAGGTGGAGCAAAATTGTCCTCTATTATAAAAACTGCTGAAAAAGTTAAGGGGAATTCTCTAATGGGAACCCTCTATCAATGGTACACATTTTTAGAACCTTTAGATTTGGATGAAATACTTTTTTTTACAAACTTGACAATTGAAAGATAAATACCCATAAATAATTATCTTTTTCGGTTGCTATAAAAGAAATTACTAAAAAGTTATTTGATAGCAGTAGTCTAATTATTAGACTCGATTGAAATCACATCAAGATAAAAAGTACTAAAAAACTAATTTTTGATACGAACCTGACAATTAAAATACAAAGACTTATCAGTGGATTTTTTTTTAATCCAACCCTAAAAATTCCCACTTTTTGCACTATATCTTACTTCTCAAAATTACACAATTTCTTTAGTGGAAAAAAAAAAAACTTATTAATAGTACTCCGTCTTTTAACTATTATATATATATATATATGTGTGTATATATATATATAAAATATTATTTTAATAAAATTTTACAATTAAAAACATATCCTCTTATTATGTATTCTCATCAGATAAAGACCCCAAAATTTAAGTTTCTTTACCTTTTTTTCCTTCTTTTCGTGGGATGTACAAAAGTGAAGGAAACTAATAAATAAATAAAAAGAAAACTGACATGGTAAAGAATTTGCACTTTAAGCATTAAATGAAAGACAAATAAGTAAATCACATCAATTAACATATAGAAAATTAAAAAAAGAAAAGAAAAAAGAAACATCACGAAAATCTAAGGAAACAAAATAATGTAACACTAGAATTTTTTTTATTGTATAAAAAATTCTGTAATTTTTTAGCTCCTTCCGAAGTTAGAACTTAGAAGTCGAGACTTGTAAAAATGAGGCTTGTCTTAAAGCATCTTATGTCCCTCTTTTTTTTTTTTTTAAAAAAAAAGTAAAATGACAATTGCATTTCAGATTATAACAGTACAAACACTAATTCAACGTGAAGAACCGCAATGCATATAATGACTTACAGAGTGTTTAGAAGGATGGTAGGAACCGTTAGTTAGAACCACTTTTATTGTAGCATGTGAGAGTTTTACATTGTAACGATTTTTTTTATTGTTACCATAGCATGTGAGAGCTTTACACTGTTTATAACTGAAAAAGTGGTAGGAACCACTTTTGCCAAACAGAGGGTTAACCTCGATCTTAGATCGAAACCACAGTAGATTGATGGAAAAGCTTAAAAGAGTAACATGTGTATCAATTCTAAAAAGAGAAAACTAAAGAAGCATACAACTAATAAAGTAAACAAAAGGCTCTTTCAAATACATAACTATAGACAGTGACCTACTCCAATCAATCAAGATCGAAAAACTAAAAGCATCAAGACCAATTATAACACTGACAACACATGAGCTAGACAAACATACTGCATACGAAGATAGGGAGACCACTTCCGTTATTACAACAAAAAGCCAACAAAACAACAAAAGCCCATCAAACGTCACATTTGAAAAATCATCGTATTTATTTAACAAACATAAAGATTAAAACTAATGGACAAAACCACACTGACACCAATGAAACAGTCGAAAAATGAGACGACCATTAAGAAAGGGAGAAGAGACTTTAGCACCACCGATGAGTTGAAGAGAGACATGAAAAGATTCAGGCCTCTGACATATGGAAACCACCTACCATTGCTCCATGCTACGGCCGAGAAGGACATCACCTCTATGGATCCATTGCCCTAGAAAGCCCAAAGATCCCTCACAACTGAGAAACCTGAGCATCCGCATGCCTTCCATCCACGAAGAGAGGCATCACCCCTCCACCTACTCCGAACAACCAATGCTTAGCCATGCCAAAAGAGCCTAAGGGACACCGGCATCCATATTCAGCCAGAAACAATGTCCCACCTTGTGACGGACCCTCCCCCAATCCTATCGACACACACATATCAACCCTGAAAATCTAGTCCCCACCGATCGGCTACTCGTACTCCAAACATATTTTAGATCCACCTTTGTTGGGGCACTTTGGTGCTATTACAAGGGGCCGAACATCTGAAGGTCAACCTAGAGGCAGCGCAAGACTCTAGCCCTACAAACTCTAGGTAATGCACCTAACTTTTGAAGAGAAAAAAAGGAAAGTCTAACAGAAAAGTAGTCAAGAGTACAGTTTGGTTGTAATGTAAATTACAACACCGTGTGTTCCTTCTAGTACAAAATGAAAGCAAAATTCATATTTTTGTGGCATATTATTTCTTGAATTTTTGTTTTTTATAGCAGTTTTGATCCTTCTTCATAAACTTAGGGATAATTTTTATATGACAAGGTTAATCATGTATTCAGCAAAAGAAAAAAAAAAAGATAATTGTGTTTCTTGAGCAAGAATGTCATATTTTATAAAAATACTTTGAATATTATATGGAAAATGTTCTCTTTATTATGTTTAAAACCTATTGAAAATTATAACACTTTGTACTTATTGTAACTATCTATGTAAATTTTTTTTTTGGTTATTATGTGATAAGAATATGATTATTTACATTAAATTTTAAAATCCTTCGTCAAATTTAGTGTCAAAGATCAAAAGTGCTAGAAAATAAAAGTTTCCAGAATCTACAAAAATTAAAAGTTTCATAAAATTATATCAATACTGATAGTTTAAAGATTAATAATACTAACTATCCTCATTCACACACACAATCACAGATACATAATTTCATTTCTCTTTATTTCTCATTAGTGGCGATTTCAAGATATTTACTAAACCATCAATTCAAATATAAAGAGGATGTTTGGATCTCCGGTTTGAATTAAAACACTGTAACAATTTAAATCGTGTGAAAAAATATTATAATAAACTCAGCTCAAAAGGAAATTTTGTGATTCAAACTGAAGAACTAAACAAGGCAAAAGAAAACTTTGATTGAGAAAAAAGGCTGCCCTCGAGAAGGTGTTAGAAGTTGATTATTAAAACAAAAGTAGGTGTTAGATAACTACGTTGAGTTTTTTAATTGGAGAATTTATTGAATATGTCATCCTTTCATTTAAATAAGAGAAAAAGTGGAAAGAGTTGTGCCAAGGTGATTATTATAGCAAAAGAACCTGGTTTAAGGGATTTTTAGCTGTATTTAGTTTTTTAGTCTAAAGCAAAGATGCATGCTTCAGAACAAAGGCCAAAAGCCACGCTATTTAATTCTTAATTTTCTCTTTCAAACACCACTCACTTGCAAATAAATTCCTTCCTGTATTTCTTAAGAATATCTGATTTCTTCCCTTTTTTTGGTTAGTTAAATGCAAAGCCTTTATTAGACGCGCTACAATAAGTTGTATTGTTAGTACTTAATTCTATAATATCACTTTATAGTATTTGACATAAGACAATACAATACAATTTTATTTAAGGATATAAAGGTAAATAGGCTCCTTTAAAGCTTTTCTAAAGTAAATAGTAGAAGTTTTTAAAAATTAAAAAAATAGTCGTTTTGGTATATTACTGATAAACTAAAGTACATCAATGATGTACTTATGCGATTAGTATTTCACTGATAAACTATTGTACATCAATGATGCACTGATTTGTAGTTTATTATTAGTTAATTTGGTGGTTTTTCACTTAATAATTTATCAGTTTTTCAATTATAAATTATTAGTAGATCAATGATAAACAAATTTATCAGTGATAAACTATAGTTAATAAGTATTTTACTAAATTAATTAATGATATACATCAATGATATATTGGTGTTTATCAATGATGTACTGCTACAAAAAAAGGTCATTTCTCTAATTTTAAAAAATTTTGGTCATTTTCTAATCTTAAAAAAGTTCTCCATTTATTTAAAAAGGTAGTAAAAGTCAGGCCATTTGCGTAATTTGCTCTACAATTTAATATAACATTCCGAAAATGTTACAAAATACATGCAAGAGGGAGACTTATTGACATCATTCCCAAGTACCATTCAATTTTCTTTACTTCTTCTTCTTCTTCTTCTTTTGCCCCTCATCAGGTCATCATGAGTTAGAATAATATGCTTGAATTTTTTTATACTTAGCTGCGCGAAGAAACCAAGAAATTCAATTTTTTTTCCAACTGTATTGTGTTTACTTTCATTGTAAAGCATCTTGGCCTTTTCATCTTTCATTTTCACTGCTAATTTTGGTGGGCGACATGATCTCTTAGTTACCTGTATTTGGACTTGCGTATTTAGTTCTTACATCTCAATGTTTCTTTTTCTTTTTCTTTTTTTTTTTACTTTTTTGCAATAAGTATTTATTTGACATAATTCTCTCTAATTCATTGGCATTTTCCTAATTATTCAACAAGTCAAACTAGTCTCGGATAACATATTCCCTCTCAAGTTCCTCCATTCATGCACCGTTGTTGTTCAATCTTGAATATGGCTTCTTGTTTTTTTGCTAATACAAGGATTGAGGGTTGAAACCTTCCGCCAATTCTTGACAAAAAGGAGGGCCTTATGTTCATATCAAATTATTTCGGTTTTTTATTTATTGAATTCCTCCCCAAACAGGAATAAGCAATCATTGGATATTAAGCATGTTTATTGTGTGCCCCTAGAAGATCATTTCCCACGTGTGTAACTAACTCATGGTTAATTACTTAAAAGGTGAAAAATGAGAAATAAAATAACTTTATTATTTTATTATGTTTCAACAGTATAAAGTTCGTCGTTTTATGTATGTCAGTGTCTGTTGCATTAGATCAATCGTTTTACTATTTAATTTGGTTTGATATTATTTAACGTTTGATTTTTTTTGGCGTCATAATAGAAAGCCTTTTAATCTTAAACATTGTTTTTTTTTTTTTTTAATTTTTATTTCAAGGTGTAAAATGTAGATCAAAACTCTTCACTAAAACTTTTGAAATTGAACATGTTGGCCTAGAAGACGATGGTGGTATGTCCGTATCATAAGTATGTTACTTCCTTAATTTCTCTACTTAAGCAGGATTATGAGATCATTAGAGAGTTGAGCATGCTTTTTAGGGCGAATTGTTGCAATAGTCCTAACCTTCCATAAAAGCGAACATTTAGTTTTCAAACTTTTATTTTTAATTTATTAGTCATAACATTTCATTTTAGTTGCTGAGGGCACCAATTTAATGGTTAAATAGTTAATTTTGGACCAAAAAATATGACAAACTGGTCTTTAAAGTTAGTAACAAGGTGACAAACTGGTTTAAAGTTATTAAAAAGAGGACAAACTCATCCCTTAAATTAACAATTTAACCGTTAAATTAATAATTCGACAACTAAAATGAAAAGTTAGGAACTGATGAATCAAAAATAAAAAGTTAAGGATTACAATCATACTTTTATAAAAAAAAAAAATTGGGGACTAAAACGTCGCTCGTGTGGGTTAACGACGGAGTTGGCACGAGGACGTGCAATCTAAAGGGGTCGGGAATGATGTGTCCCACATCGGTTAGAGAGGGTGGTCTTGGGTGTTATATATATGGGTTCACAATCCTCCCCTCACGAGCTAGCTTTTGGGGTGGAGTTAGGTGGGTTCATGTCTATGATATGAACCCACCTAACTCCACCCCAAAAGCTAGCTGGGAGGGGAGGATTGTGAACCCATATATAAAACACCCAAGACCACCCTCTCTAACCGATGTGGGACACATCATTCCCGACCCCTTTAGACTGCACGTCCTCGTGCCAACTCGTGCCAACTCCGTCGTTAACCCACACGAGGACTCCACCCCAAAAGCTAGCTTGTGAGGGGAGGATTGTGAACCCATATATATAACACCCAAGACCACCCTCTCTAACCGATGTGGGACACATCATTTATGATATGAACCCACCTAACTCCACCCCAAAAGCTAGCTCGTGAGGGGAGGATTGTGAACCCATATATATAACACCCAAGACCACCCTCTCTAACCGATGTGGGACACATCATTCCCGACCCCTTTAGACTGCACGTCCTCGTGCCAACTCCGTCGTTAACCCACACGAGCGACGTTCTCGTGCCAACTCTGTCGTTAACCCACACGAGCGGCAGGGAACCTTTGTACATGCGCCCATCGACCAGCAGAGGTTTGGCTCTGATACCATATGATATGAACCCACCTAACTCCACCCCAAAAGCTAGCTCGTGAGGGGAGGATTGTGAACCCATATATATAACACCCAAGACCACCCTCTCTAACCGATGTGGGACACATATCGTTAGCACAAGCAAGAGCACGTGGGAGACTTTTTCAGATCCAATTCAAGTTCCCATTGGTCCGGTTACGAGAGCTCGTGCAAAGAAATTTAAAGAAACGCTTATTGGGCTGATTCAAGCAACTTGGGCTCAAGCCATTGCATGGAGGCCCATTGAGGGAATTGCATGTGAAAATCAGACCAATAAATGCGTGATTCAAGCTATAGAAGGGATTGAGTAATTTCCATTTTGAGGCGACACATGGCGAGAAGAATTAGTTTTGACCTTTTAATGTCTAGTTTCCTTTTTTCCGTTTCTGGTATTTCTATTATTGTAAGGCTTTTAAGCCATTAAGGGAACTTTCCTTATTTAGTCTAGATTTGATTTTTTTTAAATGAGTTTCCCGAAATTTCCATGGGAATTAGGGGCTGAAATTTCGCATAGGAACCCCTATATAATTGTAACGAATTTCAATCAATGGAGACAAGTAATAACACATAATTTTGAGGTTTAATTCTCTTTAGTTCCTAAACGAACTATTCGAACTTATCGGAAATTTCCGTGGCGTTCATCGACTTATCAATCAGTCCATCCATAGCTGATTGTGGCGTCCTCACATACCAAGACTTATCAATCGGTCTCTCCATAGCTGATTGTGGCGTCCTCACATACCAAGGTTCGTGCTTCTCGTTGGGCATCGGGTCGCGGTTCCATCCAAAACCGATTAGAAATTTGATCTTGGAAACCAACTTCGGTTAGGATCGCGTCAATTCTTGGCGTGGTTCGTATCATTTGGTATCAGAGCGAGGTTCTAATCAGGTTTTGCTTATCCGTTCTCTTAGTTTTTGTTTGTTTCAGTTGTTCGTGAGTTTTGATTTCCATTATCAAAGTCAGTTTAAAAAAAAAAAAAAAAAGATCCGAAAAGAAAAGAAAGAAAGAAAAGAAACGAAAAGAAAAGGAAAGAAAAAAAAAAAAAGGGGAAAAGAATAAAAACAAGAGGATCCGAAAAAAAAAAAAAAAAAAAAAAAGAGTCTGGAAACCTTTCTTAAATTTTTATTTCAGATTCTTGTTATTCATTGTTTAAGGAATCCAAAACTGAATTCCTTGCATAGACCAAAAATTTTTGTTCAAATTTTGTTCCTTTTGGGTGTGATTCTAAAAGCCTAAATTCTTTGTTCCTGTTATAGTCTTGTCTCTTTGGTAATCTATTTGTGAATTGTCAAGGAAATTTTTTGATATTGATTTGACTAGTTTTATAGGAACTGAGTGAGAATTAACGAGTGGAAAAAGGCATAGAGGCGAGAGCATTAGAGTGGACAAAAGCCGAAAGTATTGAGTGTAAACGCGAGTGAAATTGAGTGAACCATTTCACGAGTGAAACACGTAAGGGAGTGTGGTGAGGTCCTTTGGAAAATGTCAAACAACAGCAAGAACACTATTGAGGGTACCTCGGGTGCAGCAGACCCAAAACTTCTGATGGAAGCGATGATGGGGGAGATGAGGCGATTATTGAGGGGAGAGATAGGACAGCTTCATGAGAGGATAGACCAGATAGAAAACGCACGTGTGGAGCAGCCACAACATGTTCCTCATGCACGTAGGCGAGAAAGGGTTCCGGTTAGAGGAGAGGTTGATGACTACTATAGGAATGATGGGGAAGAGTTTGACGAAGGAGAAGATTCAGCGGGTAGTCACCGAAGATTTGGACGGGATAGAGGCGTTAGGAACAGGGAAGATGATAGTCTGAGAGGCATAAAAATGAAGATACCATCATTTCAAGGAAAATCCAATCCAGAAGCGTACCTAGAATGGGAGAAGAAAATGGAGTTCATCTTTGATTGCCACTACTATTCCGAGACAAAGAAGGTAAAATTGGCTGTAATTGAATTTTCTGATTATGCTATTACTTGGTGGGATCAGCTTGTTATAAACAGGAGACGAAATAGAGAGCGGCCTATTGAGTCATGGGAAGAGATGAAGACCGTGATGAGAAAGCGATTTGTGCCAACTTACTACTACCGGGAGTTGTACAACAAACTACAAAACCTTAAGCAAGGCAACCGGAGTGTAGAGGAGTACTATAAGGAGATGGAGGTTATGATGATTCGGGCTAATATAGAGGAGGATCGGGAGGCTACAATGGCAAGGTTTTTGGCGGGCTTGAACCGAGATATTCACAATGCCGTTGAGTTGCAACATTATGTGGAGTTGGAGGACATGGTGCACATGGCTATTAAAGTTGAGAATCAACTTATGAGGAGGGGCAGTAGCACACGTCCTAGCCAAAACCCGAGTACATCGGCTTGGAAAACCAACCAATGGAAGAAGGATGAGAAGTAATCCAACCCCAAGCCAAAGTTCGAGCAAAAACAAGAGGTGGCCAGCCATGGGAATCAAGGTAAATCCGATTCTTCCACTACTCGGACTCGTGATATTAAATGTTTTAAATGTCAAGGCAGGGGTCATATAGCAAGCCAATGTCCGAACAAACAAGTTATGGTGATGCGGGACAATGGAGACATTGAAATCGAGGAGGATTTGGACAATGACTCTATGCCTTCATTAGAGGATGTCGACGATGAGGAGTGCGCTGTCCAAGGAGAATTGTTGGTCACAAGGAGAGCTTTAAGTGTGCAAGCCAAAGAAGAAGATGAAGAGGTGCAACGGGAAAACATCTTCCACACTAGGTGCCACGTTCAAAACAAGGTATGTAGTGTGATTATTGATGGTGGGAGTTGTACTAATGTTGCAAGCACAACCATGGTAGAGAAGTTAGGGCTGCCAACAATTAAGCATCCTCGGCCATATAAATTGCAATGGTTAAATGATACTGGTGAGGTAAAGGTGCATAAACAGGTGTTAGTTCCTTTTCGCATTGGAAGATATGAAGATGAAGTTTTGTGCGATGTGGTTCCGATGCAAGCTGGGCACTTGTTGTTAGGCAGACCATGGCAATTTGATCGGCGAGTTAAGCATGATGGTTTCACCAACAAGTACTCATTTGTTCACAATCAAAAGACGATCACTCTAGTTCCATTAACACCAAAACAGGTCTATGAAGACCAAGTGAGCTTACAGAGAGAAAGTGATAAAAAAATAAAGAGTGAAGAAAAATCAAGAGTGGGAGTGCAGAGAGAGAGTTCGGCCAGTGAGAGAAAAAAGGAAGAGATGGCCGAGAAAAAGGAGAGCAAAGAGAGCAAGGGAGAGAAAATTGAGAGGGCTGAAAAGAATTCACAATCAGCCAATGAGAGAAAAGTAGAGAGAAAAACAAACTTTTATGCAAGAAAGAGTGATGTGAGAAGAGCTTTGTTTTCTAATCAGCCGATGATTTTACTCATGTACAAGGAGGCGTTATTAAACACTAACGATCTTGATTCCACCTTGCATAGTTCTGTTGTTTCTCTTTTGCAGGATTTTGAGGATATCTTTCCCGAGGAAACACCGCAAGGTTTACCTCCAATCCGCAGGATTGAACATCAAATCGACTTCATACCTGGAGCTACAATCCCAAACCGACCAGCCTATAGGAGTAATCCCGAGGAGACAAAGGAACTCCAACGGCAGGTAAATAAGTTGATGGAAAAGGGACACGTGAGAGAAAGCATGAGCCCGTGCGCCGTACCAGTTTTACTTGTGCCTAAGAAAGATGGGACTTGGAGGATGTGCGTTGATTGTCGAGCCATCAACAACATCACGGTAAAGTATCGACATCCCATTCCTCGCTTGGATGACATGTTAGATGAATTGCATGGTGCTTGTGTGTTTTCTAAAATTGATCTAAAGAGTGGATATCATCAAATTCGCATGAAAGAGGGAGATGAGTGGAAGACGGCTTTCAAAACAAAACAAGGCTTGTATGAGTGGTTGGTAATGCCTTTCGGTTTAACCAATGCGCCCAGCACATTTATGCGTTTAATGAACCATGTTTTGCGAGCTTTTATTGGAAAATTTGTTGTTGTTTATTTTGATGATATCCTTATCTATAGCAGCAATTTGGATGAACATATTGAACATTTGAAACTTGTTTTAGATGTTTTGCGGAAGGAAAAGTTGTATGCTAACCTCAAGAAATGTACCTTTTGCACAGATAAGCTTGTGTTTCTTGGTTTTGTTGTTAGTGCTCAAGGTATACAGGTTGATGAAGAAAAGGTGCGAGCCATCCAGGAATGGCCGAGTCCAACTAGTGTGGGAAACGTACGGAGTTTTCATGGACTTGCTAGTTTCTACCGGCGGTTTGTGAAAGATTTCAGTACTATAGCCGCACCACTGACTGAAGTGATCAAGAAAAACGTTGGGTTTAGATGGGGAGAAGAGCAAGAAAAGGCATTTCAGCTACTCAAGGAGAAGTTGACAAATGCTCCATTGTTATCTTTACCTAATTTTGCCAAAACTTTTGAGATTGAATGTGATGCCTCAGGTGTTGGAATTGGTGCTGTTTTAATGCAGGAAGGGAGACCAATAGCATATTTCAGTGAGAAGCTGAATGGGGCAACTCTTAATTACCCAACTTATGATAAAGAGATGTATGCATTGGTTCGGGCATTAGAGACGTGGCAGCACTACCTATGGCCTAAGGAGTTCGTGATTCACACTGATCATGAGTCCCTGAAACACTTGAAGGGCCAGCACAAGCTGAACAAGAGGCATGCTCGTTGGGTAGAATTCATAGAGACGTTTCCATATGTCATTCGCTACAAGCAAGGTAAGGAAAACGTCGTTGCCGATGCACTTTCTCGCAGGTATGTCTTAATCTCAACTCTTAATGCTAAACTACTGGGTTTTGAACACATTAAAAAGTTATATGCTGATGACCATGACTTTCGTACTGAGTATCAAGCTTGTGAGAGATCTGCTAGTGGTAAATACTTTAGGCATGAGGGATACTTGTTTCGGGAGAATAAATTATGTGTGCCTAATTGTTCATTAAGAGATTTGCTAGTGAGGGAATCCCATGGGGGAGGATTGATGGGACATTTTGGAGTAGTGAAAACTTTAGCTATGTTGCAGGAACACTTCTATTGGCCACATATGAAACGAGATGTTGAGAGGCTTTGTGGTAGATGTGTAACTTGTAGGCAGGCTAAATCAAGAGTGCAGCCCCATGGTTTATACACCCCTTTACCAATACCTAGTGAACCTTGGATTGATATTTCGATGGATTTTGTGTTAGGTTTGCCTAGGTCTAAACGGGGAAGAGACTCAATACTTGTGGTCGTGGATAGGTTTTCAAAGATGGCTCATTTTATTCCATGCCACAAGACAGATGATGCTTCCAATGTTGCTGATTTGTTCTTTAGGGAAATTGTGAGACTTCATGGTATGCCTAGGACAATTGTTTCTGATAGGGACACCAAGTTCTTAAGCTACTTTTGGAAGACTTTGTGGGCTAAGTTAGGGACTAAGCTATTGTTTTCAACTACTTGTCACCCTCAAACCGATGGTCAAACAGAAGTTGTGAATAGAACCTTGTCCACTTTGTTAAGGGCTGTCATTAAAAAGAACATCAAAACATGGGTGAGTGTTTACCACATGTTGAGTTTGCTTATAATCGATCTGTTCATTCTGCTACACAATTTTCACCGTTTGAAATTGTTTATGGTTTTAATCCTTTAACTCCTTTGGATTTAATGCCATTACCTTTGTCTGAGCATGTGAATTTAGATGGAAAAAGAAAAGCTGATCTTGTTAAGCAGATACACGAGAAGGCAAGACTCAACATCGAGCGAATGACTAAACAATATGCTGAACAAGCCAACAAAGGGCGTCACAAGCTCGTCTTCGAGCCCGGTGATTGGGTGTGGTTGCACCTACGCAAGGAACGGTTTCCGGAACAAAGGAAATCCAAGCTATTGCCTAGAGGGGACGGTCCTTTTCAAGTTCTCGAAAGGATCAATGATAATGCGTACAAGCTAGACTTGCCAGGTGAGTATGGTGTAAGTGCCTCCTTTAATGTTTCTGACCTAAGTCCTTTTGATCCAGGCGATGATTTGAGGACAAATCCTTTTCAAGAGGAGGGGAATGATGAGGACATTGTTAGCACAAGCAAGAGCACGTGGGAGACTTTTTCAGATCCAATTCAAGTTCCCATTGGTCCGGTTACGAGAGCTCGTGCGAAGAAGTTCAAAGAAACGCTTATTGGGCTGATTCAAGCAACTTGGGCTCAAGCCATTGCATGGAGGCCCATTGAGGGAATTGCATGCGAAAATCAGACCAATAAATGCGTGATTCAAGCTATAGAAGGGATTGAGTAATTTCCATTTCAGTTACTTTCCCATTTTGAGGCGACACATGGCGAGAAGAATTAGTTTTGACCTTTTAATGTCTAGTTTCCTTTTTTCCGTTTCTGGTATTTCTATTATTGTAAGGCTTTTAAGCCATTAAGGGAACTTTCCTTACTTAGTCTAGATTTGACTTTTGTTAAATGAGTTTCCCGAAATTTCCATGGGAATTAGGGGCTGAAAATTCGCATAGGAACCCCTATATAATTGTAACGAATTTCAATCAATGGAGACAAGTAATAACACATAATTTTGAGGTTTAATTCTCTTTAGTTCCTAAACGAACTATTCGAACTTATCGGAAATTTCTGTGGCGTTCATCGACTTATCAATCAGTCCATCCATAGCTGATTGTGGCGTCCTCACATACCAAGACTTATCAATCGGTCTCTCCATAGCTGATTGTGGCGTCCTCACATACCAAGGTTCGTGCTTCTTGTTGGGCATCGGGTCGCGGTTCCATCCAAAACCGGTTAGAAATTTGATCTTGAAAACCAACTTCGGTTAGGATCGCGTCAATTCTTGGCGTGGTTCGTATCAACTAATATGGCTATTTACTTTTTTTTTTAATGCTTCTATACGTATAGAGAATATCATTAATCCCCCCGTGTATACGTAACTCTTGGTTGGGAGGAAAATGAAAAGAAGAAGAAGCGGAGAAGAACAAAAACGTCAAAAAGAAATAGCTTCGTTATTTTATATTATGTGCGGTCATCACGTCAAAAAAAAAAAACACTCTAATGCTGCTGCGAATCTTTAAAAGATCCGCTTTTATATCTGCATATCCTTCTTGCTTTATTCGTGTCTTCTTCAAGGAGAATGGCCCCCCAGTGAGTGTTGCTGGCATCTGTCTGTACGATCCTTTTTCCATCGGATGGGATAGACAATGGTGGTAGGGTCTGCATGATCTGTTTAAGATTCTTGACAGCTGTAGCAACTGCTTTTGATATGTTAAATTTGACTTGATCAAACATAACCGTCGATTTACTTGCAGCATTGTATATAACCTTGCAATCCTATGTTTTCTTTTTCTTTTCTTTTTTTTCAATTATCTTAAATTCTGATGAAAGTTTAATTTCATTCCTTAAATTATAAAATTGAAGATTTGGCCACTGCGATTACTGACAAAGATAATAATTTTTATGGGTCTATTTGAGATAACTTGTGATTTTACTTTTAAAAAGTAAAATAAAAAGCGTGAACTTAAACTTTTTAATTAATGTTTGGATGACGTATATAAAGTACTTTTCAATTTTAGAAAAGTTTTTGGATATGTTTTACTAAATAAATCAAAAGCTCTAATTGATATAAAGAGTAATGTCATTTAAGAATATAGATGAAATTCTTATAGCCTGTTTGGCAAGTCAGTCTGTACTATAATTGGGACTACTTTTTTAGTTATCAACAGTGTAAAACTCTCTCATGCTACAGTAACAATAAAAAAAACACTATAGTGTAAAGCTCTCATATGCTTTAGTAAAAACAGTTTTAATCATCCTGCCAAACACTTAATTAATTTGTTATTCTTAAATTAAAGGTAAAAAACAGGTATAAAAAGCTTTTCATAAGCACCTTTTTTATGAGCATTAAGGAGTTGGTTTGTCCCAAAATGCTTATAAAAATTAAAGCACTTGTGTTAGGCTATTAAACATGTTCAAAAGTTGCTTTTAGAGGAAATAGCCAAAAACTGCTTTTTTAAGGTTTTTTAAGCCATTCTAAACACATAGAAGGATTTACCACAAAAACATTTAATTTACGACTCTAGGTTTTTTAATTTCGTTTTAAATTTAAATTGCAACACAAAAAACTACATATATATATATTTTTTTTGAGAAAAGAAGAAAATGCTCTAAATTATAACGACTCATGCAATTAATAGCAAACTCAAACTAAATACAATAATTTAATATAATTTTTAAGAATAATTTTATATTCTTTTTTGAGGGATATAATTTCATATTTTTTTATATTCTTTTTTTAAGAACAATATATTCTTTCTTTCTTTCTTCCTTTTTTTTTTTCCTCAAATGAATTACACGAGGTTCTAACGGGAGGTAAAGGTAGAAATGGAAAGAATACATCAACAGAAAAGGAAAACACGTTAGAACTGACTAATCTGTAAACCTAGTTCCAACAATGCAGTACTAAGATAAGAACAAGAAAAACTTAGGCAACAACACAGTAATTAATTACTTATTATTAAATAAGTATGTTAGTCCACATATTTATAAGTTGGAAAAAACTTTTCTTTTTTTAAAAAAATTAAAAAAAAAACACAAAAAAAAAAAGAGTTGGCAAAGAGCAAATGGTATTTGTTAGTGTAGTAGTTGTTGGAGGAGAGGAAGAGGAATTACAAAATAAATTCAAGTGAAATTATTTTTTTTTTGTTTTTTCTTATGAGAGAAGGAATTAGAGTTTTATTATTATTGTTGTTGTTAATATTGTTACTTTAATACTTGTGGCTTACTGTACTTCCATTTCTGGACGTACCTATTAGGAATGGTGGTACCTCCAATTTCTTCCGTTTCCACTTTCTCATTGCATATAGACCTCTTCGAAATGGTATCTCTCTCCACACACAAAAACCTAATTCGAATCCATAATGCCGTCAAACCATCTTCTTTTTCCATTATTCAACAATGGCATTTCGTCAGTTCGCTTCATTCCCTTCTTCTTCCGAGCCGCTGGTCCGCCGGAGGTTGTCGGCAGTTTCCACCTCAAACAAATCAAGGGCTAAACACTCACATTTGGATCATATCTGAATATTTGAGACAAAGTTTAAAGGACAGACATACAATATCTTTAAAGGGGTAAATTCTACTAACATTTTTTGTCTTTTACCTAAATTACAAAGAAATTTTTTAGACAAAAATTAATCACACTAACACCCCTGACTGTTCAAAAGAATTATAAAGAGACTATTTTTGTTAGTTGACCATTAATTTTGTTTAAAATGCTAAGAATACCTCTCCAATTATTAAAAAGCATTATTAACTATTTGTGTGGTTTGAAACGATGATTTCCCCTTCTTTGATATTAAAAATGACGACAAAACCAAAACTAACTAATTCTAACAAAACTATAATTTAATTATAAAAATAGTTTATTCTTTATGAAACTTTAAAAATTATAAAAAAATTGAAAAAAAGATACCTTTTGGGATAGAAATAAAAAACATATATAAACTTTTAAAAAAAAAGGTTGAACAAACCAAAGAAAAAACAAATAAAGATTTTCACTCCCTAAGTGCTCTATTTTTTTTAGGCAAAAGATAAAAAAAAGTAGCAAAATTGTTATAAAATAATAAATAAAAAAGGATATTTTTTGAGAAAAATAAAAAAACAGGTATAAAACTTTTAAAAATCTGAAAATAAAAGTAACAATGTGTAAAAAAAAAAGCCCTTTGTCTTTCCTCTCTCCCTCTCCACCTCTCTCCTCTCTCTTATAGAGTTTTCTCTCACAGAATTTGAATTTGGCAATTTAAATTCTGTGAGAGAAATCTCTATAACAAAACCGTATGAACTAAAATATTTCTGGTTTGTACCGGTAAATCAAACGTTACATTAATTATCTCAGACCATTGTTACACCTTTAAAATAATAAATTTAAGTGTAATGTAAACGTTAGGAAAGTGTTGATAGTTGGGGAAAGCTAATATTCTTGGTGTTGCAGTTTCAATGAATGTCATGGTAATAAATGTTGAATAAATGTTATGGTACGGTAGATCATAGATGTGTAACGTCCCGAAATTTATTTAATGTTAATGTAATGTAAATGATGAATTAGTGTGCCATAATTAAAGTTTTAACTTTAATTAGATTATTTGGTTGGATTTTTAGTTTTTGGTTGTTTTGTTAAATTGATGTGTTCAAAAGATTCCTTGTTGATTTAAAATGATGTTTTGAGTTTTAAAACACAACAATTTGTAAAATGTTAAAAATACTCCGTTTTACAAAACTGTGGGCGGCACATGGTTTTCGCACAGTAAAACCGCCCACCGATTTTCTCTATTTATTTTCCTTTCCTCTCTCTCTCTCCTCACTCTCACGAGCTCTCTCTCTCTCTCTCTTCTCTGGACTCTCTCGGCAGCCCCTCTCTCTCAATCTCTCTCTCAAATTTTTGATTTCCATTCGAATCCAAGCTTCGGAACAGCAAGGAGGAAGCTCGGGGACGTGATTCGGCAACCGAGAACGCGGATTGAAGCTTCGATTCGAGGTTAGATTCGAAATTTCTAAACTTTTTACAAAATTTTCGATTTTGTGTGTTTTTGAAATCTAAGTTTGTTTAAGCTTAGAAAACCGTGGATTTGTGTTAAATGAGCTTAGAACAACTAGAATCTAAACCTAGATTGAAGAAAAACGGATTGGATTCAAGATTTTCATTTTTCTCCTCTTTTTCTCATTTTCGGATTTTTGAAGATTTTGAGTTCAAATATTGTTTAAATGATTCCAAACATGTTTTAGAATGTTTTTCTATCAACTATAGTTATTTTTCATGCCTGGGAATTGAGAAAAACAGGTTGGAATTCAGATTTGAATTTTGGGGATCGAGAAACCCGTGGCTGGGATTTCTGGATTTTCCCAGTTCGGCAGGCCGAAGTTCATGTTCGGTAGGCCGGAGTGATGATCGGCAGGCCGGTGTTCTTCCGATCGGCAGGCCGAATCTGGGGACATGTTCGGCAGGCCGAACTTTGCTTCCGGCAGGCCGAACTGTACAGTTCGGCAGGCCGAAGCAGGGCGTCCGGCAGGCCGACCGAGGCATGGAAAATTTTGTGATTTTTACCCGATTTCACTGTTTTGAACCCTGATTTAAATCCCAACCTTATAGGATGATTTTAATGATACAAATGGCACACTAGGACATCATGAAATGATTTAGTAACATAGGATGTTTCGAACTAGATATTGATTGATTTAGTTGGTATCTAGGATTGTTCGTGGTTCCGTGGAGCTAACGTATAGCGGACCGGGATTACGGTGTGGGGTACCGGCACGAGTACTGAGGTAGGACTTCTATCCTATTTCTTTGGTAGCCTGGTTTTGAAATGATTTGGCTTTGAAATGATTTCTATCAAAATGTTTTCAACGGTTGTTTGAAAATGATTTTATCGGTTATATTTTTATATACCGTGACATGAAATGAATTTCATAATGAATGTAATTGACAATACTCGGTAATTGGGTTTTGAATGATAATGATAATAAACACATGGGCATGATGCCATATCAGAGATCGGGTCGTGATCGACCTTGGGGGCAGGTCCCGAAACCCAGCTGGGCCACTACGGTGGTGATATCATGGTTTGCCTAGGTAAAAGTAAACTGGTGTTTTGATTTGACGAGTAGACTGTTCTGTGTCAGAACGGTTCTACTCAATTTATTTATTTATTCAAGTTTCTTTCTGGATAACTCCTGATAATGTTATGTTTCTTTGCATTAAATTATTTTATAAAACTTAGTCCTACTGAGCCTTTCGCTCACGTTTTATCTGTTTTAAATTCCCCCCCTTCTAGGTGGTTTCCCATTTAGGTTTGGAGAAGATTCTTCGAACCGAACTCAGGAGCAATAGGAGAATCTATTTACAATATGTATTTATTAATCAAGGCATGTAAGACTTAACTTTATTTGTACTTGGACTGTAATTGTATTTGTGATATTGTCAGATCCATGTGTGTGCACAAGTTGTGGGTTGTGGAACCCATATTCGCGGTTTTTATTCAATTATTGTTATTTGTTTAATGATTTTAAATTCTTTATAAAATGTGGTGGAAATTCTTCTTAATTTTTATTTAATTGGATTCTTAAACTCTCGGTTTTTAATTAAATTCTCTTTTAATTAATCTAAATATTCCGCCACGTCACCTCCCGTACTCCGGGGCGTGACAGTAACAAAACCGTATGAACTAAAATATTTCTGGTTTGTACCGGTAAATCAAACGTTACATTAATTATCTCAGACCATTGTTACACCTTTAAAATAATAAATTTAAGTGTAATGTAAACGTTAGGAAAGTGTTGATAGTTGGGGAAAGCTAATATTCTTGGTGTTGCAGTTTCAATGAATGTCATGGTAATAAATGTTGAATAAATGTTATGGTACGGTAGATCATAGATGTATGGTCGATCCGGAGGACCATAGCAATATATAGATATATATTTATATTTAGAGTTAATTCTTTGTCATTCATTCAATTTGTTTGCAGGTGGGTATCATGAAACTTTAATGCGTGGGGGCTTTGAAATAACATTAGCCCATCCCCAAACAAAAAGCTTTTGTTACTTGACAGCCTGTCTGGTACTACTATTACACCCGTATTGCGTCGTTTACACATTATGGAGAGACGCTCGTCTAGATTTTGGTTATTTGGCTCCTTTTTTATTTTAACTTTAGATCAGGAATTTGTGTAATTTCTCAGGTTTTTTTTTTTTTTTTTTTGAAGTTTGTTTAAGAAGTAGAATTATTTCTAAGGATCCTGAATTTTCAATAAAAACAATCGCTTCTATTAACTTTCTTAGGGTTGGAGTGGATTGAGTTGTTCTCATAGTAAAAATTTCCATTTAATATACTCCAAGGAAATATTAGGATCATTTATTTCACTTCTTGCTTCTCTTTTTGCCATATGGTACTTACTTATAAAAGTAAAATATAATGTCATTATTTTACTTTTTAGTTACAACCATGCCACTCTAATTATATCCCATCATAAAATAATAAAATTACTCGCTTTTTCTTTGTTATATATATATATATATATAAAGATTAATCTCACAAATAGTCTTTAAGGTCTTTCTCTAGTCTATTTTAGTCCTCAATTTTTAAAGTTTTATTTTAACCCCTAACCTATTATTTTGTTTCAATTTTGATTCTTCCCTTAGATGAATGTTAAATTTTGAACGGAAAAATCATGTGATGGGTACGTGATTGAGACTAAAATTGAAGAATCTAAAGTTCAAAGACCAACAATGAAAAACATCTAAAGTTCAGTGACCAAAACTAAAAAATATCTAAAGCTTAGGGACCAAACTAAAAAAGTTTAGGGACCATTTGTGGACATCAATTTTGTTTTTTTAATTAGTTCTAAAACAAAAGTTGATGTTAAATAAATGAAAATAAATTGAAGGTTAAAACATTATATTAGCTTGTGTTCCATGTTCACATAGCTAACATCTATTCAAAGTGTCACGAAACAAATTATTTAAAGCCATGTACAAGATTCAAAAGATTATAAAAATAAACAAATAGGCTCCTGCAAGGCCTCTAAATTATACATCCGACCTTTTTGTTTTGATGATTTTTTGTCATCAACTTTTTATATCAGTTTAAAAGGTTTAGCTAATTAAACTAATAAAAAGAAACAAAATTAATGTCCACAAATTGTCCCTAAACTTTAGATATTTTTAGTTTTGATCCTTGAACTCTAGATATTTTTTGTTTTAGTCCTGAACTTTAAATTCTCTTCAATTTTAGTTTCAATCATGTGCTTTGTACATGATTTTTCTATCTAAAATTTAACAATCTTATAACGGAAGAACCAAAATTAGAAAAAATGATTGGTTAGAGACTAAAATGACACCTTTTAAAACTTGGGGACGTAAATGGGATTAGAGATAAACCTTGGAGATTACTTGTGTGACTAAGTCTTGTATATGTATGTACTTCCCTAACTTTTCTCTCTCCCTGTCTTCTCTTTTTTCTTTTTTTTTTCCTTGTCCTTTTTAAATTCGGATACAAGTTCAAACCCTGTTAGAAAATACATATACCGTTACGACCTTTTTTTATTAGATCCATTAATGTATATAATATCATATGTATACTTTTTTACGCATTAATATATATCGTGCACAGATTTAGTAACAAAAAAAAAAAAAAACTCTAGGGTACGTTTGATCTAGGGAATGACCATTGAAATAGAATAACAATTTTTAAAGTCAAGTCATTTCGATGTTTGGTTGGACAAAAAGTCATAGGAATAGCCATTCTAATTATTTCATTAAAGTGGTTGAATGGCCCTAAAATGAACCTATTAAATGACAATTTCCTTCCAAAACTGATATTAATTAGAAAATTTTCTCCTTAAATTATTCCTCCTAATGTTCTAAGATTTATTTTATCTATTCTAATGATTAACCAAACATAATAGTTGTGATTCCAATATTAATTTCAATGTCTAACCAAATAAAAAAAATATGAATAAACTATCTTTGTATTCCTATTCCTATGCTATTCCATTAAATCAAACGTCACCTTATATAAATGTTTGCAATTACGCATATATACTTACAGGTTATATTTTTAACCTTTATAACACATTATTATATATTTTTAAAACTGGTTCCAAGTCTAACGTAATTTAAGGAAGAAAAAAGAACAATAATAAATATAAAAAAAGGTCACAACGTATATAAAAATAATAAAAAATATTAGTAATGTATTATGCTGAAGTTTTTTTTTTGAAGGATTATGCTGTAGTTTTATAATATAATTAGGGTAATATAGTTGTAATTAAGAGGTCATGATGACGGATCATTGGTCATATACAGGTCATTAAGATTAGCGGCCAAAGGACCAAATGAGAATTGGTTAAGCTGAATTCACGGCAAATTATTTTCCATAATTCACAGTTAACAAAATTAAACTTTATCTCTCTTAATGTCCAAAATAATAATAATAAAAAAATTAACATTCTCTATTGTGTATTTCAATGATCTCTCTTCTTTCTTGTGATCTCCTCTCCTTTTCTCCAAAAATGACTGTAATGTAATCAAAAATCACTGCAATCCAAACCCTCCCTTCTTCTTCTACCAACCCTAAAAGGGTTTTTATGATTATTAGTTTTCTTGCAACATACGTAAGAAAACAATAGTCATAATGAGCCTAAATTGCCTTACTTGCCAAGTTTTGAAAAGAACAAACTCGGACTGCGAAAGGGATTATGCCCCGGAAAAGTACTCCAAGAAGCTTTTCCGTCCGGAGGTTCGTGAGAGAAGCTGGTCAGGGAATTTAGGGCCACCGCCGTCTCATGATGATAAAATGACAAACGGATCAGCAGTGATAGCACAAAAGAATGTGCAGAAATTAGGTCATCGGAAGCTGCACAGTACCGGAGTCCTCGCAGGCCAACGAAGTAATCCTGAGCCGAGGTTGGTTAGGAGCTCCGGGATGAGAAGGGATTGGAGCTTTGAGAATTTGAGGGAGAGGGAAGAGAAGAAGGGAAGAATCTCTTGATCATATAGGACGTTATTAATAATTTATTTTTCTTTCTGTTTATACTCTTTTTGCCTCTACTCTCTTTGATTTGCAATGCTTTTTTTTTTGTTCCGCCCTTAATTTGCAATTCTGTTAACAATTTAAATTTATTTTTTTAAAAAAAATAAAAAGTGGGAAAAATTATTTCTTAAGAAATATTGTACGTAATTATTTTGATTAAAAAAGCTAATGGATAATATTTGAACTTCTCATTTTTGTAAATAGAAAACACAATACATTAAAATTGCCCCGAAAAACCTTTTTTTTTTTTTTTTTTTTTTAATAGCAAGTGTTAGACGCGTCTCTAAATTCAAATCCAATCAATATTTTCGCTTTGTGCAGTATTGATAGCAATTGCCTAACATACGTATATATTCTTGTCATGCCATGCACAAACGGTTTTTAGATAAAATAGTTTAGCTATGCTTTACCAAATCTCAATCAATCTTATCATTCATGAATTGTTGGAATCAAAATCACATCTAGACTAAAAAATTGAAATTAAGATCATAATTTTTAGTAAAAATTTGCTCATATTATACATATGGCAAATCATGATATTTGCTACAAAGGTATTTAAAAATTTTAAAATTTTACTGAACTGTTGAAATATATAAATTTTGCTATAAAGGTACAAATCTTGCTATAAATTTTTAATGGGGGTACAAATCATGAATTTTGCCTATTATCCCAAAAATAATTTTCAAAATTCTTAAATGGGTTAATATATTTCTTACAGTTTAGAGCATCTGAGTGGAGAGAGTTAACGAACAATAAATTTACTTAACATATTACAAGGTGGCCAAAGCCTGAACCCTCGAATCATTTAACATAAAATAAAAAGTGAATTCAAAGAACTTAATTTAATAATAAAATAATATATGGATAGATTTTCTATCATATGAAAGGATAAAGTCTAGCTACGGAAATGTCTCAGTTAAAGTTTTTAATATATTGGAGTCAATACAATATTATTCTCAGAAACGTGTTGGTTTTGAAGACAACCTTGAAACAGATATGTTTCGGATCGAGTTTGTAATAATGATTATTTAGGATGCTCATCCAATTCAATCTAGTCTATTTTAGAAATGAATATCTTATTCAATCAAATGTTGGTTTTTAAAAATTTCATCCAATCTAATCAAATAGTAGCATATCATCTAATTCTATTCAATCTGGTTGAGGTCAATTTATATTGTATTAGTCAAATCGGTTTTCAAGTTACAGTCTTTGTATATTTTCTCCTCTTTTTTTTTTTTTTCATGTTTTGACTTAGGCATATCATCTTTTTAATATAGTTTAACTACAACTGAAAGGGAAAAAAAAAAAAAAAAAAAAAAGAGGGAGAGAGAGCAAATATCAACATCTATAAATCTAAATACACATATAACTCTAAGTTAAAAACTTTAAAGTTGATTCGACATCTAACATTTCAAAGAAAATAAAGTCTTAAACTGATGAGCATAATTTGTTCAAGCTTCAAAACACACACACACACACATATATATCCAATTCTACATGCCTACTTCTCTATTTGATAATGACCATCAATAGCACTCTTTTCAATCCAGAAACATACCAAGTTGGAAAAAAAGTGAAAGAAAAGTTGGTAGAATGGATATTGCATATATATTACGAGATTTATTTGGTGTGTACAAGTATAGACAAAATTATAAGACCCTTTAAAAAAAAATTATAAGACTTCAATTTTGGACCAATAATATAAATACATATAGGTAATATAAACAAAGGTTAGATTGGATTGGTTTAGATATTTTGAAGATAAAATAAATATCTAATTCAATGTATGTCGGTTTTTAAGAATTGATATCCAATCCAATCCATTTGAGGTCGATTATCCGTGAAAAATAGATTGGATTGGATTTGATCGGTCGATTTAGTTGATTGAATCGATCCGATGAACACTCCTACATAAACACCTAAACAAGGCACCGGAAATTAAAAGAATTCATATATGATGCAGACTGCTAGAGCTATAGAGAGAGCAATTTGGTGATATTATTTTTTTCCTTTCTTTTTTTAATTAGTTGAATGGTATAAAATAACCCTTAATTTTCTAGGTTCCTATAAGGGTACAACTTCATCAATTTTTTTTGCCTGGTGCTAATTATAATTCCTTTCCCTTCGTTCTCCAGAGAATTCTCAGTCAGGTTTTTGGGTACGCAGTTTTGAACAATCAGATATTCATTAAATGCTTTTTTAAATATGTTATTACGTGACAGTTTATAGCCATGACTTACTAACATGGGGCTTTTTATTTTGTTTTCTCACTCAACCATCATAATTCTTTAATATCTCCACCTCTCACCAGATATTTGAAATTTGTTGTTTGCTTTTGACTTGGCCCCTTTCTTATTGCCTTTATGTGTGTTTTTTCAGACTAGGCACAGATGTAATCTAGCAAAAATATTAAACCAATTTGAAAATCTTTGTTTAATGTTGCTCCATTTTAGGCTATGGTCGTATTCATTACATAAATAAACCAAACAATTATAACTCAAGGAAAACAGACCAAAAATAAGCATGCATTCTAGAACTCACAAACTGGGTGAATTTACTCCATTTTTTGATAATGGTAGCTAGGCTAAGCGGACCAAACCCCTTTAAAAAAAAAAATTAGAAACATTCTTGATCGTGCCCCTTATTTTAAGGTCAATTCTGCTTTGCCAATTTTAAAAGCTCCCATATTGTCCCTGAATTTTGAATTAGATCTATTTAATCCTATTTGTTAGATTTTCTGTTAAAAACAAACAGAAAAAGAGGCGGTTAAGGGGTCATATGGTCTTTTTCTTTTGTTTAAGACATTTATTATAGCAGAAGAGATTAAGCACGATTAACTCATCTCTTTTTCCATCTTTTCTTACTGAATTTCTAATAGGAAATGTTAAGCAGATCTAATTAAGTGTTAAAGATAAAATGAGAGCAAAAGTCCATTACATAACACGCCTCAAGTGACGTCTACAAAAGTGCCCAAAATAATTTGCATAAACATGTGTACTTCCACACTTATTCGATAAACAGGATTTTTAACTTCAATTTTATTTCATTCTCCTTTTGCTTTAAGTAAAAGTATTTCTTCCTTCACAGGTACTAGATCCCAAACTAAGCTTACTTTTTGGTCTTTAATTACCTTGTTGATCTTTCTTTATCTTTCATTTTACTAAGTTACTTTTTAAATTAACACCCTAATTTTAATATATAAAGTTATACATTCGATAAGATCGAAAACCGAAGGTAAAGTTTTTAAATTAACCTATAACAGAAGGTATAGAAAGATAGATAATCCTAAACACAATTTCACATCTATGCCAAAGTAAACAATTAGGCAAAATAGTCTCTTCACGTTTATACAAGCCATCTACCCTTTTGAAATATAACAAGTCCCTTGCATCTGCAAATTATTGAATCCGCTTATTTGCAATAAAAAATAACAAATAAAAAAATGGCAATGCTCTCATTATTTACTTATATAATACTTGAGCACCACATCTCTTAACCATCCAATCTTAAATGAAAAACCCAACAAATAATTTTTATTAGGAAACCAGTCATAATCCCTACTCATGAGAGTAACAGGAATAAAGGAAAAAACCATAGTGGTTCGCTCCCAATATGAGAATTGTGTACTTTTACAGTTGTCAGTTTATAAAACTGGCTACCACAAAATTCGTTTTATAATATGAAAATTAGGGCATACAAATGATAGTTGAATACTTAAAAATACCCAAAAACTCGCTACAAAACTCAAAATTTGAAATCAATTAGGTCAAACCATGGTCCAGGAAGAAAAGTATGGAGTAAGAAAATGAAGTACAAGTGTGAAAAAAGAATGTAATATAAACATCAAAGATAAAGCAGATGATGGGAAACTGTTCTATAGTTATATAGTACAATGTTCAGTATTGCCATATAACATATCATGATCTTTTACCATTGCCTGATACTTGTGAGTGAACCCCTTATCACAGCCTAATATTGTCTTTCAGTGTAGTTAATTTGTTATGCTCCAAGCTATGAAATCTGATCGTCTACAAATCTCAACATTTTCTTTCACTGCACATGTTCCTAAATTACATCTATATCCGCAACAGCATAAAGTTCCCCGGCATACAGAGAAATTGGGAAAAAAGAAAAAAAGCATTCTGAAAACCATACCTAATCTACTTACCATACCATCAGAATCACGGTAACGGAATTTTCTGTTGCCTACCTTTAAGCTTTCTTCTTTCTTGCTTCTGCTTTCCAATCTCTTCGACCTGGTACAGTTCTGTGTGTTATGTTATTGACAATGTCGAGAGATTTTTCCGGGTGTGATTCACTTTGAACTGGTAAATCCGCCTTAGTCCCGGACGACAAGCCCAAGGTCTGACTCTCGCTGCTCAAAACCGGAATGGTGATTGCACTACCATTAGAAGACGCCTCTGAATTCTTCAAAATGTGAGCCCTCCTTGCGTCTTTTTTCCAATCCCTTCTGCAATGCACGCGGGAAGTCCATGTGGTAATGACACTGTTAGGTTGCAGTTCTGCTACCGGAGAAGTTGGATGTTCTACAACATTAGACTTCTTTAAATCTGCTTCAAGACGCTTCCGAGCTCTATATCTACGCTGCCGTTCTCGATTCTTCATGCGACGTGTCATAATATCATTATGACTTGTGGAATGCTGTTCCTTTTGACTAACTAGTTCCACATTTAAACTGCCTTGCATTTGAGAAGCATTCACACTTTCTCCGTTTTCCATTCCGGTTATAAAGTTAGCACCTGTGAGGACAAAATTCAAATGAAAGGGAACCAAAAATAATACTTTCGCAAATGTTTCAACAAGTGAAATTGCAAACCACGTTTCTTACCATTGAAACTAAGCTTCTTAACAGTTGTTGAAAACTCCTCAATCAAAGAAATACGCTCTTTAATTGCTATGAGAGGAATACAGCTTGTACTTTCAACAAATGAACAAAAAAACTGCAGCAGAAATTTGGCATCAGAAAACATATACTGATATGGAAAATAAAAGATCTCCATTCATAACTTCCTCCTAAAGTGTGTCTTCAAAAGTAAAATATAGAGGTTAATTCCAAATTACAACCACAGCAATCTGTGCCAAGCATGTCTTCTTTTCGGGTTTAATACTTCTTTTATATAAATGTCGTAGGACAAAATTATTGATCCTTGAAAAAGAGCACCATAAAGTACCTGTTTCTTACTTGGTATCTATCTTAAATCCACAAAAACTTCCCTGTAATGTGAACTCATAGGAGACGCAAGCATAAGCAAGCATTAGAGGCCACAGGTTTGACCCTTATAAAGTAGGTGGGCAATATGAACAACACTTACAAAGTGGGTGGGCATTATAACCAATCTTTTAAAAGATTCGCTAACAATCTGATATTGTAAATATGATGCCAAAGGTTTGACCCTAAGTGCATATTTACTAATCCCACCATTATCTAATGTTATTGCCACTCAGTGGCAAGGAAGATCTTCATCACACAAAGACATTCAATTAAACTGATATAAGTTTACATGAATTCAATAAACTATACAACTGCAATCATTGCATATCAAGGAGACATCTAGAGTCTACTTAACCATTTAAGTAAAATCAATTTTCCCCTAGTGTAACATCGGTGAAATTCTACCCTTCCCCTGTGTAATTAATCAATATTAACGGCATCAAAAGAACATATTCTCAACATGATATTTGGAGAAAATAATATCATTATTATCATCAATTATCAAAAGCAAGAATACTGAGATAGAATGATTTAAAGTTTCGTCCCTATGAAAACTAAACCGCAACCGGTCAAAGAGTTATAACTTGGAACTTATATATTATTTTATTTCATTTAACCATTTTTTTTTAAATTGGGGAACTTATATGCACTTGATTAATATTGATTAAGGTCAAGGTTTTTAGTCTCATCTGCAATTCTCTTTCCGTTGGAACAAATTATATAATTTTATATTAACATTGATAAAACATCGCTTATGAAAGATATTTCTTAACTTTGATACAACTACATTATGACTCATCAATAGTTCAACAAATCAAAAGCTCGTTAAACATGATGGCTGCTAAAGACTGTGATTAAAGCGTAAGAATTGTTTAATGGCTGCTAAAGACTCTGATTAAAGCGTAAGAATTTTCGCTCTATGGAAATGAAAAAAGATGAGAAGATTCTTACCCTTGGAAAAATCCTTCAATATCTATATATTCAAGATAGAGCACCAAGTTCCAAAACCACTTCTTTAGCTTTTGCAGCCTTTCAAGCCTGCAATACATTGTTTGCCATTGATATTTTGTTATGCATAATCGAGTTATTAGTTACACCATACAAAAACAACCAAACCAACGGCAATCTCGGCCTCTACCATACCTATTCACCTTAATTACCAACGAAAAATTTACAACCACCACCACAAAAACAAGTTGCATTCACAAGCCATTCAACCAAGAAAAAAATAAGAACCATTATCTTAGTCATTACCCAACTGAAGAAATTCCTAATCTACAGTTGCTAATAGCCGAAACCCAAGAGCTACTCAAAGTTTTAATCAACAAGAAATGAAATACTAACTCTGATAACATGCCTTCGACGCAAAACCCATCTCACATTCTCCTGTTTTTACATGTAATATATTTCCCATAAATTTGTGCACTAGCCCATAATGTTACAAAGTACAAAGCATTTCTTATAGGTCTAATTTTGATTAATTAAGCAATAAAAATGGATTCTTTGGCATGCGATAATTTCAAAGCTTCTATGCATAGTAAAGAAATTAGCATTTGAGAACAACACAAAAATTATTTTTTCCCCTTTTTCAGGCAATAACTACATTACTGAAACCCAATAAAGAAAAGGGAAAAAAATCAGCTATACGTTCTTATTTGGAAAATATGTTTGCGTTTATTTGATTAACAATCGTTATTGCTTTTGTTTTGGGTTTTTTTTTTTTTTTTTTGGGTTCTAATTGTCAAGAGGAAAAAAAAAAGAAATAACTTGAAACAAAAAACTGAAAGAGATAGAGAAAACCCAAAATCAATATTTTTGTTCTTACAACTGAAAGCTTAAGGGGAAAACAAAAAAAAAAAAAAAAAAAAAAAAAAAGAGAAGAAAAGACATAAACGAAACAATGAATATTACCTTGAGAGAAAGGAGAGATATGTTTGTCATCATGCAAAGAAGCTCCTTTTTGGTGAGATTGAGGACTTTATACAGAGAAAGAAAGAGAATAAATGAATGGAAACAAAAACGGAATTTTTTTTGGTTGCTGTGAGAAGAAGAAGAAGAAGAAACGAATGAAAGCCCCTTATGTTGTCTCTGCGAGACACGAGCCCAGGAGTCCCGCACATTGCACGGGCTGTGTGAGTCTCTTGCATTTTTTCACGTTCTTTTAGTGACTATATATATAAAATAGTGCAGTCAGCCAGATGGGTGCTGGTTCTGTTGGCTAGCACGTGGGTCTCATAGCATCTGAGTTATCAGGGGGTCGAGAGTTCGAGCCTCTTTCACCCCATAATCCCATTTTATTTCCTTCGCCTCTTGTTTTCTTTCTCTTCTTTTTTTTTTTTAAATGAAAGGGCAAAAATTAATAATTTCGAGAATTCTCTTTTTAGCCTGTTTGGCGTCTTTTTTTCTTTCTCTTCTTTTTTTTTTTTTTTAAAGAAAAGGCAAAAATTAATAATTTAGAGAATTCTCTTTCCAACCTGCTTGACGTCTTGATCATAACTAATAAATAGTGTAAAATTCTTAATAACTATAATAAAAAATAAATAAATAGTATAAAACTCTTAACAACTATAGTAAAAAGTAAAAAAATACTACAGTGTAAAGCTTTCATATGATACAGTTTTAAAATCAACATTTTCAATTCCAAATTCTCTCCCAAGCATTTTATTTGTTTCCATGAGTTTTTCCTTTTCCTCTTTTTTTATTTAATTTTTGTGGTGAGGTTAAGACAATTTTTAATGCAAAGCGCAAATGTCAAATTGCAATAAATTTCTAAGAAATATAGCTTGTTGAATACATTTTGGAGAGTATATAGGAACCAACTTAAAACTTGGAGTTGGAACTTTACATAATAGCATGTGAGAGCTTTAATTATAATATATTTTTGTTTTATATTGTAACAGTTGAAACTTTGGCGTTAGAATTTGTTTTCTAAGCACTCTCTTGCTTATTATTTTTTTAATAAAAATTAGCTACTCTTGGTAAATATGTTGGACTTTTGGTTGTGAGAACTTCTATTGGGAACTAATTCCTATATCCTGCTCATTTAAACACTTCAACCTTATTAAATCTCAAAGCAAATAAACTAAATTAAATCCTCAAAAACATTTTTTTTAAGGAGTTTCTCTTTAGAATTTAACTCTATGTCACACTCCATGTGTTTTACAATGTGTGTGTGAAAATATGTAATCGAGTCAGAATAGGTGAGCTTCTCCTACCCCACCCCACCGCTGACTTGGGGTTAATTTTGACCAACCCACCTATACCCCATATAAAGTTCTTCGTACATGTTCTATTAATAGTAGATGGGTATCCACAGGTATTCATACCTAACGATAATAAATATTTGGAAGAATCTGAAGAAAGGGTCAAAAAAAATTAAATTGAAGAAATGATTTTTTTTTAATCAAAAAATATTTCTTTTGTAGATAAATTGTCTCAGTTTTTTTAAAAAAAATAAGAAAAATGACTGTAATAGGATAAAGAACCTCAACAGGATAAAAAAAAACTGGAACCATTTTAATGTTTAAAATGCCATTTTTTTATGCCAAAAACTGACAAAAAAAAAAGGTCATTGACCAAAAAATATTTTCCCAAAAAATCATTTTTACAAATCCTTCGAAATATTTTGAGGGAAGGGGGCTTGCAAGCTCATGGTAAGTCGATTGACAATGTAATGGCAAATTCAAACGGAACTGATAGGACATGATGATAAGAAAAATAGAACCAGTAGAACTTAGTGGTGTGATCTCTTATATATATATATATATAGCTTAACCTAAATTAGAGGATAATAAACAATTTATCCGTTGTTGGGATCTAAATCTTTTGCTTCAATTAGTTTACTAATTACAGTGGCCAAATCCTACACATTGTCATGTATGTTCACCAAAATCATCTTTAACGAATTTTGTTATCTCTTGTGTCCAATATTGTAGAGGTCAACACAAAAATAAAGAAGGCAAAGATTTACGTGGTTTGGTAAAATTGCCTACATCTAGGAGATAGGGAGAAGAAATACTAACAATTTTAAGATTACACACTCAATAATCTTTCACAATCTCTCTCTTTACCTAAAACACCATACACTCTTTGTTTATCTCTCTTCTCACTTTTCTTTCTTTCTTTCTCCCAAAAAAGGAGGCAATCTTAATTACTTTCTTCTCCTCTCATCACTTGTCTATTTACTCAAAACCTTATGCATAATATTTATTTATAGACTTTGAATGAGCCATAATTTTAATCGTACCCTAATATCAAAAATTAATAATCTAGCCTAAGAAAATAAAATTTGAGTTGTACCTGACAAACTCCACCTTGATTCAAATCCTCCTAAATTATAAATCTCGGTATCCAATCTTGACACCCAGCATCGCACCCCACATAAGTAAAGTGACGCCCATGCAAGCTCAACAAGAATAGAAAGTGTCAAGTTCAAACTCTTATTAAACTTAATACGAGAAACGGACTTCTTTTTCTTCATTGCCATAAGTCTCCAGCATCTTGCCTTTATCTTCTTCAACGATCATCACCTTGTTGTATACTTTTACCCTGCAATTTCTTTCACAAAAGATTACTCTACCTTGGTGTGGCTCAGTCCTCATAGCTCCACCTACAACTGTCGTCCCAATTAACTTCTACAAGTTTTTTTGTCTTTTCACTCTTTATAGCAACCAAAGCACCTTTCTTATCTCCCATAAAACCATTTTTAGTATTACACTCACAACGCAAAAGTGTCTAAAGCTCCCCAAGAAATTAAACTTCCCATTGATTGAGGAATATGCCTAACATTCGTCAACGTCCTCATGACACCATCAAACATCTTCATCGTTATAGTACTTATTTCCACTTTAGCATTGGAATCAATGGTCTTTAACAAAGTACTAACATCACAAGGCTTATAAGAATTAATCCATTCCTCATATGGGCACGTATAAAATGAACATCCATAATCCAAAATCCAAGAGTTGGGAATATTTTCACCAGTAATGATAGAATAAACATCATTTTCACTGTCATACGTGTTGGCAACAACTTTTACATAATATGAAGTTTCTTGGTTTTCTTGCTTTCTCTTTTCCTCAAGTTGCTTGCTAGCTCTTCACAATAGTTCTAATATGCCTTTTTTTTTTTTAATAATAGTAGTAATATTCAATATCCTTCCTAATTAATTTGAAGAGATTGAGAACGATCATCTATCCTATCATAGTATCTCCCTTGTGACATACTCCTACCCCTATTCGAATATAACTTCACTACCCAAACTTGTTCAATGTGAGACAAACTACTAGGTTGCTTCATATTCGTAGTCTTTAATAGAGCAGTCGTCACCTCATCCACAGTCAACGTAATATTTCTAACCAAAGGTGTAGTCATCAAAGTATTATATGATTTGGGTAAGAAGGCCAACAAAATCATAGCTTTACCTAACTGTCAAGCCTCGGAGTATAGGAGGTGACGTGACATGTTAATTAAGTTAATTAATTAAAAATGTAATTAAAACGTAAGTTAAAGAATTTAATTAATTAAGGAATACGTGATAATTTAAAACCCTTTTTAAGCAAACATTTATAATAGTCAAACAAATAAGATAAAACAAAATGAAACAAAATAATAAAGAAAGAAGAAATATGCGTTGGGTCCCACCGACCCACAACTTGTGCACACATATAGTATCAACAATATTTAAATTACAATCACAGTCCAAAATAGAAAGAAAAATCAAAATAATACATGCCTTGTTTAGTTATACAAATAACCTACTTAGGTTTTTTACTGACGGCAAGTCCGATCTGTGGACTCTTCGTCAATCCTAAGCAGGGTTTTACCTAGGGGAAAAGTTTTTAAAACAAATAAAATATGAGGACTATGTATTAAAAATAGATAAATGATTTAATTACAAAATTTATCTTTCAAAGAAATAATTAGAAAACAGAATTAAATAAATAAAATTATTTAAGAAAGTCTTATTAAAACAGTTTGTCTAGAAAGCACTTTTTTATCTTTCTTGGGCAAATCATAGTTATCACCACTATAGTGGCCCAGCTGGGTTTTGAGACCTGCCCCCCAAGGTCTCGCGCTACATGAGCCGATCTTTGACATGGCATCATGCCCTTATATTTATTTCTATTATTATTTAAAACCCATTTACCAAGTATTTTTATTTATATTCATTATGTGATTTGTTATGAAAATCACCTTAATCTACTGTTTGTAAAGACAATCCAATAAAAAACCTTATTCCATCAATCATTGAAAACATTTTGAAAGAAATCATTTTTAAGGCCAAAAATCATTGTAAAACTTGGCTACCAAGAAAAGGGGTAGAAGTCCTGCCTCAATATCCGTACCAATGTCTAATACCGCAGTCCCGATCCACTATACGTTAGCTCCACGGAACCATGAATAACCTTAAATATATAAACTAAGTCTATCAGTATCTAGCTTAAGATATCCTATGTTACTAAGCCATCTCATGGTGTCCTAGTGTGCCACTTGTGTTTATAAAATCATGTTGCAATATTAAAATCTCAATCGAAGTTCAAAATAGTGAAAACAAATGAAAAATGACAAATTCTCATGAAGCCTGGTCAGCTTGTCGGGTCCCCTGGTCCAACCAACCAACTTGGTCCGGTCGGCCGAACTTTTCCAGGTTTGGTCTGCCAAAGGTATGAGTCCGGCCTGAAGTTCGGCCTGCCAAATTCATGAATCTAGCCTGCCGAACTGAAAAAATTTTGAAAGTTTCCAGAATCAGGTCTTGACCTCCCCGAGCCCAATTCTTATTTTCATCTATTTTTCTCAATTCCCAGGCATAAAAAACACTCATAGATGATAGAAAATAATAATAGAAAGCTTTTAAACTAGTTTAAACAAGATTTGCATAGAAAAATCCAATAAAATCCGAAAATGAGAAAAATAAAAAATCTTAATTTAAATACTTTTTTAATCAAACCAAGCTTAGATTTTAAACGTTTTAAGTTTCTCTAATTTAGATTTAGGAATATTAAAAAATTTAGAAAAAGTTTAGAATTTGAAAACTAACATTGATTTAGTCTTTGATTCAAAGTTGTGGTTACTAAACCACGTTCCCAAACTTCCAATTTGACTGAGGATTGGAGTTTAAACTCAAAAATTTTTATATCAAGAGAGAGAAGAGAGAAAGAGAGAGGCAGTGAGTGAGGGAGACGAGAGAGAGAGGGAGAGTGAGCTGAGAGAGAGAGAGAACGAGAGTGAGTGAAAGAGAGAGGGAGAGGAGGGATTAAATAAAGAAGAGAGGAGGCAGTTTTCAGTAAGAAAACCATGTACAACACATAGATTTCAAACGGAACGTGTTTAGTATTTGACAAATGTTTTGTTTTAAAATTTAAAATAACAAATAAAAATAATTAATAGTAGTTAAGAATCATTAAAATAATTAAAAATAACATTAATTTGAAAAATTTTTAAAATAGGCAAATTTAGTTTAAAAATACATCATGGTATACTAATTCACCATTTTACACATTAATATCACTTAATTAAATTTCAGGCATTACGCTATCTCATCAGTTATGACATCTACACTTTAAAACTAAGTTATAATTATTTGCATGACTCCCAACATCAGTTTTCTCATCCATCTTTAACCTGTTCAATTGCTTCTTTATAACACTACATACTTTTTTTCCTAATTTTTTAAGGGATTTTGACATATGGACATTTTTTTCAATTTTTTCATAACTCAGAAGGTGATGTTTCATTCATAACACTATACTTTAGTTCAGGAGGCAAATTCAAATGAATAATGCTTATTGCTCTTGTTCCAATTTTTCCCAATCTTCATCTTTTTTTTTCATTCTTTTTGGTTTTTTCCCCTGGGGTGCTTTTAGAAGTCCCTTCTTTATCAAAACATCTTTCACTATACTAAATTTTTTTGGCCAATCTTTCAAACTTTATTTCAGACATTATTTTGACTTTTAATCTTTAACTACAGCTCTGATATCACTTGTTGGAAAAAAACATACCCCTATATTTACACAATAGAAAAACATGCTAAAATATCAATCAACATAAAAACCAGTAAGATAAAGATTTACGTGCCTCGGTCAAATTACCTAAGTTCACTAACTTCAAGATTACACACTCAATAGTCTTTCACAATATCTTTCTAACCAAAGCTTCTTACACCTTTTGCCTATCTCTTTTCTCTATTCTCTCTCTCTCTCAAAAAAAGAAGACACGCTTGCTTTTTTCCTTCTCTCATCACTTGTCTATTTACACAAAACACTTAATTATATTCTTTCAATAAGCCACAATTTTAATCATATCCCAATCTCAAAAAATAAAAACCTAGCCCAATAAAATAAAATTGATTCATACCTAACATATATATATATATAATATTTGGTGCATGGTGCACTGGTGTGGCATATAATGCTTTTGTTATGGATGTGTTTTAATACGTAGGTATTATCTGGTTTTGGGTTGTATGGTTCAACGACTGAGAAGCTGGTTATTGTTGTCATTATTGTTGAAGCATTGTTGATCATACTTTCGTTTGCGGTTATCTTGTCATATCAATTGGCTTTTCTGCGTAACATGATAGAATATTATTTTATAAATGCACCCTAAATCATAAGACCTTTTATCTTTTTCTTGTTTTACCCAAAATGCTCACTAATTGTTTAAAACGGTCCATTTCACTTTTTTTTAAGAACGCTCAAAAATGTTTCTTCCTATTCACTTCCGTCTATATCACAAATGGATTTGCTAACATGGTACGTCATGAGGGCACATTGAAATCTGTCACGAGATACATTGAAAACCCATTTATGAAATCGAATTTTAAAATATGATTAAAACATATTTGTCACTTATAATTAACAAAAATTCAATTCTAAACTTTGATTACATTAAAATTAACAGCTTCTCACAAAAAAAAAAAAAAAAACAAACAAACACATTGAACTTCACTTTATTTTAATTTAACTTTTGATTATAAAACGATGCAGTCTGTTTTAAATCACTGTCTAGAGGTCAAGTAAAAGAGCGGTCAAATTGACTTTTATAGATTTTTTTGTTGAGGTTTTCTTTAACCTTTTTTTTTTTCCAATTTTTGTGGGGAAAAAAACATTGCATACGCATGGGTCAAGGATGGTTCCAAAACTACAAGAAATAAGAGACCGACGATTGGAAAGAAATGAGACTACTTTTCGCGATCAACTAACTCACTTGGTGAAGGGGCCTCTCGGATTCTGTTCTCTATTGCGTACGTAGGTTTTTTTATTTTTTGTGTCTTAAAAATTAAGACTGAAAAAATAAGATATATATTATTTTATGTGTAAATATGTACTGTAAAAATTTGAAAATATACATAAATCAATTACAGCGTTGTATATATCGTAGGTTTTGGTTTTCCCAACCAATATTGGTGTTCCCAAGGGGGCATAGAGTAAAGATATGGAAAATATTAAACACCTCAAAATACTAATTATTATAATTATTAGTAACTAATAAGATGTTTGAGAAATACGGTTTAAATCAATAGCTTTTAAACTAATTTTTGTTAAAAACACGACAACGTGTAAGAGGTTTATAGTATACCTCATTTTTTCTTGACACCGTAGTATTTAAGAGCTTTGCATTATAGTAATAAAAAATTTTGGATGAAACTGAGATTTCTAAAATCACTATAAGTTAAACAAATTACAACTGTTCTCTATGAGTTCCTGCACACTGAAAACATTACATTCTAGCATTATTATTAACATTGTCAAAACTATCCTTCTCGATGTCAAAACTATCTTTCTCGATGCATGCAATTAAATTTGCTTTTATCCACTGATCATCCATTTGATTGCATACTAAATTCTTCACAATATTCATAACAGAAAATATCCTATGAATGGTAGTTTACTGACCCGAAGAATCAGCATCAATGTCATAAGTATGTAAACTAATCGGTATATCTTTTAGTAAGATTCAAGAAATATAAATGGTTTATGAAGTTAGTATAAATTCTCTAGTTTTTCTTAATAACAAAACTTCTAATTTTTTTATTCAAAAGAAAAAAAAACTCATTAAAAACCTAGAGAAGAAATAAAAATTCTCATTCTTATACCTGTTGTCTTCACAACAGAAGCAAGCACCTAAAAAAAATTCAATGAGTAAATTAGTAATACTGGACACCGTTCATTCTCCCTTTTTTTCATTTTCTTTTGTCCTTTCTTTCCCTCCACGGCTCCACTCCAATGTATACTCGTTAGTGTCATTCTATAATTATTATTATTATTTTAATTTTATGTATGGGCCGGGTCAAAGATTGATGGAAGATGTTGGGCTTTTCTTTGACCTAGGAGAATGCGAGGCTAAATGAGACAAATGGCTCAATTATATTTATTAAATTAAAATATAACTTTAATTTATATAAATTTTATAAATATTTTAAAATAATATCATTAAAATTATTACTATGTAATTATATAGTATAATATATGATATTATTAAGATAATTACTATGTCATTAAAGACATTTTTAAAATATTTTGAATATTGTGTTAGATTTTAATTTCATAACAATAATTTAGTAACATATTATAATTTTTTCAAAAAAATATAAGCCTCTTTTGGATTGTTTTCTTGGCTCTCGTAAGTATTGGGATTAGTTATACGTGGAGGGGGCACATATGAAATTCTCATATATATACAAGTACATTTTTAGAAAAACCAAAAATCCAGGGGAGGCATATGCTCCCGGGCCATAAGCCCCTCCGCCCCTGTTTGGAAGCCGACGCGGTTGGTTAGAAATCGCTTGATTTTCCTAATCAATTCAGTTTGGCATTTATCTTGTACGATCCTACTCTTTTTTTGTAATATTGTTTGATCCTATACTTTCGATAAAGGGTCTTTCAATCTTCACTTTTTTCTCTCTATTTGGAAAGCAAAAGAATGGATTTTGATCTATTGTTGCAGACCATGTGCATTTGTAACATTCTAAATCAACATGCAGGCATTAAGGTTATGATTATCTAGAAAGTCTTTTAAGATGTGGTTCATTTCAAGACGCTGGCTGCCGGTAAAAAAAAAAAGAAAAGAAAAGAAAAGAAAACCAACTCATTGCCACGCATGCCTACATTCAGTTGCCTTGCCTAACTGGTAAGTGATGGCTCCTACCGTTTTAGTGCATGTAAAAGAGGGAGAAATAAACAAAAGTTGCATATATCCATTTAAAAAAAATGTTATTAACACAAGAGGTCCTTAAATTTTAAAGTCTTCTCTGTGTTACCCTCTTAATTTTAAAAATCACCATTTTACTTATTGAACTTTCAAAACTCTTCATTTTATCTCTAAATTTTCAAAGTTCCTCGCTTTACCCCTTCAATTTTTCAAGTTCCTCACTTTGCTCCTGAACTTCTGATTTTTTGTTTATATAGATAGAATTAAGCCCATAAAATTTACACATGAGTTTCCTATATAAAAAAAATGAGATTTCATCATTTCCAAGTGTTTCATGATTACACTCTCACTTAAAGCTTTTTTTTTATAAAAAAATTGAAATCTCATTTAGGAAGAATTGGTTTGCCCATTTTTTGTTATCTTTAACGAGTAACTCATTTAATAAGTCGATATTGTTTGCAGATATGTGAATTTGAATAATAAAGAAAATGAGTTGCACTTTAAAGATGAGGAGATATCGGCGAACAATATCGACTTATTTAAGGAGAGTTACACATTAAAGATGAGAAGAAATGTATATATAAATGCTTATTAGATGAGAATTCAGATTAAAAAAAAAAGAACGAAGTGAGAGTGTAAATGTGAAACAAAACTTGAGAGTGATAAATCTCATTTTTGTCCTTACAGATGAGGTGTCTCATGCACAAATCTCATAGGCTTAATTCTTATTTGAATGGAAAATCGGAGGTATAAAGGGCTAAATGAGGAGTTTTGAAGTTCAGGACAAATTGAGGAGTTTTGCAATGATTTTTAAAGTTTAAGAATCAAAGTGGGAGAGACCCCAATATAAAAAAAAAAAAACAAAACAAAACAAAATAAAAACAAAAAAAAAAAAGAAAAGAAAAGAAAGAAAAAAAAAAAAACCTATGTATATCTTCCTTCTCATACGCGAATGGTAACTTCTAAAAGGTTCCAAAACATACTCCGTGGTCTTCTTTGAGGGTCTTTAGTTGTTTTAGCTTCAATTTTATAATTGAATGGGAAAATTGGATCACAAGTTAATGATCAAGATTTCAGCATGTGAATTTCTTTGTTGACCATGAATGCCGCATATTTCTTTGTCAATTAGGGAGGTAGATTGGTCCTTAAAACGAGGATACATCAATGACCAATTCATCAAGGATTTAATCATTTAAAAATAAAGTGTATTTAGAGTGAAAAAAATGACTAATCATTAGAACAAATAGTATATTTAACGACGACAGTCAAATATTTGACGATAGTTTAAGAACTGATGTCAAATTTAGAGCTATTATATGTCTTTGATAAACGACAATAATTTTTATCCTTTGTTAAAGGTGAGCGTCAAACGTTACGTAATTGCTGAGATGGCCATACTTTCAATTACATTATTTTTTTATAAACCTTTATTGAAATTTTCACTTTTAAGGATGATTGTTGGAGAAAAAAGTGTCATTAAATCCTTACATATGAATTCAACGACTTTGGTAACCTAAACATGCTCTTAGCATAGGACAGGGCTGCTTGTATGACTGCTTTGATACGAATTACTTGGCCCCCACTAGAGAAAAAACTTCTTGCAATCTCTATCTTATATTGAAGCAAAAACAACCCTCTTGTTTTTCTTTTTTCTTTCTTTTTTTTTTTTTTTTTTTACAAGGAAACCTAGCAGTCCCAGATAGACATTCCAACTTTCATTTCTCGAAATTCCAAGCGTGTCAATTCCTAATGTCTTTTACATACAACGAACAAAAATTGTCTAGATGCATGAGATTTACTTTGGACTTTGGTTTCTCTCCTTGATTGATATCTCAAACCCATATTACGCTTAACCATCAAATGACTTTAGATTTTTTTGCTTATCAAGATACAGCGAAAATTTAACTTTATTCAAGTTACAAATGACACTAGATTTTTTTAAACAAGAATTATGTTTCATTAAACAAAAAACCAATATAACTAGCCCTGTTGTACGCGTGACAATATTTTCTAACTCCTATTGGTTCCATCAATAAAACACACAACAATAATAAGGCACACATAAGGCTCGTTTCAAAACGCTGAATAGACACAACAAATCACAACTAAACTTGGAAGGTAGAGATACCAGCTCGTGATTGCAGTGGAAAACCAACAAACAACAAAAGCATAAGTGGCAGAAATATCAACAACTTAATTAAAAAATGAGCACACACCGAAAAAATAATGTCGGTCGTGTAAGCAAAAAAGTTGATGGCGCAAACCACTGATCGACAGAGCCATAAGCAACCACTGTTGCGCTACGAGCAACGATTTTAACCACCATTACTCACAGCCTTAGTCCCCACCAACAAGTAACTCTACCCGATCCCAGAATGGCCACATAATCCCAGCCAAACCATGATATAGAACAACAACCCCAACAGAGAAGCCACCCTCGGTCACGACCTTCGCCCTCGATCACCACCTTGTAGTAAGAAAATCGAATTGAGCACTGATGATGGATTGAACACTCATTTCCTGCAAAGATATGGAGCTATCAAGCAATAAGAAAATAATTAATCGAATTGAGAGAGTCCTAGCTTCAAGTCCAAAATGGACTAGGGAACTTGTAATCGTCTACCCTATTCAATTGTAATGTACTCTATTTGTGTGAAAATTGTGATGAAAAAAACAAGTTTGAACAAATATTTCAAAATTTCAATTCAAAACCTAACACAAATCTCTCAATTTCTCAACTCTCCTAGCAAAGTTGATAAAAACATAGCAAATTTCGGTGGCAAATCGCTTAAATTTTGAAAATTATAAGAAAAAAAATTGTCAAAACCCTAGATTAAAAGTTCAAAATTTTATCTCCTCAAAATTACATAGGACGATCAATAGTCACACTGGTGGATCCGATTTCTTTGTATTCACAGAACGCTGTCTCTGTACATTTATAAGCGCAACAAAGTGAAAAATGCTATAGTGAAAACATCACAATAAATCCTAGTATTTTCCATATTCTATAGTGAAATCACAGATTGTATTGGCGTGAATTCCGAAAAGTGCTTGACTGGGTTGGCTCTCCCTCTTGATCTTTGTCTTCTTTCTGCAAAATCTCGCACCCAACTCAATTAGGACGAAACGCGGCACTGTCGTCGTTGTTCATCTGGGTCCCACACAAACGCACACGACGAAAATCAAAGCAGCACTGTCGTCGTTGTTCATCTGGGTCCCACACAAACGCGCCCCTCTTTTACTACCTATGTTGTTTTTTTCGTATTCACTTTCGCATTGACCCGCATTTTCCCATTCGCTTATTATAACTCGCCTCTCGCTGATGCTTTGCTCTTTCTTTTACCTCTTGCCCCTCTGTTTAGGGCTCAAAAAGTAAAACCTTCTTCAATCTATCAATTCCTCTTCTTCTGGTTTCGCTTTCTTGTTCTTTCCACAATCGCCTTGGAGATTAGTGGACTATCATTACTTTCCTTTAGTGAAGCCGGGAGTTTCTCTTTAACCTGTTTTTTTTTGTTTTTCTTGTTTATTTGGTTTCCTTGCCTTTTACTTCCTTCTTTTCTCCTTGTTGGTGAACAAGAGGGATTTTCTAGGTGGGGTTTTTGATGCTTTTGCTCCCAGGATTTGTTTATGTGGAATTGTGATTTTGAAGCTTGTTATTTTTTGGGCTCTTTGGGATTTGCGGTTTTGCTGAATCGGAATCTGGGGCGTCGTTTTTGGATTTTCATGTGCGTTTTTCGGTTTGGACGGAGCAAAGAAAAGGGTACGTCGTCTGCTTATGAATTGTATGATGTTGTTCTATTTTTTGGCATATGATGCATTGTGTTCTTTGATCATTTTCTGAAAAAAAAAAGAGAAAGAAGAAAACGGGGTTGCGTGATATTCAATTTTGAAGTGCTGGGGCTTTCTTTTGAAGTCTTGAAAAGTGGTTTGACTTTCTGGGTATTTGGAAGATATTTTTATTATTCAGATTCAAGTTGCTGGTGATCTCAAAATTTGAAGTTGAGTGACATCATTGAATGGTTTGAATTTGCCTGGCATAGATAGAGAGTGGTGTGCTTCTTGTTAAATTCAGTTGAGATTTTTCTCGAAATGGATAACTCGAAAAACAGGCTTAATGATCATTTGGGTGTGAATAAAATGGGGAAGAACATAAGGAAGAGTCCATTGCACCAGCCAAACTTTAACAATAATCCTGCTAGGCAACAGCCTCAGCCTCAGGTTTACAACATAAGTAAGAATGATTTCCGCAACATTGTTCAACAGCTCACCGGTTCTCCGTCGCAAGAGCCTTTGCCTAGACCTCCACAGAACCCCCCCAAACCGCAGAGTATGCGGCTGCAAAAGATTCGGCCTCCACCTTTAACACCCATCAATCGACCACCCCTTGTACCTCCTGCTCCTGTCCCAGTTGCCCCACCACCAGTTCCTTACAACAATAGCTTTGTTAGGCCTCCTGCTCAGTTTGGACAACTTCCATCACCGATACCGATGCAACCATTCACACCTGTCGACTCCGCCTGGCCTAATACAGCGGAATCCCCCATCACAGCTTACATGAGATATCTTCAAAATTCCATCATGAACCCATCTCCTAGGGGAAACCAAGGTCAACCTCAACCTCATCCTCAGCATCCATACCCACAACCGCAACCACAACCCCCAGGTCAACCTCAGGCTCAGCCACTGGGGTTACTTCCTAACCCATCCATGCAGCCAGTTTTCCCATCCCCAAGAATGTCTGGTCCCATGCCGCCAGGCCCACCACCACCACCACCAGTGCCAAATCTGCCTTCACTACAAGCCGGCGGCCCTGCACTTTTACCCTCTCCAACTTCGCAGTTTCTACTGCCATCCCCAACCGGTTATTTCAATTTGCTTTCGCCGCATTCCCCTTGGCCGTTGCTTTCTCCTGGGATTCAGTTTCCTCCGATGACCCCCAATTTTGCATTCAGCCCCATGGCCCAATCGGGGATTTTAGGTCCAGGACCCCAACCGCCACCTTCTCCTGGGCTTGTTTTTCCATCGTCTCCTTCCGGGTTTTTTCCCATCTCAAGTCCCAGATGGAGGGATCAATAGTTGCCACAGCATTACTATGTTTTGGAGCTCTGTGCTTGCTTGCAAGTGCAAAATCGTTAACCATTGATGAGAGCTTCTTCTGAGAAAATTATGGAGTCAGACTCAACTTGTGGAGCAAATGTCGTTGGCTGTTTGTAATGTTTATTTCTTGTTCCTTTGTTTCTATTTTGTTCTCACCCATAGTGCCGTTGTTTTGAATTTGGGACGTGGCTGGAGCCGCTATCCATTTATTTTCTTGTACAAGTTTCACAGTAGACAATGTAGTGAAGATCAGAGAACTCATCTGGACAATTGGACCGGAGTTGTAACATGCAAAGGAGGTAGGATTACAGACATCAAAGTACCTAGGTTTTCTAATAGAAAAATTCATGTATTTTAGCATTTTGTTGTATTAGTTGATAGTTTGAAGTTTTTTTTTTTCCTTTATATAACTTGGTTGTGAAACGAATTCTCATAAATAGTTTCATGTTTACCGGAAGTCGTTTGGTCAGTGAAAGGTTATCTTGTTTGAGCAGCTCAAAATCTAGTGATTCTTTGCTTCTTTAACTGCTAAACTGCTGTTTGAATTTTTATGATCTTCGACTGTTCGGGTTTTGTACTTACTTATGAGCTATTCTCTGAGATACCTCTTAGTTTTTGGACGATTGAAACTTAAAAGTGCTAAATTGTAGAGACCTCTTAACATGTAAAAAAAAAAAAAATAGAGAAAAGAAAAGTAGGCATATAATAGTTTCTGGATTAGATTTCTAATTTTATTAAATGCCCTGCTGCCTTCTTGATACTATATATTATTTTTAAGAGATTTGCGTGATGGATTCTAGTTTTTATATAGTCGTATGATATGAACTTGAGGTGATTAATATAAAAAGACACGTATAGTAAAAAGGAGAATGGTTTACAAATTATGCCAAGGTTTACCATTAACTTTACCCGGTAAACTCATTTCAAGAGTGTTGCTATGCTTTCTGGAATCAAAGGTCAGTTAACTCGTTCTGAAACTGTGATGGAAAATTCTATTACATGCTTTGACTTAAATGCGATGTAGGTGTTTTTGGGTTCCTTTTTGTGTATGTTGCTTTCTTTTTTGCTCCTTATCTTGAATCTCATTCTGGGTTGTTCGGTAAGATTTTGAATTATTTATATCAAGTAGATTTATGTTTGTCTGTTGGTGCTGCTTAATTGGGTGTGATTTCCGTTTTGCTGCAATTTTTTTTTTGCTCTTGTTTAATAATTTTTGAAGTTATCCTCTGTCATCATTGTTCTCTCTCCTCTCTCTCTCAAACGCTAAACAACCTTAGTCATATGAAGATCACTTTTCATTATAGCTTGGAACATGGGTAGCAATAATGATACGGATGATTTATAATATGACATTGTTGTGGACAATATTGCTTCAAGAGTATTTTGATCTCTTCTGATCATGCAGGCCTTGTTGTTCTTGGTTTCTAGTTGCGAGACTCACTTGGATATTATATATTATTGCAAGAAAAGCTGTGTGTTTTATTTTAGTCTTCTTCTCTTGCAGTTGTTTTGCATCAATATACGTGGAAGTGTTTATTTTGAAAAGTTAAATACTCCATCCATTGAATTTGATGGTAAAATTTAAAAGGGTTCTTGGATGGGCTACTTTTGGCGTTGGATTGTGAAAATAGGAGAATTCTGTGATAATGCATAAAAAATGCCCTGTGGGTAAAGCATAGTTCTGAACCGGTTGATTTTCGTCAAGATTTGTCTAAATTTTTCTCTATTTGATACGATTTTAACATGATGGGTTCAAAACTGTGTTATACTACTAAGGTATGGGAACTTCTCCAGTGGGAAATCTCATTGAAATTGTTAGATCTAGTTGAAATCATTTTGTTTGCATATCTTATGGTTAAAAGACAAACACTTAAAAAGGGTGAATATTTTTTTTGGGTCTCTCTAGGGAAATTGCCGTACGGTATTTTTCTTTATTACGATAAGATGTGAATTTGAAACAAGAAGGCTCATACTACATGAGATTTTGATTAGACCTTTTTGTTTCGCAAGTTTCAACTGTCTTTCCTTATGTTGACTTGAAAGATAGTCTTTATACGAAATATTAACTCTCGTCAGCATGTTAGTATCTACATCAGGGGCTTAGATCTTCTTCCTTTGACCTCCTTGACAGTTTGTGGGTACCGGGTAAAAAGTTTGTGTCCACATCTATCAATTTTACTAGTATGTACACAACCCTTTAAAATTAAAAAAAAAAAAAAGTTATCTCCATAGGGTTAAAACCCATTAGTCACAAAGGTATGAGATCTAGGTTTAAGTATGTAGTGTATCTTTTGGATTGGTTTTTACTTTTTTTAAGTGAAGTGAACCTATTGTTTTGTTAATAGTAAGGTTGTAACCCAATAGAGTTAAATATGATTGTTTTTTTAAAAATGATATTTGGAAGAGCCTAAGGGGGTGTTTGGCAGTGGTGGGAACCACTCAGTTCCCACCACAATTTCAGTTATGAACAGTATAAAGCTCTCATATCTCATATGCTACAGTAACAATAAAAAAAATATGTTACAGTATAAAACTTTCACATGCTACAGTAAAAGTGGTTCCTACCACTGGTTTTCACTACCCTTCCAAACACCCTATAAAGTGTTACTTACGTAAAGATAATCACCTTTAGTTTTCAGCATTACACCTTTTCAAACTTCTAACAACTACGTAGCTAACTCTGAAATTCTTTCTTTAAAAAAAATACTCTTAAATGTCAATTTTTAGTGTATTGAGAAACTAATGTTGATCATATTAGGCAGCGTTTGACTATAGTTTAATTTGACTCCTCTTTTTTATCCACAGGTGGAACCTACTTGGTAAGAACTAAGAGGCTAGGAAATTGTAGAAATTTCAAAAACAAAGCAAGTTAGAAAGAATTTCTTTCTTTGCTAGCTTCTCTGTGTCTAAGAAATTTCTTTTCTAGCTTGCTTTCGTACTTGTGTTCGATTTTCAAATGGGTACCATGGTATTCATTGGATTAATTGTTTGACTATTCAAAGTTGAGAATAGCGTGCTTCAATAGGTAAGCTATTGGAAACTTAAATATTACGTCAAAATTGGCCCCATTTCAACAAGAAGTTTGTCCTTTGTTTCCAACAAAATAATATTGCTATATAAGTAGGAAAAGTTTTTGGGAAGGTACCAAAGGAATATGAGAATCTTGGTATGGCAGGAAAGAATACCTTGTTGGAAGCATTATTTTGAATTAGTTCAGTCTTCAACTTCTCAGTTTTTGCATACATATATGTATATATATGTATGTATTTATTATTTTGATGTGATTTTGATCATATTAAATGTTAGAAACAAATACTATCTATAGACGATTCTTGCCATCGGTAGCTTCAAAATATATTCTCTCATTATCCCATGACATACAATTTTTGGATCTTTATCAAGTTTCTTCAATTTGGGTTATCTTCTCATTTTGTTATGATTTTGATTTCATGTTAGATTTTACTGTAATCGGCAGCGTATTTTTCAAATCCTACCACATATTTAAAAAATAATAATAAATAAAAGCCCTAGACATTAATAATTGATGTAAAACGCACTTGTGAGAGGAGCGCTGCAGATAACTTGCTAGTTGCTCTCTGGATTTGTAACTTCTTCGGCCTTCCAACAGTATTCAGTTTTGAAAAATTTTATGTAAAAAGAAAAAATTTCGAATTTACATATTGCAAAATAGGTTTTTGTCACGTCGGGAAATAATTAATAAAAGGCTTTTGAGACAAATTAGTGATTCTACTGAACTCAATTTGAAAAATAACAAGAAAATCAATAAAGAAAAGATAAAATCAAGCATCTTCCTACTCCGCAATGGTTTATAAGTTTTCTTCCAAAAAAAAGAGGCATGGTTTATAAATGGGAATTGAACCAACATTAATCCCAAAAAGGTAGGTGCATAAAAGCAAAGCACTTAACATTATATTTTCAAAAATAATTACATGTCCTTCCAAAAAAATAATTGCATATTCATTGATGGGGCCATAACACACATTATTTTACTTGCCACAGTCATTATAATCATTCTATAGGGCAAATTTTATGAATTCTTTCCTAACTATATCATTTATGTGAATAATCCCTGAACTTTAAAATGTATGTATTGAGCCCTTGAAGTATAATATTTTTTCAAATTTATACCGAAACTTTGAAAACATTGTTTTTTGGATGCAATCGTTGAATTTTTGTTTGTTCTTTTCACTTTGAATAGACTACTTAGATGTCAAACTCTCATATATTCTGTTCTTAGAATACACACGCAAAAGCAAGAAAGAGATAAAGGAGAAGTGGAGCACTACCGTAATTTAAGTTGGTTCTTTAAGGATTTTAAATAAACTAATAAATTTATTCTTTTAATGAGTGTAATGAGTATTATTTTATCCCAAAAAACAACACGTTTCAAAATTTAGAGGGTAAATATAGAAAAATATTATAGCTCAAGGAAACTACAAATTTGTTTTAAAGTTTGGAAGCATTTTTAACACAAACGATATAGTTCAACAGAATTCGTAAAATTTATTCTCATATCACGGTTGTATGAGTATTCATTATAATTAAACTATTCTTTATTTTAATCATCGTCAGTTAGACGATAATGCAAACTTAGGAAAAAAATATCAATAATTTAACAGATGTCAAAGGAGATGCACATAAGTCCTTTTATTTTATTTTTTTTATGAACAAGTCTTTTTTATCATAGTAAATAAATTCAAAATATTTACAAGAAAGCTCTAAAAAAACAAGTGGCCAAAAACACAGAAAATCAGCTAATACAATATGCTTACAAATGTTATGTAACGCCCCAAAAATTTATTAAGTAATATTAGAGTGTAAATTGTGGATTAGTGTGTCATAATGAATACTTTAAACTTAATTTGATCATTTTGTGAAATTTTTGAATTTAAAGTTGTTTTGATTATTTTAATAATTTTTAGTTATTTCTAATTGTTTTAATTGCCATTTTGAATACATGGAACAAAACCATTTGTTAGAAGTCAAATATATCCCGTTTTACAAAAACGTGGATGGCACACAGTTTTCGCATAATAAAACCACCCATTTTCCCTCTATTTAATCTCTCCTCTCTCATTTTCTCTGCTTCACGCTCGCTCATTCTCTCTCTCTCTCTCTCTCTCTCTCTCTCTCTCTCTCTCTCTCTCTCTCTCAATCTTTCTCCAAATTTTTGATTCCAAATCACACCCAAGCTTCGGTGCTTTGTAGATTAGAAGCTCGGGAGCTTGATTGGACGACCAACAACACGATTCAAAGCTCAATCCAAGGTTAGTTTTCAGATTGTCAAAACTTTTTCAATTTTTCAATTTTTCTTGCATTTTGAAATTTAAGCTTATTTGAACTTAGAAAACCTTTGATTTAAGTTAGGGAAACCTAGAACAACTAGGATCTGAGTTTTGTTTGAAGAGAAACGAATTCGAATCAAGATTTTTCATTTTTCTCTATTTTTGGATTTTCTTGGATTTTGTGTGTAAATCTTGTTTAAATGAGTTTAAAAATATCCTATTATGTTTTTCTATAATCTATGATTGATTTCCATACCTAAGAGCTGAGAAAAACAGGATGAAATGAATATTGGGACTCGGGAGGCTGAGAACCTAGCCTGGAAAATTATGGAATTTTTCAAATTGGCAAGCCGAAGTTCGTATTCGGCAAGCCAGATTCATATGTCCGGCAAGCCGAACTTGGAAAAGTTTAGCCTACTGGACCTGGTTCTCCGGCAGGCCGAATTGCACAGTTCGACTGGCTGAACTAGGGTGACCGACAGGCTAATCGGACATGGTGAGATTTTGTGATTTTTCATTCGTTTTTACTGTTTTGAATCCTGATTGAAATTCCAACTTTATAAAATGATTATACAAGTACAAATAACACACTAGGACACCATGAAATAGTTTAGCAATGTAGAATATCTTAAACTAGATACTGATAGACCTAGTTTCTATTTAAGGTCGTTTGTGGTTCCGTGAAGCTAACGTATAGCGGACCGGGATTACGGTGTGGGACACCGGCACGAGTATTGAAGTAGGACTTCTACCAATTTCTTTGGTAACCTAGTTTCAAATGATTTTGGCCTTAAAAAGGGTTTTTATCAAAATGTTTTCAACGGTTGATTGAAAAAGAAATTTCTATCGATTATTTTTATAAACCGTGGATTGAGGTGAATTTCATAATGAAATCCATAATGAATGTTAATAAAAATACCTGGTAAATGGGTTTTAAATAATGATAGAAATAAATATAAGGGCATGATGCCATATCAGAGATCGGGTCGTGTAGCGTGCGACATTGAAGGTAGGTCCCGAAACCTAGCTGGGCTACTACGGTGGTGTTATACATATGGTTTGCCTAGGAAAGGAAAAATGGTATTCTTTCTGATCGACCAATAAACGGTTTTGGTAAGAATAATTCTTATTAAATTTCATTTATGTATTCAAGTCTACTTTCTAAATAAGTTCTCTTTTAAAATTAAATGTTTCTAAAAATCTTAGTTCTACTGAGCCTTTCGCTCATATTTTATTTGTTTTCAAACCTTTCCCCTCCTCTAGGTGGATTTCAGCTTAGGTTCAGAGAGGAGTCCACAGACAAGATACAAGAGCAGTAGAAGAACCTAGTAGGTTATTTAAGTTATAAAATCAAGGCATGTAATATTTTAACTTTCTCTTTACTTAGACTGTGGTTGTAATATAATATTGTCAGTACTATGTGAGTACACAAGACGTAGGTCAGTGGGACCCATTCTCGTTTCTTTTATTTCTTTGCACTTTCTTATAATTTACTTTGATATTCTTATTTGTTTCATTATTATAAATGCTTGTTTTAAAAAAGGGCTTTAAAATAATTAATTTAAATACTTAAACCATGTTTTCATTAAATTCTCATTAATTAACTTAATTAACTCACCACGTCACCTTCCGTACTTTGGGGAGTGACGTGTTATTTCCCACTCATTACAATATATATACACACACATATATATATATATATATATATATATGTATGTGTATGTATGTATCCAAAACAAGCCCAAAATCGACAAACCATTTAGTTTAAATATTTTTCAATTCATATTCATTGTTTATATGTTATTTTGTGAATTTCACCTTCTATATATGTTATGTGTGTGACTTTTGCTAAAGAACTGTCGTCTTCTGCAAGGTAGGTACAGCAAACATAAGTTTTTACCCTAAAAAGTAAAATAGAACAACACAAGAATGTTGAAGCTTTCTGTCCATTTTAAGAACTTTTCAATACTGTATGAAAATTCCCAATTGGAAAAACACAACTTTTTAATGCCGGCTTCAAAATTTAGTTAGACTTTCATATATTTTTCAATCTGATATGATTGTAAATTGACTGATGGTTAAAAAGCATACTTGGAATTTGATCTGCGATTAAAAGTTTTCACATTCGTGGGATTTTTGTTGACAATCCTAATTTTAATCCCAAACTTGAACTCTGTAAAACAAAATTAATTAATTAAGAAGAAAAGATTTATATTGTAAGAAAGCTCCGAGTTTTACAAATTCATACTATACTTTTCCCTGGTAGGCATCCATGTTGATAGAACCTTGTGCAAAACAAATAATGGTCTATCGAAAATACATATCGCGTCAAACCCCACCCATGTCATGGTGGTGGCGTTTTGAGGCCGAGATCATAAATGCCCACAACAAGGTTGACGAAGAAGAAGAAGAAGAAGAAGAAGAAAAAAGCTCTCTTCAAAGATCCGATGATGATAAAAATAGGAAAATACTTTATGTTGCAGGGTGTATAAAAAGAGCAAAGCTTGTATTTTTCTATTTTTCTTTTTCATTTCTATTTTTTATTTTTAAATATATTTTATTGCAAAACAATGTTGTTTACCGTTAGATTTATATTCATTTGGCATAATTTAGTAAAATTTATTTTTTAAAGTTGACAATGTAATCATAATTTAATAAAACTAATTGTCATAATTTTATTTAATTTTGTCCATTCCAAAATTGAACCAAACATATAACAAGATGGTAAAAAAATCCAATCTAATCCTATCCAATCGAATCTCAACTTTTCAATCAATCCAATTCGACATACCAAACAAGGCCTAAGAGTTTATTTTCACTTGTTTATTTAAAAATTCTTTGAAGGATTCAATGATGTCGAAACTATACATCAAACAATGATTATTAAGAAATTGTTGTAAAATAAAGCTACTTATAGACATTTTCAGGCAATGTAGGACTGTAAAGCTAACCCTGTCTTAGCTCTCTTGTCTAAAAAGATTGATGACCGTCACAATTACCCTATTTTTTGGGGCCCAATATCCCCGTTGGGCATGCTTCCCACTGGGTCATAATTTTGAAATCATTTATAACGACCTGCACTTGTATTTGGTATGATATTGTCCGCTTTAGGCCTAAACCTACAAGGTTTGTGTTTAGACTTCATCCCAAAAGGCTTCATATCAATAGAAAGCGGTGTCCTTTCTTACAAACCATTACTTATAACTATTTTTAGGTGATGTTGGACTGTATAGCTTATACTGTCTGGACCCTCTTGCCTTAGAAAATTGGTGACTGTCACACAAAAGCTCTGAGATGCTCAAATTTCATTCTCCAAGCTATCAAACCTGCACATATCAGAAAAACTCAAACCCCCTTGACCAGCTTTAATTCCAATTCCAACCACACTTGCCTCATAAAATGCTCTTACTCACTCCCCCAGCCTGCACGTCCCCCATTGCCTCTTTCACGCTCTTCTTTTATGAGTCCAGGTCCAGAGAAGACCAGCCCTTCTCATATGCAAAATCTCTAAAACCCAAAAGCTCTTTCCAGCTCTAAATAGCCCTTGTTTTAAGGATTCAAGTGTTGTAAAAGGTTTTTGACCATTCAGGAGAAAGCTGAGGTGGGCTTCTATAAACAAAACTTGATTTTTTGTTGTGCTCTCTATGGATCCAAATTTTCACTTTGATTGTTTTCTTATTTATGGATTTTCTTTCGATATTAGAATTTATGCACGAATGTAACTTATGGTTTGAGTGCTTGGAAAGTAAATAAGAGCATGCATGTTGAAAACAATGCTTAGATGGATGTTTTGGTTAAATGAATTTGTAGAAACGTGTTTTAAACATCTAATATTCCCTTGCAGCATGCATGATATTTACGTGATCAAAAGCACAAAAATCAAATTTACTTTTTTTTTTTATTTCTATTTTGTAAAGATTCTAAGTCTATGGATTTAATTACGTTTTGAGCATAGATGTTTGAGGAAAAATGTATCAACTTTCTGACATTAAACTAATTGTTTTGGATCATTAAAATACTCTAGGAATTGATTTGGATCAAGCAATTCAAGTTTTGCTTGAATTAGGCCTTGAGTGCATAATTGGGGAGAAGCTGGGTTTTCCTGCAGTTCCGCAGAGGCTGGTTGACCAAGCCCACTGTTTGCGGGCGATTTGGCTGATTTTTTTTTTTTCCAAATTATTGACCAAACTAAAAAATAAATTTTATTTTTGGTAGTGTTTGGTTGGTTTGAGTTTATGATTAAACTTATTTTTAATATTTAACAAAAATTATAAAAATGTCTAAAAATTCATCATTCATATAATACAAATCCAAGTTCACTAACATCTAAATACAAGTCACAATAATACAAATCAAATTTCACCAATAACAATCTGTCATATTATAACGTTGGCACGAGAGGAAGAAGAGAAAGAGAGAAAGTTAGAAGAGGGAACATCAACCGGAGTTCTGGGATGGCCCCTGGGAGCATTGCTGAGCACTCGGCCCTAAAAGTTGGTCCTCTGGTGCAACTTGTCATGGGCTTGTTGGCAGTGGCGGCAGTGTTTGGCATGACGACTCTGGTTGGACAGATCTAACTTGATTTGGAGCTTTGAAGCCAAATGTTTGGGCTGCGTTTTTTTCGGCGCTCTCGTTGGTTGTTGGATGAGTTCTTCCAAGGTTTTGCTCCGCATGGTATTTAGTTTCCTTTGGTGGTACAGGTGTCTCCATTCGGTGAGGATGACGGGGGCGCGTGAACATCACGTGCTGTTGGTTAGTACCGCTCCTTCGATGTCACTGCATGTCAACCAAAGGCAATTGACTTCCCAAGTGACTCCTTCATCGATTGTTACTTCGCCGAAGGCTTTTGACGTCTTCCTTTTGTTTTTTGGTGTGTTTTTGGTTGTAATAATGGTGGTTTTCAGACCACTTTTCTGTGTGTTTTTTGTTTCTTAGTTTTAGTTTTAATAAAGGAGGTGGTCTACCACCTATGATCTGGATTTGTAGTTCACACACGCCGGTTTACAGCATTATGTGTAGTGACTAGCGGCTAGTTTTGTATCTATGCCGGTTTGTTTGTGCCCTCATTAAAATAGGGAAGATTTCGATCAATTGGCCTCGGCCATGGATAGTTGTGATTTGTAATGCGCCGATGATGAGCTGAATTTTTTATGTCGAGCGGGCTTTCCTCTCTGAGTCTTGACGTTGTTTTTGTCCCTATGCTTTACTTATTTTACTGGTGGTTTTAGTTGGTATCTGGAATCTTTGGTGCCCAATGAGAATTGTATGAAACTTTCTTTATACTAATTTTTAGTTGAATGAAGTTTTGTTTCCTCAAAAAAAAAAAAATCACTAATAACTAAACTAAAAAGTCAAAAATACAATTAAACAACATAAACCAACAACTGAACTAAAGAGTCAAAAGCAGGAATAAATAACATAAAACAACACAATTATAATTAAAGTTGGATTAATGCTTTCTACTTGTGTTAATAAACCTCTTATATATGCAATTATAAAGTGATGAATAATAACCAATGAAAATAGCCAACATAACAAAAATAAAAAAAACTATCCTATTTAAAAAATAATTTAAAAATAATATATATATATATATGGGTGTTTGACAGACATTTTGGATAGTTTTAAAGTTTAAACCACTAATCAAATCATCAAAAGTTTTTGCGTAAAAAATCACCCCAATCATTCAAAAATAATATAAAAAACCAACGATTTGGTTCAAATTGGACAGTTGGCCAGATATTTTAAACAGTTATGCCCCTTATACTTGATCAGGATAGTAGCCGAATTGTCAAACATTTCGGGCCTCCCGATGCATCTGGTTTAGTTTTCTGGAATTTTGTGTTTTGGTAGTAGTTCAAAATTTGTTTTCACCATGTTTTAAAATCTTTGAAATTTACGTGCATTTGCATAACCATTTTTACACTAAAGATCAGTTTGTATGTAAAGTGGAATTGTAATTTGAGATTTTATAAGTTAGTTCTTTTGTTGACTTTTCCAAAAACTTGTTAAGATTGGAACATTGTTTGGAGCTTACATAGTCACGAATAGGATCCTGAGGGATTTAGGAGCTACTAATTTCCTATCCAAAAGTAAAATTCTTAACCTTTCCTTGGTAGCCATATTTTAAATATTGTTTTAGCCATGAAAATAGATGTTTGAGATAAACATGCTGTGAAAAATGTGGTTTTCTTCCAATCGATGACATTAACAAAGATAAGGATAAATAATTTTTAGAAAAAAAAAAGTAAAGTTGATTTTAACAGTAAATTTGTTTTATTAACATGTATATTTTAATGGATATATCATTATCTTTAATAGGGACTTGGCATAGTTATTTAATTATATGATAAGAGAAGGATAGAGGAATGAAAGGACAGAGAACCATATCTTGTTAACTTCTCCACTTAGAATGACCCGAGATGAGCGCACTAACAGAGTCATTAATGGCTAGTTGGCCGCCTAACTAGAAGTAGTATCTAAGAGCTCATGCACACCGGCTAGGAAGTAGCCAAGTAGGGGTCCAACAGGCTGAGAGCCTGAGACCTAAACAACAAAGAAGTCGGTGCCAAAAAAACTAGATTTAGCTTTAAAATATATATATATATATATATATATACACACACATACACATATATATTTGAGGTTCCCTATCAGATATACATGTTGTTTTATTCTGATATGAACATTTGATGTTTCAAAATGTGTCCTTGTGCAAGATGTTTTCTGTTACAAAAAGAACTTGTAGTTCTATGTACTTTGCACAGTTATGGCTCACCTATTAGCTATTATTGGTCATAAGTGTCATTAACTTTTAAGTTAGGATTTTCTAATTGGGGGGAGAAAAAATTTTTCCTAACTAATTGCGGCCAAAATGAAAAGTTATCTACCTAGTTCTTTTTTATGTATCGATCAAGTGATCCAGTTGAACTTGAAAAAAAAAAATAACTACTTGATACGGTTTTTGTTGGGAAATTAGGTGACTCCTAATTTCAAGAATCGCAAGAACGAATAATTACAGAAAATAAATAGGAGAAAAGAAGAAAAGAGACACTAAATATTTATACAGGTTAGTCCAAAATTGAGACTACGTCCTGTTTCTACCGCTTGCAAATTCCACTATGATGAAGGAGATAACAGATTACAAGAGAAGTTTTTCACACACTCTCAAATTGTGCTTACTAAAACTCTCTTCTATCTAGCATCCTGTGGGAATTTTTTCTCTCTTAAGGATTAAGCTCTCAAGAATTATGCCTCTCACAAAATAATGCCACTCTCAATGTCACACACATACAACCATAGCCTCCTTATGTCTATTTATAACCAAAAGAAGAGAAAAATAGCAACTAATGAGAAACCCTAGTAGTTTCCCGTTTTTGGGGCGTTTGAGTTCGACTCTGACTCAAAAAATATCGCGCAACACAACGCGTTAGAGCTGCGGCGCTCCCCTGTAGTGCCTAGGCGCCATACACCTGGCGCCTAGGCGCCATTCACTCGACGCCTCAGCCCTATGCTGCTAGCGCCTAGGCGTCCTCCAATTGGCGCCCAGGCGCCCTTGTCCCAGTGCCGCAGTGCTCTCCTGGCAGAGCCGCGGCGCTGGCTCTCTGCCTCCCGACCACTGCAATTCTCCCTTTTTCTTCCTTTTTGCTAGGGTGTCGACTTGATTTGGCTCCACATCTACAACAATCTCCCACTTGGAGATTAATCAATCACCATGTCTCCAACTGCAGCGGCAATGACTTCTCACGCCTCATGGAGAAGTCCAACTGAAGTTGCGCACAACTTCAATTTCTCAATCGGAACCGTCTTGATGAGCATATCTCTGGATTCTTTTACCACCCACCTTGCCTTATACCGTTTGCTGCCATGATTTTTATCTTTTATCCGGTATACCTTCTTGTTGTGCAAGGCCTTTTGCCCTGTGGTAACTTTGCCAGTTGTCATGTCAAATTGGACATTAAGGAATCCATCTCGTCCCTCATGGCTAACTCCCACTTAACCAAATCTTCAGCCTCCACGGCTTCATCATAGCTCTCTGGCTCTCCTTTGTCGGTCAACAAGATGTAATCCAGAGAAGGGGAGTATCTCTGCGGCGATCTGATGGTCCTGCTAGACCTCCTGACTGGTGTGGCAGGATTCCTCTAGTTTCCTTCTGGAGCTATGTCTTCTTGATCTTCAACCTCTGGATTTTGCACCTACACTTCAGGAAGATCCTTCAATGGAATCACCTCAGGCTTCTTATCTTCAAAACCTGAACCCCTGGAATCAATGTTGTCTCTGTCCTTATACAGAACACCTTCATTGAAGATCACATCCTTGCTCCTGATAATCTTCCGACTTTGGTCATCCCAGAGACGATAACCAAACTCAAGTCCACCATAGCCAACCAGAAAACACTTCTTTGACTTGGCATCCAGTTTACTTCTAGCAGCAGAATCAATGTGAACATAGGAAACACACCCAAACACTCTCAAGTAAGATAGATCAACCTTTTTATGGCTCCAGACTTCTTTCGGTAACTTAAACTTCAGCGGTGTGGATGGACTTATGTTGATCAAATGAGCGGCTGTATTAATTGGCTCAACCCAAAACATCTTTGACAGCCCTGCATGCAACCTCATGCTTCTGGCATGCTCGTTTAAAGTCCTGTTCATCCTATCAACTATCCCATTTTGTTGTGGTTTTTCTGGAATGGTTTTCCTCATCTTTATCCCATTGTTAGTGCAGTACCACCTGAAATCTTCATCTAAGTACTCTCTCTCATTGTCAAACTGTAAGCACTTCACCTTCAAATCTGTCTCGTTCTCCACCATGGCTTTCCATCTCTTGAAAGCATCATAGACATCAGATTTGTTTTTCAGAAAGTAAACCTATACCTTCCTGCTTGAGTCATCTATGAACGTCACATAGTAATTGGTGCCACCAAGGGAAGTCACCGGCGTAGGACCCTACACATTAGTGCGAACTAGCTCCAATTTCCTGGACTTAGGCTCTCTACCCATCTTTGAGAAACTAACTCTCTTCTGTTTACCAAAGATGCAGGCTTCACACAAACTGTGATCAACAGTTTTCAAACCCGGCAGTTTTCCTTTGCAGTGAAGCACCTTCATACCCTTCTCACTCATGTGACCGAGCCTATAATGCCATAGCTCGGTATTGGCAGCAGAATCAGTAACTGCTATGGTATCTCTACAACTAGAGTTCATGTAGAGAGTTCCAGCCTTGCGTCCCCGAGCAACAACCATCGCTCCTTTCGTGACTTTTCAACCTCCACAATTGAAGGTCACTTTATGTCCTTCATCATCCAGTTGCCCCACCAAAATCAAGTTGTGCATTAGTTTGGGAACATGTCTCACCTTATGAATCTTTCACACAGACCCATTAGGCATTTTTAAACTGACATCTTCGATGCCAACAATATCCAAAGGTTCTCCATCAGCAAGATAAACCTTACTATGATTTCCAACAACATAATTCTCTAGGACATGACGGTATGCAGTGGTGTGGAATGATGCTCATGAATCTATCACCCACGAATCAAAAGAACTGTCAACTGACAAGATTAAGGCATCTTGTTGCTCTTCAGTGGCGGCGTTGGCTGCGTCATTAGTCTTGTCTTTGTTCTTTCTTGGAGCCCTGCAGTTCTTCTTCAAGTGGCCAATCTTCCCACAATTCCAACACTCCATGGTCCTACCGTTCCTTGACTTGCTTCTCACATTCCTCGACTTGCCTCTCTTGCCATTATCCCTGTTGAAATGCCTCTTAAGTTTCCTACCCCTATTATCAACATTAAGGGCCAAGTTTGAGGATGAGGCTTCACCTTAGTCCTTCCTGCGAACTTCTTCCGCCAGAATAGAGTTTCTGACATCAACAAACTTCAGTTTGGCATTCTTAAGCGAATTTGTAATGGCCACCCTCATGGGTTCCCAGCTATTTGGTAACGAGGCCAAGAGGATTAGAGCATTGATCTCATCATTAAATTTAATCTCTACCGAGACCAATTAGTTCAGGACGGTGTTGAAACTGTTCAGATGCTCTACCACTGAGGCACCTTCAGGCATCTTTAAATTAAAAGCTTCTTCATGAGATGTACCTTGTTATTAGCTGAGGGCTTCTCATACATCTCTGACAGAGCCTTCATCATCTCAGCTGTAGTAGTCTCTTTTGCAACGTTGTGGGCAACGTTCTTTGACAGGGTCAAATGGATCACACCTAGCACCTGTCTATCAAGGAGATTCCACTCCTCATCCTTCATGCCTTTGGGCTTATTACCCAAGGGCAAGTGTAGTTTTCTGCTATATAGGTAGTCTTCTACTTGCATCCTCCAATAGGAAAAATCTGAACCATCAAATTTGGTGATACCGGCTGCCATACCTTCTTCTCCAGTTATCCTTCTTGATCAAAACCTCCGCTCTGATACCACTTGTTGGGAAATTAGGCAACTCCTAATTCCAAGGATCGCAAGAACGAATAATTGCAGAAAATAAATAGGAAAAAAGAAGAAAAGAGACACCAAATTTTTATAGAGGTTCGTCCAAAATTGAGACTACGTCCTGGTTCTGCCGCTTGCAGATTCCACTATGATGAAGGAGATAACAGATTACAAGAGAAGTTTCTCACACACTCTCAAATTGTGCTTACCAAAACTCTCTTCTATCTAGCACCCTGTGGGAATTTTTTCTCTCTCAAGGATTAAGCTCTCAAGAATTATGCCTCTCATAAAATAATGTCACTCTCAATGTCACACACACACAACCCTAGCCTCCTTATGTCTATTTATGACCAAAGGAAGAGAAAAATAGCAACTAATGAGAAACCCTAGTAGTTTTCTATTTTTGGGGCGTTTGAGTTCGACTTTGACTCAAAAAATATCATGCAACACAGCGCGTCAGCGCTGCGGCGCTCTCCTGCAGCGCTTAGGCGCCATACACCTGGCGCCTAGGCACCATTCACTCGACGCCTCGACCCTATGCTGCTAGCTCCTAGGCGCCCTCCAATTGGCGCCTAGGCCCTCTTGTCCTAGCAGAGCCGCGGTGCTAGCTCTCTGCCTCCCGAGCACTTCGATTCTCCCTTTTTCTTCCTTTTTGCTGGGGTGTCGACTTGATTTGGCTCTACATCTGCAACAGTTTTAAGCATGCTTGAACGGATTAGGGATTAGCTTTTCTAATTTTCAATGTTAGGTAAGTTCCATTTAGGGACTGTATATTTTTCCTTATTAATATTAAAAGTTTACTTTTACGAACTTCAAACCTCAATAATTATAGAAAAAATTAAATATAGCATTTGAGGGCATAAGATAATAGCTCTTCAAATTAATGCATTATTTTCACACTTTTTAGTGGAAAATTTTGTATTCGAGGTAGTCTGACAACCCAATTTGCTTCATGTCTTCGGATACCAATCCAAATAATCCTACCATATTTGTTAGTGATTGGGAAAGCAAGTGCATCCAACATTGGAATTTCCATCAATATTATTGTGAAAAATTTTGAGAATTCTTTTATAGGGTAATAAAAAATAAGTTTTTAGAACTTTTACATCTACATTTTTGAGAATTTGGTAAGTCAGTCCTTGGAACTTTTAATTTTGGAATTGTACTTTCAACTTACAAAGTCGTTGTAATTAGCCACATTTCTTTAAACGCGTAAAATTAGGTCAGGAAAAAGCCAACGATTGCCGCAGCTGAAGCACATCTTCGACCAAAAATCTCCACATTTTAATTTAAACCCTAGTATAAATCACTCAAATATCTAAATTAAGGTGTGTTTAGCAACCCCGTTCTAACTGCATGGTTGGAACTGTTGTAGTATAATGCTCTCACATGTTACAATGTAAAGCAAAAGTTGGTTATAGTGTACAGCTCTCACATACTACAGTAAAATCCTTCCACCTTTTAATTCTAAATGCGTTGCAAATACACTCTTAACCTTCAAAACTAAAGTCCCCCAAAAAAAGTAAAAGTATGATACCAGGAAACAATTTTAACGAGTTTAAGTGTCAATATTACAAACTAAAAAGACAAAATATTAAAAACCTAAAAGTTAAGAGGGAAAAAGTGCCATAAAAACCAAAACTAACAATAGAATGCATCTACATGAATCGTTAAGAGTATGTTTGAGAACGTAGGTGCAACTATATAATTGGAGCTAAAATACTATACCATGTGAAAGTTTTATATTGTAACAGTTTAACTAATAAGTTGTCACGAGTTTATCAGACAAAACTTAAATTTTTATCTCATTTTAGTAAATTGATGTATTTTTTTTTTACCATTTAATATAATTATGAAGAATGCATGATATGGAATTTGTTCACTCGCCATCTTAGAATCCTCCAAAAAGAACTATATAAGAGAAAAAAGAAAAGTAGAATGGAGAAAAGAGGATACAATGGCATGACCACAAAACACGGCAAAGGATGGTGGGATTGGGACTTGGCCGCCCCTAACATATTATAACCCTATGTTTTACGTCAACCTCTTTCATTGGTTATTTTGTACCATATATATGCTTCTCTTGTGGCCATTACTTTCTCGCTAAAGAACCAATAGAAAACTCGAAATCCAACGCCTTTGAACGAAGCAAAGATTCTAATTTGACAAAATTTGTCCAACATTTTCTCCTCGAGCTAGACTTTGTAGCCCCTCTCTCTTTCTCTAACATCCTTTTCTTTTATCATTTTTTTTCTTTATTTGATATGATAATGTCAAGTTGGCAAGTTGCACCTAATCTCAATTTGGCCTTTCGCCTACCAAAAAGGGACAAGTCGCTTTCTCAAGACTTTCTGGCCATGGGCTAATCAGTGGTGCTCTTCGCGAGGCCTACATATTTTTTTTTGGTTAAAAAAAGGTTCTCACTCTTCTCCAATGTGTGGTCATGATATAAAATCAGATCAACATCAAAACCCATCGCTCACATCCTTCCAATATGTGGGATAAAATTGGAGTGGCTTTGTCAAGTCGAATGATACGTACAAACGTTTTATAATTTTAATATCCAAGCACGGCTTTTCCCGGAAAATGCAGTGCTACAATGTAAAATTTCTTTTCATCTTGATAAGATTATAATTTTAATAATCTTAATACTTATAAAATTATAAATTTTAATATAATATATAATATATTTTTTAGATTAAATTTTATTATTTCTTTAATAGTAAAGTTATAATTTTATAAAGTTAAATAGGATTATTTGTTTTAGAAAATTCTTTTCTGTTAATTAATATATATATATATATATGTTACCAATAATAAACCTTTTAGCACTAAATATCCAAAACTGTGACGGGGACGTCATTTTAGTCCACATCTGTTCCAGCAATATGGAGCCAATAAAGACTCGACCTATGTACATAATGCTCGGCCAACTTGTGCATTAAATTTTCTTTTGGATATTTTGTGGAGAAAGTTTCATTTATATGAAAGAAAAATCTTGTGTACTAAAATTTAATTGGACATTTTGTGGCGCTAGTTTCGTTTGCAAACGACTTTAGATATTATGTTTGAATTGCTTTTTTTTTTTTTTTTAACAATTGAAATGTGTTGGAAGAGGGCTACTAGAGTTAGCATATTCTTTTCCCTCTGGTCTTGTAAAGATAATTAAGAGTGACTTATTGGGTGCTGCTCTGCCCAGATTGTATCGCATGCAGTTTAGTTTGTTTTCTTTTGTTTGGATCTCTTGACCCTGCTCAATCACCCAAAAAAAAAAAAAAAAGAGTTAGCATATTCTTTTAGGCCTTATCAAAAGAGTCCTTAAACATTGATAAAAATATTTGCTAAATGTTCTACAAAGAGATTTTTTGGACTGAAAATGTATCACTTCAACCCCATTAAATGTGTTAACGGTTACGTATAGATACAGAATTACTCCAAATGTTGGACAGGAAATTGCCTTCAATTAAAGCGGATATGTGAAACGAAAAATGAGTGGAGAGATCTTACGGTAAGGTCCCCCTATGACCTCTCTAATTATAGGATCAGACGTGGGCGTAAGCTTAAGTACCAGCCATAGATAAGATTGAAAAAAAAAAAAAAAAGAAGGGACAGAAGGAACATTCGAAGTTTGGCTAGCAATAGAGGAGGAAGATGGCGGAGAAGATATAATTGCTATGCATAATAAATACGCCAGCAATGTTTATATATAATGGTAAAACATGCTAAGTTGCTAATAGTTCATGTTGTGTGCCAAGACATTCACGTGACTACTCTCTCTCTCTCTCTCTCTCTCTCTCTCTCTCTTCCATTATTATTATCGCTTAGTGTGAGTTCTTGCATTTCTAGTATCTCAAATTGTTAAATATTTAATTTATTCAAAATGACTTTTTATGAGTTTGTTAAAATTGTCTTGTTACTCCTAGTGATCACCAAGTCCAACTGCATAATGAAACACTATTACACGCACACTTTTAGACTAATTTTTTGTTTGACATACCGGTTAAAACTTCTGAGAGTTTGAACGTTTATAGTGTAAAACAAAAAAATAGTTATAATATAAAGCTTTTAGTAGCTACAGTGTTTTAAACAAAAAATAACTCAAACCATTGATTTGAACTCTTCTTCAAAACATCTTATAATTTTCCGCAAAGAAAACAAAACATTCTCGTATGGCTGATGATTATATGATTTTAGGACCAAGAAGTACCCTAATAATGCATAGTTAACATTTAAAGTATTTTCTTTTCCGATATTAGTGCCATCAAGAACTCATTGGACATATTGGGATTCAGGCATGAATATATTGATCATTTATATTTTGAATTTTTTGTTTGACTCTATGGTTGTCCATTAAAAATGATTCTTCGACTGGAGATGGTGACACCTTGAAGAAGCAACAAAGGCAGATAAGGTAGCAATCAATTATGTAATCAGCGGCGGCTTCTCCATTTGTTCTGTTTTTCTATTTTTCTTTTTTTTTCTTTATTTTTTTTAAATCGTATTATCAATTAACTTTTGAGACATTTGGGTAAAACTTAGTGCTTTCGTGTCATATTTATACGATAAATTTGTGCACAATGAGACTAAGAAGGAAAATGGCAGATCCAATTTTTAAACAATATACATACCAATCTTAAATTTTGTAAAATGAACAACCTTTTATTATTATTATTATTATTATTATTTTGCTAGGAAAAGAACAATCTTTTAGATAAAATTAATAAGAAAATTAAATTTTGAAATTATTTTAATTTCAAATTTGCTCGTCTCAGTTTGCTTTTACAACTCAAAATAACACTAAATTTCCTCTAAACTTATAATAAGTTAACTTTAGTACTTCCGCAAATAAATCATAATTTTTTTAGCGGTTTTAACCAACTGAGTTGTTTCTTTCAATACAGCTTAGGGTATTAAGAATATTTCGAAACAATCTAATTTATATTTACGAACTTAATAATCAAAAGTATATACTTTGATCAGACATCGCGAAACACCAATTATAGTTAACAAAATATGTGCAGATGTGGACAAATAGGGATTATTGTATCTAGCATGTTGTAATCTTATTAAGCAACATTTCTGTTCATATATATATATATATATATATATATATATGAAGATTCGTATGATCCGTAAGAGTCGAACTAAATTATATTTTCTATACCAAGGAGTTGGAGCTCGAGCTCAGCTGGCTTTTAATGAAGTAAATTTAGTGGATAAGTGATCAAATTGGTGTTAGACGGTAACTTTAAGAAATCATGCTCAACGCAATCACTGTGAGTTTTTCACGGTCAATATAGGGTCTACCTTCTTTCATTTTATTATTGTGGCATTTGACAATCTTAGTTTCAACTCTAATAGTATAAAACTCTTACATATTACAGTATAAAGTAAAAATATGTTACAGTATAAAGCTATCATATGCTACAGTATTTTTAATTCTAACTCTCAATTCCAACTCATTTCCAAGCACCCCATAAAAATTATTGGAAAAACTAATTACAAAGTACACTTTGTCTTAGTCATAACGTCTCTACATGAATTTAAATATGAATGTGACAAATAAATAAATAAATAAATGATAAAGTTGCTACATTAGTATATTTTATTGTCATTTTTGTTTCTAAATTTTACACTAATTTGCAATTGACCTTTTAATTTTGATAAAACTCTCGCCTTCATTACTCAAAACTTTGATTTAATCTCACTTAAACTCTCTATTAGAATCCCATTAGAAACAAGTGGAATACACCCAAGCAAATAGGCTAAACGTAGATTCAAAAATAACCCTTATTCAAATTCTGAAAAAAATAACAATTTTATTCCGTATGTTGGTTTGAGTCTGGTTTTGTAGACGTTGAAACTCTTCTAGTCCAAGGATAAACTCAAAATTTCTCTTTTCAATTATTCTATTATTTAAAATTTGTTTCTTTGTTTATTTTTTTAACGAAAATTCTAATAAATGGGTTCAAAACAAGACTAATGTAAAGTGTGAAGTAGTGAAGTGAGAAACTTTTTTAAACATTGGTGGCAAAGTAAAAATGAATGTAAAGTTGAGGGATATAAATAAAGAGAGTTTTTGGGTAGGTACAAAAAAAGTAATCTATTGAAAAATATATATTTTTTAGCCATCAAAACAAGAAAAAAAAATATAATTTTAACCACATTAAATTGTTTAAAAACATACACTATTGATAATAGTTTAAGAACATGCATTAAATAGAAATACCCAACTTCAATAAGAATAATGTTTTCAAGTTAAACTAACAATGCCCAATACCCACAATGCGTTCCTAACATATATTCCTATAGATACGTTCCAATCTGATTCCCACAATGCCCAATACTTCAGCAAGCGGACCCCGAGATGAAGATGTTGACGGTAACCCGCATTATTGTCACCGACCAATAATAGGTCTCACCTCAAGTCAGCTCGTGAATCACAGTATATGATACTTTCGATCCAATCTCAACGGTTCTAAGATTATTTATATTTATATAATGGCAGTGGGCCACACCAGAACACTCCCCCCATCCTGCACAGGGACACCAAATTCCACAACAATGACTGTTGAGGCTTGGCCTCAGCCTTCCGGGGTAGTCGGACCATACCTCGGGGCTCCCGAGCTGGGCGAATCCGAGCTGGGGCACACTTAACGAATTGTGAATTTGTCCCCCTTAGTTTTAATCCAAGGGAGCGCGTCCCCCAGGGGTTGAACCTGTGACCTCTTGGATAAGAAGGTCTTAAGGTACCCCAGGTACCCATCCGGCTGATCAGCCGGATGGGTACCTGGGGGTTACCTTAAGGCCTCTTATACAAGAGGTCACAGGTTCGACCCCTGGGGGACGCGCTCCCGCGGGAGGCAAAACCATGCCGGTTGGTTCGTTCCTGGGTCTCCCCGGGGTTGCCCGAGCCGGATAATACGTGATGTCGAGGGAAAAACTCTCAACAATGACCATACTCGTAGAAGGTTCAAAACACATCCTATAAATTTTGGAAAAGTCTATAAATATATATATATATATATATATATATATATATATATGTTTAATAAGAGTAGGAACTAAAAAGTTTCAATCGTATTATTTTGTAGTCTATAAACTTTACATTGTAACAAATATTTGTAAGGTGTTTAGAAAGGTGGTGAAAATCAGTGGTGGGAACCATTTTTACTGTAACATGTGAGAGTTTTAAACTGTAGTATATTTTTTTATTGTTACTGTAACATGTGAGAGCTTTATACTGTTTATAACTAAGATTATGGTAAAAATTGAATGGTTCTCGTTACTGTTAAACACTCCCTTGATTTACCTTATAATATATAACAATTTTATAATACTGTTCAGCAGGTAAAGTTTCTTTTAAAGAGGAGGCAAATGGATTTTGGGGAGAGCAAATTCGGTATTCTACTATAATTGTGGGTCTTCTATGCCTTTTTTGGCCAAAACAAGAGTCAGACTCTGGACCTTAAGCTTGAAAGGGAAAGAAAGAACATGAACTTTCCGCAATTGAACATGTATCTTTTGTCGTTCATTTTTCTTTTTAGCTTCCCTATAAATTCCATTGCTTTTTTACTTGGACCCCCAACAACTTCTGTACTGTCAATAGAGGGAAAGATTCTCTGTTGGATTTTTAGAATTTTTATCTGACACGATTTATTGTGACATACTCAATGACTCATTAGGGGATGGCAATAATTCGCGTTTGGGACATGATAGCTTCCTCGCCAATTTATTTTACCAAAAAAAATAAAATATCACCGTCTCATTATTTCATTTAAATTGGTATGGTCCTGGAGGTGAATTTTACCCGTCACATATTCTGTTTACTTGATAAATTATTTTCAGTTTAAAAATAAAAAAATACACAAAAATTTAGTGTTGCAAAAAAAAAAAAATGTTAGTATTGTATAAGAGGAGTATAAAATATTTGAGGGTTAATCTATCTATTTTGGCACTTAAATTTCAAAGCATCCTAAATTAAACTCATTGTCTCATGGTTGGCCCTTTAACCACAAAAATCTCATATAATTAACAACTCAACAAATTCAAACCTTTTAACATTTACATGCTAAGTTAATAAAGGATAAAAAAAAATCACACCTAAATAAATTTAAAATTGAAAAAAAAAAAGTTCGCTCTACACAAGATTGTTTGTTAATAAGTAGGTGGGATAAATTTATTTAAACTCATCTTAAAAATGTAATTTGTCTAAAATACCATTCCTTAATGAGTAATGTGAGTTCACAGAGTTTATTCAATTGCCTTTTAATGATTTTGTGACTAAAAGGCTAAAGATGAGAAAAATAACATAGTTGGGTAAAATTTAGCATGCTTGGAAGTTCTAAGGTCAAAAAAAGACAAAAAACCATAGTTTAGGATCCATCTCACTATTCGCAATTAAACTCTTAATTTCTTTACACAGTGTATACTATTAACTTAGGTTTAACTTGTCCCATTTAAAACGAGTTGCACCGGTTAGCAAATTTGAGAATAAAACTGTCAATCCTTCTAGTTAATTAGCTAAACCAACGAACTCTCTCAAAGGAGAAAAAATAGAAAGTAGTATATTCTATCATCTTAAATTAAAAACTAAATATTAAATTAAAAAATATACTAATTTTATAAAAATTTGTCAGTTTAATAAGATGTTTGACAAAACAATTCAAATTTAAAAAATAAATTTAAATACTATAACATACAAATAATTTACATTATAATATATTTTTATTTTATAATATAACATATAAAAATTATATACTGTTAATAGTTTTAATTAATGAGTTCAAACTATCTCGCAAATACTTGATGAATTTAGATATTAATAAGATGTCTTTTAAGCCTTTGTATTTTGTGGCTGTGAGACAATGTCTGAGGGTCTAGGCCTAGGACTATGCCCTACACCTGAGAGGGTGCTTTAACGTGAAAAGGGTCCTTGTTCCCCCAATGAAATTTGCTTTTCCAGTCTCCAACTTGAGGCCTGGCACTCAAGCTCTTCTTTTGATTCTTTATTTGCCATCTTTATCAGAATTCAGAACTCTGTAGTTCTCATTCTACTTTTAATTTGTAGGCAGTTTTGGTCGAGGCTGAAATTAAAATTTTTAATTTTAAATAATAACTAAAGAATCTTCATATATTTCTTTTTATGACAAAGTTCGTTTGATGGGATGGACTTTTCTTTTGCTAGAATGTAGAATCTAGTTGCTGTTTGTCGTTTCTTTTTATGGAATTACTGTTTGCCACATATTAACTACATCGATGGACATGGACTTATAAGAGCCTCTCTTTTTTTCTTTTTTTCTTTTTTTCTTTTTCCCTCTTGACACTGATTGATACAAAGGAGAAAACGAAAAGGAGAAGGAAAAAAACAAAAGGCCCCATTTTATCGGGTTAGATTCTAAGATTCAAACAAAAAAGTAAAATGCACAGATTCCCATATAGACGACAATTTTGCTTTACAAATAAATAGGGTAAGCAAGATGTTTTAGCAATATTTTTAATGATTCAATAAATCAATTTGTGATTGTCAATAAATAGGGTAAGCAAGTGTTTATTGATGGAGCAAATTTACCTTTTCCATCTTAAAAATGGTCTTTTTATTGCTCCCAAAAAGGAGAAGAAGAAAAGAGAAACGAAGCATACAGTGTAATAGAGAAATTAAAAAAAATAAGAAAATTAAAACAAAAAAAAATTTAAAGTAAAGGGAACAATGTCATATTGCCATCCATATACCCAAATCAAAATATTCACATGAGAGTGACAGAGAGAACAAAACGACATTGATAACCTTAAGTTTTTTCTTGACAATTTCTTCTTTTCCCCTCCTTTACTGTATACATGCATTGACCGAAATGTCCATACCTTCGCACTGAATTTCCAACCAAAACAAAGCATTGCCACTCCAGTCAACCAGGTGAAACCAAGGATACTTTCGTGATTCCACATTTCATCATAGACCATTAAACCCCTCAAAAAAAGAAATAAAAAAAAGAAAAGAAAAGAAAAGAAAAAGAAAAAGAAAAAGAAAAAGAAAACGTAGTCGTACTCACAAAAACCCAAACCCCCAAAGTAAAGAAAAAAATTTACCCAAAAAAAAAAAAAAGCATTTTCCTTTTTCTTCTTCTTCTTCGTCATCAAAATTTCTCTTACCATCGTCGCCGGCTGTTACTCGCCACGCGCTTTCTCTTCGGTGACGGAGGCGAGCCTCTGGAGATTCAACTTGACGACGGTGTCGGCGAAGAGACGCGTGTCATCCTCCGTGTTCCCCTCCGGCACATCGACGACGTACGACTCCAAAACGACGGTCCAGATCCTGCCGTCCCGCTCGAATCCGTGCACCGTCGTCACCGACCTGTAATTCCTCAGCCTGTGCTCGCCGCCAATGATGCTGAACCCCGTGACGCGCCGCTCGTCGTCCAGGACATCGAGCCTCTCGGTGCTCGTCTCCGCCGGGAGGCCGGAGATCACGTTGACGTCCCTCGTGGCCCCCACCTCCATCCGGAAGTCGTCCGTCACGACGCAGCTCTTGATGAAGTGCTTGTACGTCTGCGGCCTGTCGAATTGCCGGACGACCGACCACACCGTCTCCGGCGGAGCGTGGATTCGCTGCGCGAGTAGGGAGGAGCATTGGCGGCCGCGCTCGACTCGGTAGGTGTGGAACTCGGTCACGGACGGAGTCAGCTCGCCGAACTCGTCCTGACTCACGCCCACCGGGACGGCCAGGTGGTGGCTCGTTGTCGTCGTCCTCGTCTCGTCCGCGTTTTCCTCCGCTGCCATTGAGATTGAACTCTCGGGTTTCTCCGTTGATGATGAATTCCTTTTAGAGAGAGACAAAGAAAAGGAGAGAGAGAGAGGAGGATGCAGAAGACGGATTTTATTTGTTTATAAGGAACGGGAATTTGGGGAGAACGAGGGAGTAAGATGGTAAAATCGTAATGGGGATTTTAATTGTTATTTTATAAATGATTTTAATTAATTAATTAATTAATTAATGGAATTTTTGAAAAAAGAAAAGAAAGAAAATGGGAACTGTTGGAAAGGTGTCAACTTGTGAGGGAGACAGGTGGGTTTTGTCTCAGTGGCTCATGTGTTTGGTTGCTTGACAGATCAAATTTGGCTAAATTCTAAGCCCACAAGCCAAGCCGATTAATTTTTGCTTTTACAATTTTTTTTTTTTTCATTTCTCAAAGGCTGGTCTGACTTGTTGCCCCAAAAAAGACATGTCATGTTACAATTTTTTTATTTTTTTTTTGCCGCGACACCATGTATATTATTAACATTTTGTTTGTCACATAAATTTGAATTTTACGGTTCCAACAATTTATAATATTTATAATGTAAAGAGTAAAATATAATGGTGCATCTTGAATTATTCACCTTGATGCATCTTAAATTTTTAATTTAACAAAATACCTTTTAAGTTTTAAAATTATTAACAATTGAAGCCTAATAGCTAACAAGCGTTAAAAAATGTGAAAAATTTTAGTTATAAAATTCACATGTAAGTTTTCTTTAAGGTAGAGCTTATCATTTTAAGAAACAAAAATTGTAGTTCAACATGTAAAAAAAGAGTACTTAACAAAAATCAAAAGTAACTATTAGACCTTAATTACCAGTAATTTCAAAATTCAAGGTGCATTATGACAAAATTAAAAATTCAAGATACATTATGTAAAAAATAAATAGTTTAAAATATAATAATATAATTTACTCTAATATAAAATAAAAAACAATAATAATATAAAAGCTCTCGTATATTATAATATTTTAAAGTAAAAATGATTTAAATAATTTTGGTTTGAATTATTCAAAACTATATTATACTCTTATGTTTGTTTTTCCTTCCCACTTTGAGCTTCCAGAAACAAGAAAATCACATATTATAAGATGTTTGGTTAACTCGATAGTACATCTGTTTTCGACATGCACTTGCCCGTGTTGGACTCTGTAAAGTCCTAAAAAATTCTTATTTTAATAAAGAAACTAACAAATTTTGATTACATTTTAAAAAATAATATGAGGAACACCAACTCTAATTAATCAATTTAAAAAACAATCTAATTGTTAATCTTGTCATATTGGACTTTCATTATTATTGATCTAATTGTTAATCTTGTCATATCGGACTTTCATTATTATTGATTGAATACTTGTTAAAGATTGATCAATTTGGAAGCTTGTATTAACACACGTTTTTTTTTTTAAAAATATTAGATCTATTAATGACTAGTTGGATTTGCGTAAACCTTTTTTTAATAGAATTATGTACATTAATACATAAGGTATGTTTGTTTCATGCATTCTTTGAACTCAATAGACTCAAATTTGGATTCGAATATCAAAAATCCTTCAGGTACGTGTTTGTTTTCCTCAAAATCTAAATCATTTGAGTATCAAGAATCTAAGTTTTCAGAGTTCTCATCCTTTAAATTTTTGATACTCGGATATTTTTGCTACAATAAAACTAAAATTCTCTCTTTTATATTTTAGGAAAAAAAAAATCATAACTTCTTCCTTTGATATCCAATTGAGATGATTCTTTTTCCACTGTGTTCTTAATGAAAAGAAGAATAAATCAAGATCCATATTGCATATTAAGATCATTAAACATTAAAATTTTATTAGATTTGTTAATAAATCAAAAACTATCTTTACTACCTCTCCAAACACAAATTCTAATTTTATTTCATACTCAGATTAAAACTTAAATACATATCCAAACGTCAATTTGAATAACAATTCAAATCATTAACTCAAATTCTAATTTAAATTACTCTAACTCAAATTAAATCACTAATTTGAATCCATTTACCAAACGGACCCATAACGTGTGAGTTGATTTTTCTCCTCAATGCCCACATCAAGCACTGCCTTGTCATGAATATTGTGAATTTTTCATTTCATGATCTTATCTTTCCTCTTTATAAGACGCCCCATAGATTGGAAAAGTTATATAATTTGTTAGTAATTTGTTCATATATGAACCAAGATGTTGCCTGTGTGGTGTTGCACAACTAATTAACTTTTTTCCATAAAAACTGTTGTTTATTATTATTATTATTATTATTATTATTATTATTATTATTATTTTCATAAGCTTAGAAGAGAACATTTACAGCCTTTGTACGATAAGGAATCTGGTACTTTCCTTTTTTAACTTTTACTTAAATAGGAGTCCTGTACGCACAAACAAAACTTTCTAAAAAGTGATATGTGTGTGTGTCTCTGTGTTTTCTTTTTTTCCATTGTGGGGTAAAACATTTCAACGTATGAATACGATTACACCACACTGGTAATTCGTGAATATGAAATTAAGAAGATCATCAAATTTTAACTATTTTTTTTTAATTTTTTATTTCTTACTGTAATTTTGCCATGCATGAAGTAATGTCAACAATATTATTTACTTATATGAGTGTTTTTCAGGGAAGGCAAAGCCAAAAAGTGAATCAATAAACACTGAAAATATTGTCAATTAATATAAACTGACAAGAATGTGAAGAACTCGATAAAATAGCTTAATGGTGGACCTTGGATATTCATAGTATAATTTAACTTATAATTTTTTTTTTCGAAGGGACAGTCTAACTTGTAGTTTAGTTAAGTAGGTTCAGTTAGGATAGATTGGTCACAAGGTAACTACTTGTATCAACCAGAATCCAACCAAAATTGCTGGCTTTTACTTAAAATCACAAGCGTCGAGTTGGGTCAAAGACAAACCACAGAAATTTCATTTTTTCTTCGGCCAAAAAAAAAAAAGACTTACATATGATTGGTCTCCGATTCGACACTCAGACCAGCCCAATGTTTGTAATTTTCTTTGTTCGCGAATATAACTTTATTATCATGTTCATGTAATATTTATTTTATCCGTATGTAATACTTAATAAATATAATCTAATATATATAATATTATAAGTTACATGTTAATAAATTAAGTGTTATATAGACATACAAACTTTATATTCGTGAACAAACAAAAAAGTTACAAATTAGCTGATATATATCAACTTCGCGAGCACTCCACACCACATGCATATAAATATAATATGTATATACGCTAGCTTGATTTATAGGCAAGGAACAACTTTTTAATGGGTCACGAAAATGTTGTGATCCCCATCCCTGACTCTCTCTTCCTTTTCCAAGTGGGTTTTTTTTGTCGCTTCCGAGCTCATTAAATATCTTACTCTGTCATTTTCAATAATGAAGAATTACCCCCTGAACCATATATATTAATTATACCTAATATATATATATATACACACACACATGTGTGTGTATGTGTATTTGAATCGATGTTACATTATAAGAGCAATTTTAAATCTCGAGACAGGGTCTGTAACTATACGTGTTGACAACTTATGATTTGTTTTTGTAGCAAGGGGACAATAATTCAAATTAAAAGCGTTTGTTTTGTTTTTCTTTTTTTAAAATTACTAAGAAAATGATTTTATAATTTGCCTTAGGCCTTGGCTAGGCCATGTGCCGGCATTTACTTTAGCTCATTTTACAGAAATGGAATCGTGAAGTCGACAAATACAACACATATATATCTTCCTTTGGATGGTTTTGTACATTGTATGATGAATCTGCCATGTCATGAATCGTCAGTGAGGATTATTTTTATTATTATTATTTTTCACAAAGACATTGACATAATGCTATAATATAATGCATATCATATATGAGAGGCTAGCAATGCCACTCATCAAGGGATGTCTAAGTCTATTAATTTAATTGCAATCTTATTTACTTTTTTTTTACCCAATTAACACTGCGATATCTTTCCTAAACATACACATATACATACATTAAACTTTTGCTAAGATTTCTAAAAAGGATCATATTTCTCTGTAACATAAAGTCTCCACGTACGTAATGTTAAAAATATATGACGATAATTTAGGATAGTTAAATTTTTTGGTATCACACCTTTTAACATTAATTTTAGTTCAAATAAATGTTATGTTACACTTCACTTCACTTCTATATGTGATGAGAAGAATATGATACTTCAAGACAAATATTAATCCTAATTATAAATATTAGATCACCAATACTATTAATATATTTGCTTTTTTTTTTTGGCTTCTACATTATTAATCCTATTTTTTAAGCTTGTATGATTGCTTTGGGACGATCAATGCTGATGCAGAAGGCTGCGGAATTCGGATGCTTCTTATTGGACTTCTCCTCACTCTTCCTTGATTTGCCTTTTGCCGTGTAAAGGTTTCTCCATACTTGATAAACGTGATCAATCATGAGAAAAAAAAAAAAAAAAACATTTTTCACAACCATTTATTGTTGTTGTTATTGAACTATTTTATTTTATTTCTTTCTCTAAATGACACAATGATTTTTTTTAATGAATCACATAATGGCCTTTTTCTTAGTAGATGACAGAACGGCTTTTTTTTTTTTAATGGGATGGCACAATGACTTAAAAATTAAAAAAATACGTGACTGGAAACCAATTTATAGGTTAGACTTTCTATATGCGGGAACATACATGAACTGTATATGTATGAATATAATATGTATTCATGCACTTTCAAAAAAAAAAAAAAAATATATATATATATATATATATATATATATATATATATACTCGTATTCATATATAGAAAATTAACTTTTGCTAACATTGCGCAAAGTTATATATAAATATAATCGAATTAGTTTACTGAATTTTAAATGAATTTTGTTCTTTGAAGTAAGACTCTAATTATTGTTATTCTTTAAGAAATCTGATTATTATTCTTTAAGTAAAATAAAGCGAAGCAAGCGTTCTAAATAAAGTCAGGAGGGTCAAGTTTTTTATTTTTCAAGGGGAAATATTTTTCAGAAAATGAAAAGGTGATACAAACACAGTCCCCAAATACGACTTTTGCTATTACGGATACACGATTGATCAACAAATTGATTCCACTAGTAAACTTGTAATGTCCCGAAATTTATTTAATATTAATGTAATGTAAATAATGAATTAGTGTGCCATAATTAAAGTTTTAACTTTAATTAGATTATTTGGTTGGATTTTTAGTTTTTGGTTGTTTTGTTAAATTGATGTGTTCAAAAGATTCCTTGTTGATTTAAAATGATGTTTTGAGTTTTAAAACACAACAATTTGTAAAATGTTAAAAATACTCTGTTTTACAAAACTGTGGGCGGCACATGGTTTTCGCACAGTAAAACCGCCCACCGATTTTCTCTATTTATTTTCCTTTCCTCTCTCTCTCTCTCCTCACTCTCACGAGCTCTCTCTCTCTCTCTTCACTCTCCCTCTCGGCAGCCTCTCTCTCTCTCTAATTTCTTCAAAAAATTTTGGTTTCCATTCGAATCCAAGCTTCGGAACAGCACGGAGGAAGCTCGGGGACGTGATTCGGCGACCGAGAACGCGGATTGAAGCTTCGATTCGAGGTTAGATTCGAAATTTCTAAACTTTTTCAAAATTTTCGATTTTGTGTGTTTTTGAAATCTAAGTTTGTTTAAGCTTAGAAAACCGTGGATTTGTGTTAAATGAGCTTAGAACAACTAGAATCTAAACCTAGATTGAAGAAAAACGGATTGGATTCAAGATTTTCATTTTTCTCCTCTTTTTCTCATTTTCGGATTTTTGAAGATTTTGAGTTCAAATGTTGTTTAAATGATTCCAAACATGTTTTAGAATGTTTTTCTATCAACTATAGTTGTTTTTCATGCCTGGGATTTGAGAAAAACAGGTTGGAATTCAAATTTGGATTTTGGGGATCGAGAAACCCGTGGCTGGGATTTCTGGACTTTCCCAGTTCGGCAGGCCGAAGTTCATGTTCGGCAGGCCGAAGTGATGATCGGCAGGCCGGTGTTCTTCCGACCGGCAGGCCGAATCTGGGGACATGTTCGGCAGGCCGAACTTTGCTTCCGGCAGGCCGAACTGTACAGTTCGGCAGGCCGAAGCAGGGCGTCCGGCAGGCCGACCGAGGCATGGAAAATTTTGTGATTTTTACCCGATTTCATTGTTTTGAACCCTAATTTAAATCCCAACCTTATAGGATGATTTTAATGATACAAATGGCACACTAGGACATCATGAAATGATTTAGTAACATAGAATGTCTCAAACTAGATATTGATTGACTTAGTTTGTATCTAGGATCGTTCGTGGTTCCGTGGAGCTAACGTATAGCGGACCGGGATTACGGTGTGGGGTACCGGCACGAGTACTGAGGTAGGACTTCTATCCTATTTCTTTGGTAGCCTGGTTTTGAAATGATTTGGCTTTGAAAATGATTTCTATTAAAATGTTTTCAACGGTTGTTTGAAAATGATTTTAACGGTTACATTTTTATATACCGTGACATGAAATGAATTTCATAATGAATGTAATTGACAACACTCGGTAATTGGGTTTTGAATGATAATGATAATAACCACATGGGCATGATGCCATATCAGAGATCGGGTCGTGATCGACCTTGGGGGCAGGTCCCGAAACCCAGCTGGGCCACTACGGTGGTGATATCATGGTTTGCCTAGGTAAATGTAAACTGGTGTTTTGATTTGACGAGTAGACTGTTCTGTGTCAGAACGGTTCTACTCAATTTATTTATTTATTTATTCAAGTTTCTTCTTGCATAACTCCTGATAATGCTATGTTTCTTTGCATTAAATTATTTTATAAAACTTAGTCCTACTGAGCCTTTCGCTCACGTTTTACTGTTTTAAATTTCCCCCCCCCCCTTCTAGGTGGTTTCCCATTTAGGTTTGGAGAAGATTCTTCGGACCGAACTCAGGAGCAATAGGAGAATTTGTTTACATTCTGTATTTGTTAATCAAGGCATGTAAGACTTAACTTTATTTGTACTTGGACTGTAATTGTATTTATGATATTGTCAGATCCATGTGTGTGCACAAGTTGTGGGTTGTGGAACCCATATTCGCGGTTTTTATTCAATTATTGTTATTTGTTTAATGATTTTAAATTCTTTATCAAATGTGGTGGAAAAATCTTCTTAAATTTTACTTAATTGGGTTCTCAAACCCCCGATTTTTAATTAAATTCGCTTTTAATTAATCTAAATATTCCGCCACGTCACCTCCCGTACTCCGGGGCGTGACAAAACTTGAATCGAACAATTGATCAAGTGAAAATAATATGTACCAGGCACTATAGGGAAGAAACACAAAAAAGTGCATCAAACGATTCAGCACACACATGGCTTTTTAATAAATCCTATACAGTTGTTTGAAAAATATGGTGTCTAGAAACTCTTGGCATCAACGTTATACAAAAAAAATCTGAAGAAAGGAAAAGCACACCAAAATGCTAAGCAAAACAAGCCAACACAGAAACTAGTTGGATCTGTTAAAAAAGATAAAATAAAAATCAATAAGTAAGATGAAATTTCCTGACCAAAAGCCCGATAGTGCTAAAGCTTCAAGGAAATACGACTCTATATTGCCAAGATATAAATATATATCCCTTTAAACTACACTTATAGGAACTTAAATTTTTGTAAAACCTTTTTTTTTCCTTTCTTTAATTTGGTATCATGGATATCTGATGCAAATCTCTCTTGTCATATTCGCTCTCCCCTTCTGATTGTTCCCATACGATTGGTGAGTTTTTCAACAGAAATTTTGTATGTGTTGGAACTTTCATGAAATAAATATCTTAATTATCTTTCTATTGAATTGGGGAATTTCACCCTGCCAAAATGGAATGAGATTTTAATTTCCAAAACCAGATCCTTTATTGGTTTCATTAAAAGGATTTCTAAATCCCAATCATCCATCATCAAATACTTATTGATTATCATTGTCAGTTTTAAAAAGAGAAAAGGCTGATAGAATTTAGATTTGTTAAGGACTTGTGCTTCTATTTTAAAAGATCAATACGTTAAGTAGAGTGACTCAATGTCCTTATAAGTTATTATTTATTTATTTATATATTTTAATAGTTTCGAACTTGAGATTCTTTTTCCTTTATAAGCCCTCACAAGATGATGTTATCTTTGGAGTCATTAATCTTGTATTAGATGGATCGAGCCGCTCATTTGAACTAGTTGAGCTTTGATACCAAGATGAAATTTAGATTTTTTAAGAACTTAGGTTTCTATCTTAAAAAGTCAACTTGTTAGTTGGGGTGTCCTAATGCCTTTATAAATTGTTATTTATTTATATGTTGTAACTATATAGGGCTCGGAATTCTTTTCCCTCACCGTCAATATATACTTTACCATTAGGGGACAAGTATTGGAACAATATTTTTTTTGTTTTGTTTCTTTTTTAGCATGTTTTTTCAATTGAGAAATTGTAATAAATAACATTTCTCTTTTTTGGAAAAAAAAAACTTAAGAAGGTAAATAACGGGTTTAATAATACATAAAATACTAGATAAAAAATTATTCTCTCTTAATAAATAAATTATTTATTCTAGCAGTACTTCTTATTATAAAACTACTTTATCCCAGAAGAAATCATGTTAAACTATTACATATAGCCAATGGAAAATTTTCGAACCATTTTCCGCCCTCTCTCTCTCTCTATATATATATATATATATAATGTTGTAAGTAAAATATATACATTGTGACTTTAGTCTTGATCACAAAATCTCTAATTTAGCATAGGACACATTTCTCTGCATAATTTAACAGTATATTTTGAAGAAAATTTATTGCATACGTTTTTTTTTTTTTTTTTTTTGAGGAGTTTGTAATTTCCAAGATTACGCCGGCCGGCTGAACATGACAGATAGATGAGTAACGTCCACCAGCTCATTCCAAGGCTAATCCAGCTAAGCAAACCATTCCCCTTTTGTGTTCATATCAACAACTTGCATCACAAATTATTATTACTTTACATATTTTATTTTAATATAATATTGTTTTGCACATATACACATATCTATTTAGCAATATATTGTTATTATAAGGAGGACAGTAGTAATAAGCTACAAACAAGTTTAGGCGTTGGCTGATGCACAAATCAATTTATTTTTTGGAATTTGAGTTCTTATTAAATGGGATCCAACAAAACATTTCAACGGTTTGAATCAATTACAAGTTGTTTTTTAATATTTAAAAATGAGTTGTACAATCTTAAAAAAAATACAATGAACTACAATTCCTTTTTATGTATAGACAATTTTTATAATAGAGAAGATAATTTTACGTCACTGAGAGTACATGAGTGTTTTACTAACCATCAAATTAATCTTTTAACGGCTTGATATGCTATTGGAAGCAATATTGTATCGTGCTCTATAAATTTTAACATAGACAGTCATATATCAGACTATCAAAATCCTAATCTAACGGCTAAAATATCATATTCTACCGATAAAACAACGATTAGCTTCTCCACCCTAAGAATTACCTTGTATATATTCTAAAAAAGAAAAAAATTTACGCACTAATATAAATTGATCTAAAGTTGACCCTTTTGGCAAAACCCCATTAAAGTTCGAAATGGTCAAGAGATTCACACACTACTCCCCACTATAAACAAAAGCCAATTGACTTTTTCAAATTGACAAGAAGCATCCCACAGGCCCTTGCCGTGTGTGTGTATATATATTGTGTTTCTTTTGAGTTTGTGGTTCTTGTTATGCTAACCTATTTCATAACAACCTTTAAAAAAAAAGTGACAAAGAGGACATATATTAAAATGGTACAAATCATGTTAAAGTTTTTAAATGCCTATTAGTTAATTAATGTTATTTGATTCTCTGCGAAAGATTTTCATATTATTAATTATAGTGATTTAAGCTGATTTGGCTTATACGATGAGTCAAGCCATATATGTTTTAGGTTAGTTGGTATTGAATTATTCTTATTTTATATACGTGCGTAAATCTATATATATGTATATATATATATGTTTTGTGTGTGTGTGTGTGTATGTAGATATAGGAAAGCTGTTCCAATAATAATTGCCATTTTAAAATGTCTATTATAAGAATCTAGAACAGAATTTATTGTCTGCTTTTTAGTTCATATGTTTGTATTTGAGGTCCTCTAAAGCAATGAACCAAATCATATCCCACCGAAACCAACTTATGCAACTTGGAGAGTAGCCTAGAAACTTTGGAAGCAGTACACATAGCATGACAACCGTGCATTACCTTGCTTTATGCTTTTATTTTGCTAGCTGATGAGGAAAGGGGGAAAAAAATAGGTAGCTACGTTAAAATTAGCATAAAAGAGATGAAAGAGAGAAATATTCTTATCGGACGAATACAAGCTTGAAGTTCAATCCCATTCTCTAAAGGGGACAAAAAAGAACCGCTAATTATATACCAACACTGTGGACGATTGCTATGTAAATTTTGATCCAATTACACATTTGTGATCATATCATAATATGACGCATGTGTACTATAGTATGTACAGCATGTGAGTGGATCACGTGATCATCGTTACTATTGATTATGATAAATACCTTATAAAAAAAATTAAAAATTTAATGATAATAATAATAAGAAATGCATGTGTTTAAATACGTCTTATGCGACACTAGAATTGATAAGGAAATAGTTGATAAATTAGTTGCACCCTAATAGTCGGAAGCGTGCTAGCTCGGACGGACTCTCTTCTTCTTCCCAGTTTTAGGGGATTTTTCATCCTTGTTGGTTTTATTCTTCTTATGCTTTTGCTTGGGAGGATTAATTGGACACAGGTTTTGTTCCTCTCTATCAGACTTTTCATGCCAAAAAGGAATATAAAGAAGAAAATAATAATAGAAACAAGTGAATCATTCCAAAAAGGACATCTACCACTCTTTATTATAAGACAAGTTTATTTTTTTAATCCGATGGAATTTGCAAAAGGGAAGTCCAACTAGACACTGATGTGAACTTCATTTACTGTAATTTAGCTAGCTAGTGGCCAATTGAAGAGAATATAATCCGTTGATGGCCCAAAGAAAAATTTGTGTTGTTGTTCATGTATGACATAAAAGTATTCATCTGTCTCAATAAAATAACGAAAAGAGAAGAAATAGAAACAACCAATAAGGTCGCAAGAATATATATATATATATATATTGCACCGTCATCATCCACTATCATAATCAACAATGATGCATTGTTACAACAATTAAGGTTTAAGGAAAATATGTTTGATGTCTTCAGAGAAATTTCTGATATTATTGCGAAGGTAATAGAAAGTCAAAATGTGAATAGTGAAACAATTATTGCTTAGTATACTTGTATATCTGTCGTTGTTTACTACATATTTGTAACAGAATCAGAGCAATTAATTAATCTAGTCTTTTTAATTGGAATAATAAAATAGAAATTGACTTTAATACATTTGATTAATAGTTTGTTTCCTAACTAAAACAATATAACAATGTATAATTACTGTTCCCTTTGTAATCCTCTGAAGTTCTCTCTTCAGACCATTACCTCTAGATATACTTTTTTTTCCATGTTTGAATTAGTAACAGCATGCTAAAATCTCAATTAATTATTTACGTTCATTTGTAATAAGAGTGTTGGATGCATATAGAAAAAGGAAAGGGAGCACATACATACAATTTATTAATTACCTCCATTGGAAATTGATTGTTTTTTTAAAAAAAAAATGCTTTATGCAAAAATTCTTGCGGAAGAGAAGTTAAAAAAAGGAAGAATAGACACAGATTTTTTTTTTTTTGCTAATTATAAAAAGCACAGATTTAATAATATTAATTAGGAGAAAATACAACAAGATAGAGGGATTTTTTTCTTTTTAAATGAAGGATATATATATATATCAAACTTTTGTCTCTTAATAAGCCTAATAACATAAATCGGCCTTTAGTTCGCGTTTATGTTTCTCAATATTCACAAAACTTAAAATTACTTAGATGCCAAAAAACTTTAGTCAATTTGTTATTAAAATCTCTTACCATCATATCAAAAAGCTTGGATTAAATATCATCTATTACCGGTTAAATATATATATATATATATATATCCATTACATATATTTAGTGTGTGTGTGTATATATATATGTATATATAGATGGGACAACAATATCATTTTCATCCAAGAATCTTTAAAGGTCTTTTTATCTCAATTTCATGAGTGGTACTCATGACATGGACTTGGGATATTCTTGTATTTCCATAATTGGTATTGGGATGGTTATAAGTTGGCAATGAGCAAGCCGATTATCCTCTATATGGGCGGCTAGATTTGTCCCCAGATGTTTGAGAAGAACAAGTGCCTGATGATGAAGTCTTTGACATACCACTTGATTCCATGTCTGAGCATAGCTGAAACCACCAGTGCAATAATTAATGTTAAATAACAAATTTTACGGGTGTTTTGGCTCATTGATTTGAACTAAGAACAATATAAAGTTCTTACATATTATATTGCAAAGCAAAAAACCATTGCTGTATAAAGCTCTTATATATAATAGTGGTTGAACTAAAAATTTTGGTTAAAACTAATTTTCTAAACACAAAGTTAATTTAGCCATAAAAATTATAGCAATTTTTTTAATGGGTGCTTAAAAATTAACCAATTAGTAGGTCTTTATTTTTCAATCATCAAATATATAGAAAAACATGATTTTAGGTAAGAAATAGATCAGATAATTAAAAATCCAAGAATGAAAAATATAAGAAAAGAAAAACCAATCCCTTGTTTGCTTCAATGGGAAAGGTACTTAAAGCAGCAAACAAATCATGCAGTGCTTTGTAAATATAAATATGCCGGGGCTTTTAAAGGATTAGCATGCATTAATCTCGACTTCAAGATTATCAAGTGGGAAAAGTAATGGATCTGCAAAGGACATAAAAATGGGGTGATTGCTTTTTCTTTTTTCTTTTCTTTTTAACCTTTATTTATTAAAAAGTGGAATGGAGTCAGAAATAATTTTTTTTTAGTGCTTACTAGACGTTAGAAACTTTGTCAATGAAATTATTATTTCTGACATTATTAAAAGAAAAATTGGCTTTTTCAAAAATAAAACACCAGTGATTTATAGTATTTGAACTTATCAAGGTCTAAAACAAATTTAGCATTCATTTACTCTAATTGATAAATAACTTCTAAATCTAAAATACACGTATTAATATTTCTCTTTCCAATTTCCTAGATTGTATAGGGCCCGCCAAACTAGATCATCATTAATTTTATAAGTAAATACTTAATTAAATAAGAAGGAAATCAAAACCACAAAGATTAAACAACATAGGATGTCAATATGCCAAAATTGCGATGACATGACTAATTATATAACATCATGGAAATATCTTTAAAAAAAAAACTCAATTCAAATTTCTATACGCGAATTTCAAGATGGTAGTGCAAAATACATTGAAATGAAAAATAATACACAAAATTGACCAAATTTGACATAGAACTTCTTTTAATGCTATAGGCATGAACAAGAAAATTATAGCCTGGTAATGAGTTTTCTCGTTCATATATGCACAACCTGAAAAAACGCGTTTCACCTGAAAAAGCCTGCTTTCAAGAGCCGCCACGCGATCCACCAAAGGCCCTTTGAACTGAACCTCTTTAAATGCCAAATCCATTGGCGCACACCCTTTTCTGTCTGCTACTACTCCCCCATACAAACTGCTAATATTATTACTTTCCAATCCTGCAAACTTTGTTCTCCTCTCCAAATATTTCATCTAAAAAACAAAGAAACAAAAAAAAATAAAATTATACATACGGGGAAAAGAAATTAAAAAAAAAAAACCAAAAGCACAAATTTTTAACATGGCTCAAAATTTTTTATGTGGCCAAAACTCACGATGAAATCTTAAATGATTCAGCCTAGAAACCAGAGGGTTGGAATAACCAGATGAAATTGTTGCATCACTCATATTGTTTTTGTGGAAGATAATTTCTTTTTTTCTTTCCTTTAGTTCAATGGGATGTATATTTATATGTGTATATATATGGTAATAGTTTTGCAGAGCTAATTTTCAGTCCGAAGTGAGTAAACGGTTACATATAATCTCTCCAATGTTGGGCTGATTCAGTCCGTCTCACTGTTCATGCGGTGGTTTGTTACATTGCAAGACAAATTACGTATGGGTGAGAAGACATACTCTATATATATATGTATAGGATTTAGCTGCTATGCCGTCCATTGAGATGGAAGCTTCATCCGCTTATGTGGCATATATTTAACCACTACAGTGGCAGATTTAGAGCTTCTTTTCAATAAGGGCACCATGTTAAACTTAAAAATAATGTTTTATTGAATGAAAATATATAACTATACATTTCAATAATTGACTGAGGCTTAATTATAATTTTTCTTATAAAATAGGGATACAACGACTTTTAATTATTTTGCGGGGATACAACAACGTATTTTAGTTATTTTATGGGGGGCGCAGTACTATATTTCAATTATTTTATGGGACACAATTGTAAATTATTTTGTGGGGACACAATTGTAATTTTCTTACAAAATAAGAACATAAATAAAATTTTGAATTACAAAATAAGGGTTAAAAATCTAAATTTTAAAAAATGAGTGGGGCGCATGCCAAATGGACACCCTCCGTAGGGAAGACAAAATCAATGTTGTTTCGAGGCGCCATTTGACCCACCTAGCAGGACCTAGGCATAGTCGGATCTTATGCTCATTACTCATACATACTATCTCCTTTGGGCACCTAGTGTGCTCAAGGATTTCTTCGCTGAAGATCAATTGGTACCAATATTTGACTTAAGAACCTTATACGCAAGGAGGTCTTGTGTTCAAGTGTCGAGGGACGCAAAGAAGTCCTTAAGAGCCACTAGGTGCCCAAAGAGGACAGTATGTATGAGTAACGAATATAAGAACTGACTATGCCGAAGTCCCGCTAGGTGGGCCCATGAGGAGGTTGAGGCCTTACATTACAGTGTTATTCTAAAGGCAGAGACCAGTGGGTCATATTGTCATATAACCCTCTCTCATTTTATAAATATGTATTTTATTTGTAAATCATCTGAAGGCATACAATTCTAGAAATATAAACACTTTATATTTCTAAATATATGAAATGCTAAAATTTCTCTTAAATTCAATTTCGTATAACAATACTATTTTGAAAATCAAAATTGCAACTATTAATTAATTTAATCTCATCAAATTAATTTACAACGGATGTACTATATTTATAATTAAAACAATGTTAATATAATAAATGCGTGCGTATGCCTGGTGTGTTATAAAACATATGAGTAGGCACACTAGAACTAATATGACATATTATAATGCATGGACATACAATAAAATATCAACATAAAATAAAATATTCAATATCAGCAATTAAGATGGATTTGACCAACTTCCTCGGATATTTAAATTACAACTCAAAAGATATAATGAAAATAAAATAATTTCCTAATATATTTTATCTTCAAAATCTTTATAGGTTTTCTTGTAATCCTTCGCCTTCAAGGGTGAAAGCGGCTAGAAAACATGACTAAAACTTTACACTAGAGTTTTAGGCTCGCTAACTAGCGCTGCAGCGCCCTTTTCTGGCGCCGTGGCCCTAGTGTTCTGCCAGAGTACACGACCATTGCTCTGAGTGGTGCCTCCGCATTGGCTCAGCCAGCCGGTGCTGTAGTGCTATGGCCTGGAGCTAATTGCTGTCTTTTACCTTTTCCAACGATTTCTCAAATCATCGACCTCTAGCCACCTTATGGCCGATAGTTCCGATTCTTCATATGTTTGTAGGAGTTTGGTTCAAAAAATCTTTCATCTCTGATATTACCACTTCCTCTAGTTTTCTTATACAAACCCTAGCTCTTGTCCAATAACCCTTCTGTAAGCATGCTTGTGAATTTCTCCCCAACTTCCACGAGTGCATGTCTTTGCAAAAGATTATGACCATTATAGGCTTCTTTAAGAAGGTCAGTTTGAGTGTCACATTTCTTTGATATGTAAAATATACCCAGATGGCGCTCAAACACTCTAGTAAACTTCCGAGGAAGTGCCAACGGTTTACGAAGGTTGCTCACTTTCCTGCACTCGGTTTTCTTTTGTATGGTGAGGTTAAGAAGTTCATGAAAGACTCCAACAATCCTCTTCTCAGATACATCAGTACGCGGATCCAAATGGGATGAATCCGAGTATGGAGATGTATAGGGGAGCCTCTGCCACTCTTTTAGCCACTGCATGCATTTTCTTTTCAACCTAAAACCCCTCGTGAATCCTATTGGAAAGGCTAAGCAATCATTCTTTGCATCTATTTTCTTTTGTTGCGATATAGAATTCTTCAGCAATTCCGAGACGGCAAGGTCGTTATCCCAGAGATTAAGTTTCAAGCCAACTCGTTTTTCATGAAGTTCGACAAACGAGAATGGATCTGGGTGACAAGAAATAAATGAATGCTGGTTATGGCAATCCAAGGTCCCATTTCAGCTGGTCTATGGTTTGCAAAGGAAGGGTTTAATCTCCAGTAAGCATGAGAAGTTTGCGCAGCCTATTAAGTAGATCCATCTCATTTTGCTATGCGACATGGAGCTCTTCTTCGTGTAGCTCTACAGCTTCACGAGTTAAGCTAAAGCAAGGGACCCGTGCTCCTCCGGTGTCAAGAAAATGTGACTCATGAAAAACTGAAGGGTACCTTCTTATAAAGGTAGAGAGCTTGACATCTTTGGGAAGACCTACACGTCCGCGGTGACGGGAAAGATGTTAAATAGGAAGCCAGCGTTGAGGTAATGAGAGTACCCGCTGCTTTGAGATCATTCTCAGCCGTCACAACAGCATCTAGCGCTTTGTCTTTCACCCATTTCAACTTCACATTCACCAAACTACACTTCTGTTGGTAACTAAATCCAGACCGAGATTTACATGGAAAGCCAGAGCTTCCAGCCTCACTAAACAAGAACCACCTAGCCACATTCTTTTAACACATATGCAAAACATCCTCCGGTCTCAAGGCATTGGTGATTACATGAGATCTGCAAAACGACAATATCGAAAATCGTGTTACTTAAATTGACAATGTAGCACCATGCATAACAGAAACTCTAAAACGACATCCAACAAATAAACTATTCATGGGAATTGTGTAGCCGTTTCTTTCATCAAACAGTTTGTGTGCGCACTGTAATACAAGAAACAAGGAACAACTTTGCATCCAAATACTCAATAACTCTGATTTACAACCTCAATGAAAACAAAATATCTCCTAAATTTATATCGCTGCAGCTTTTGTATGAGTTTTTAGGAATTACTGAAATTTGTTTCAACGGAGGAGGGACGGGCACGACGACACCGACTTGACGGCAACATCAACACAGATAGAGCATATATGTGTTTCTTCGGATAAACCGAATAAGTTGATTTGCAATGTGCATAATTCAGAGAAACAAATTGCATTGATGGTGGCACGAGAGAATCATTTTTTTTTTTTTTTCTTTTTGGCGACTACGTTTGAGCGCCTAATCGATTTGGTCTTTCTCTTCAATCACCTCACCGACATTTCAAATAATGCCAACCGCCTAATACATATACATACACACACACACACACACACACACACACATATATATATATATATATACTGTCGCTTATATACAAGGCTTTTCTTCACAAAGTTTTCGAGGGGAAAAAAAGAAGAGAATTTTGAAGATTTGCACTTGCAGGGAGGTGCGTTTAATAATAATAATAGGGAAATAAATACTAATAGTCACTAAATTTTAATGTCTCTTTTATTTTGTCTATCTTGACTTTTAAAAATTACCATTTTGTCTTTCTTTTAAATCCCTTCATTTTGTTCTTTTATATTCCGATTTTCTATTTAAAAAGACAAAATTAAGCCCGCGTGATTTACAAATTGGTCACTTGTAAGGGCAAAAATAAGATTGTATTACTCTCAAGTTTTGATCTACGTTTACATTCTTAGTTAACATTTTTTTAATCTACTCTCATTTACGAATGGTATGCATGCACTTTTTTTTCAATAAAGTTAACCAATATCTTCTCATCTTTAATGGGTAATACATATTCTTTACTATTTAAATTTAGATATCGACAAATAATATCGACTTATTAAATGAGTTACATATTAAAAATGAGAAAAAATATGCAGATAACCCTTCTTAAATAGGAGTCCAAATAAAAAAAAGCGTTAAAGTGAAAGTGCAAACATAAAACAAAATAGAAATGATAAAATCTTGTTTTTGCCCTTACAGGTGAACCATATGCAAATCATGCGGGCTTAATTCTGCCTCTTTGAATGAAAAATTAGAATATAGAAGACAAAATGAGGGGCTTTGTGTTGAAAAAATTGTACGTAGCGGAATTTTAAAATTTTAATATCAGAGTATTTTTTAAAACACAAGTTTGACATACTACATGGATAAATTAACTGGATCTTACTAACCTCATATGCCCAAGAGCTCTTGCAATCGATGAAAAGAATGGTGTTCTAGAAAATCCTCAATCAACTAGTATTTTTTGCTATTCTTTATCCATGATCGGAGTGCATGTGGGCGCACGTCGTATAGCTCTTCCCCGGTGACTCTCTTTCCAACCAATTGAGAAAACCCAGAACTAAGGTTCGTGATTTGTGAACAATAGCTTTTAGGAGAGTTTCAGAGACTCACAGAATGGAGTACTCACTCTTGATCTCTCAACTGATGTAAAAAACTTATAAGTCTCACTCCCTATTTATATAGGTTTGACCTAGGGTTTAATCCTTATCAGATAAGGCCTCAAAAATTCGAATCTAGATCAATATCTAATAAACTCGTGTAAAAACGCGCAATCAGATTATCCTTCGATCGACAGGCCGAACTGGCAGATCGGCAAGCCGAATTTACTCCATTGGCAAGCCGAACCTAAAGACCGGCCTGCCGGACTTACGATAAATGATTCCTACAATTCTTGTATTTTCCACCCGAGATTCATTAGATAAAGCCTCAGTTTTAATTCAAATAACCTAATAGAAAAGATCTGTTTAAAAAGTTATCGAATTAAAACAACCATATCTTAGATAATCTCTAGGAAAATAAATATTTCTAATAATTTAACAAGTTTATCTTGAATTAATTTTTCATAAAAATTAATTTAACCAATAAACAGACATAAATTATCTGATCCTGTCTAATTTCAACAAATCTGATAATTTAACATAAGTCACTAATTTATTGGAAAAGCACGCCGTATCATTACAAGATTTATTATAAGCTAGCAAAGGAGACCTGATGGACCTATATAGTTCAAGCTCCTAATAATTATGTAACCTAATATCCTAGGTATACATTTCACAATTATCAACTCTAACGCTACTCTACTAAAAGCTTAGAGCTGCACTCTCGAACTATATAGAATTATGAAGCCCAAATAGCTAAGTCTCCATGACATATCATAATATATCGTATCCTCATAGGATCCATAATCGGCTTAAGGATAAATTTTATCTTACTTTCCTGATTATTTTTCTCTTATGTTCCATTATCACACCATCAGAAAACTTATCATCCAAAGACGGTATACTATTTGGTTACACTTATGTATCTAAATAGTTGAACGCTCTAGTCTTCCGATTACAGGACAATGCATATAAGAGGATATCATCAACTCCTAAAAAGGAGCTATGGATTATGTATCTATGAATAAGAAGTCTATGCTATCAAGAGTCATGTCTCCAACATACCGATATGCATACCATCATGAAATATAGATATCATTTTTTGGTATATCAAAAGACATGAGTCAAGACAATAGGCCCATTATTTATCTCAGGATTAAAATACAACACATATGATTGTCTAAAGTGAATTAATTTGCCAAGACAGAATTATTAATCCAAATCAATTACACTTTATGTCTCGATCCAATGCATTGTCACTTATGACAATATACCAATGTTTCTGTTCTTGGAGTACATCTCCGATGGCCAAGACAAATCATCTCCCGTTAGGGATATAAATAACATAACAATCTTTGCATGAATAAAGCACCCAACTTTATTCCCTTAATTGTGGATCTTATGATTTAGACCGTCACCTTTAAAATCATGTGTTTCGCATAATCTGTCCATTATATGCCTGATTTTAAAAATTTAGACTGACAGTCTCAAACTTTTATTTGCTTATCATACATTTAACAAATATGAACGTAAAGAGGACAACAATGTGGCATATGAATAATAAATAAACTATATTGATAAAAATATATCCAAAAACATATTATATTTTTACTCCTTAAGGCATACATGTCTAACACTTTGAAACAAGGGCAAAGTGATGATTTTTAACATTTAGAGGGCAAAGTGTAAAGTTTTGAAAGTTTATAGAGTAAAGTGATGATTTTGAAAGTTTAGGGGCAAAGTAAGGGAGACCTTAAAGTTTTAGAAGCCATTAATGTTAATAATAACCCATAAGAACAACAACAACAACAACAATACTTACAGCGAGGAGTGTGGGGCTGTAGGCCATCAACTCAAAAATATCCCGAGATGCCAAAAACAAGTTCTAAAGGGACACCTAAAAACGTATCAGAGGGACGCCAAAAAGCATTTCAAAAGGAAGCGCAACATTTCCTAGAAGGACCGGAAAAAATGTCCCCGAGAAATATGGAAAATATCTCTGATAGATGTAACATGCACCCGAAAGACACGAAAATGTCTCGGAGGGACACACGATGTGTCCCCGAAGGACTCGCAAACCTGTATCGGAGGGACAAAAACATGTCCCCAAGTGCCATGCTTCAAGTTTGTGGCATAAATGAATATTGAGTTTACAAGAATAGCATTTATGTGAATTGCTTTAATTTTTAAGGAGTGATATGATACTGAAACTTTAAAAAAAAAAAAAAAAAAAAAAAAAAAAAAAAGGTACGTTCATATGTGAAAAGATACTCATACATTAAGGCTTTATTTTAAACCGCATATCAATATTAGATTTCTTTTTGCCATGTCCAACGTTGAAACGCATACACAATTAATAAGGGTACCTAATGTAGAAGGACTCATCACCAACCAATGTCTTTTCTTCCTTTTTTTTTTAACAAAAATGTTATAATGTTTTTTTTTTTTTTTTTTTTTTGGCTACTTGCGTTCTGAACTATTTGCCACCTTTAAAAAAGGCCTGGTGTAAAGTCCAGGTTATAAAATCGTTTTAAACGCTTATAATAGCAAGAGAACTTGATTTGCACTTGGTGAAAGAACGTTCCAGCACTAGATAGCGCAAAATGTGAAGGCCTTGGCACCAAACTGAAAATTAAACGTCTAAAAAGAATGGCAATTTTAACAAGAAATGAAATTTTCCCTTTTTTTTGGTAAATAATCTTTGCCTTAGAAATCAGGCCTTGAGAATCTCATCACCCCAAACTGGACCTTGTAACCTCGTACGCCAAGAAACACGCTGCATTTGCGGGAACACTTCGAGCCATAGCAGGTCCAAAGCCTTTGTAGAGACCTTTGACTCCCTCTCCAGCAAGGATCTTTCTAAAAGCATCAATTGAACCTTTGTACTTTGGATTTTTGTAGTCATCTACTTGGATTACACTCTTGACGACATCGGTCGGGTAGACTGAGAACCAAAAGGACCCTCCAGCCAATCCTCCGGCCACGATCAACGACCCTCTCCCCAATCCAGATGTGTCCTGACCCCCTGCAAAGTATTGCTTGAGGGCTTCATACACACCGAACATTACAGCATTGCCAGGTACTTCACGCGCCATGGTGGGAACCAAACCCTTGAAGAGACCTCTTACTCCCCCTTCTGATCTGAGAACCTGCTTTGCCACATCCATTGGTCCTCCGTACTTCACTGCCACACCAGCTGTGGTAGAATCTGCCAATGCACTTTGGGCCTGCAACCTATACCATCAAACACAAGCTCAACAGGTAGGCCTACAGGTCTTTACAAGTACTCTATTCAATTTATTATATAAACAAACAACCATTGGAATCTTTTCATTTTAGGAATACAACAAAACCTCGTTTTTTTGCACCTCAAATTATCCCTATTATTTACTGAGAGCAGTAAAGCATGCATGTATCAACTATCAAAAAAAAAAAAAAAAAAGAATCAAGGCTTGAAAATAAGTTAGTAGTTAATTTCTAAAATAACAAGGCATCATTAACTGACCTGCACTTGATCAGCTCGGTGGGACAAGCTAGAATTGAAACAGCAACTCCTGCGCCAGCTCCACAAATAATTTGCTGGTTGACTGTAAGAGGGGCGCCAGGTTCGGACCTCAGCAATACCTCCATTTGCCCTCTTGCTGTAAAGAGGAGAGCATTGAATGCCGCCACAGTGGCAAGTGGAGCTCCCATGCCTTTGTAAAGACCCCTCGGGCCTTCAGTGGCTAATGTTTGCCTTACAGCATCCATGGCACCAGCATACTTGGGAGGTTGGCCAGGGGGTGGAACAGGCTGACTTTGGAGCTTGACCTTGATGGTATCAAATGGATGCCCGCATATCAACTGTGCTGCCCCTCCAACGGTACCAGATATTAGGTCCTTGAGCACGTCCCCCATCTATTGGCTTAATATTCAAACACCAAATTGGTCAGATTATGTATGAATTTAAGAGATTAGGGAGAAACCTTGTCACAAGTTTAAAAAAAGATGCATATATACATTTACAAAATCAGAGAAGTTGTGTTAGAACACGTGCAAAACTCCTGCCTAACTGAAAACCATCACCATTTTTTTTCTCTCTCTCTTTTTAAAAAAGGTAGGAAGTAAGCCTCGTTACCTACCCATCAAAACATGCATGTCTTGGAAGGAAAACCTTTTCAGAAGAAAAGAATATGAAATCATGTCTCAACAACGACCCATTTCAAACTTAAGAAACATATAACAAATGGTGAAAGGGACTCATATGTTGGTCATGAAACCAAAGCCCAACTAATATTATCTTTTGCATACATTTCAATCAGAAGACCCTTTAGGGGAAAAAGAATATATATAATTATGTCACCATTAACACTACCAATTCAACAATATCCTATTGTAATATCATTTTATTTTACATTTTGAGGGAGACCCTTTGCAACATTACTGATAAGCTAGTGGCAGCATAAATCTGAAAAGGAGAAAATAATAACTAAATAAGGGTTGGTAAATCTTAAACCCCATCGAGTTCTATATAACCTAGAGGAGCCTTATAATATAGCTGTTCCTCCTCTAAGTCTCTACTGCAGCGTTCAGACATTTAGTAATTGTACTATCAACGGGGAAGACAACAAAATTTACTGCAACTCCTCAACAGCCAACTAGAAAAAAAATGGGTAAAGCACAAAAAAAGAATAACAGAAACATAACAGCCAATCACCAAATTGGCCAAAGTATTATTAAACACGTCAAAAGCCGAGGAGCACCAAAAAAAAAAAAAAAGCAAAGCAAAGTGGACTGAAAGATAGAGAATGATTGATGAAGGCATTTACTAAGAATATCTTAAACAATGCAGAATAGTAAGCAGATTAAAGCCAGTTTACATGGGCACTAACACTCATTGATCAACTAGTGCAAAGAGAGATTGCTATCGACATAGTCACTCTGAGTATAAGAGACTTGAAAATAGGTATGGAAGAAGATAAATTGGGGAGGAGAATACTTCACAGAAAGCTTCATAACTATTCTTTCGATGATTCTACCTCCTAGAAACTAAATTAAACAACCAACATGTTCGACGCTCCAAATGGACTCGAGTACCTCTTCATGACTTTTAAATAGCTTTTTACAGTCGCATATGATATGACCGCATATTTGATTTGTGTTCTTGAGGCGTAAACATTAATTTTTTGCATTCATATCATAAATGTCCCTTCCCCACAATTTTTCAATCATTTTACTCTAACTACACGAAAATGATGATGCAGATGGATGAGGCAGAACTTGACCATGAACGCGAAAATATATTAGACCTACCTCAATGTCAGCTCTGTAATGGTAATATGGTATAAAACTTTTGCGGGTTTGACTAGCCACAAAGTTAATACTCCAACGAGAAATCACCAATGAAATTAAACATATAAGAGAGCAATATAAATAGCTAGTCTAAATCTATTACATCTTCTCAAAATAGAACTGTGGGGTATTGATACTAGACAAAGAATGTAAGTACCTTTGCTACATCAAACGAGACTTCTAAGTTCATTTTATTGGAAAACCCAATACTCAAATGGGAATTTGGAGAAAGCACGAAAAAGGGCAGCGTTATTCCAGAACTAAGCACTAAAAAAAGATGTAAGGAAAGTAACATTGAAATATCAACAGAAACAAAAAAAAAAAAATCAAAATGTTACTTTTTTCCTCTACAATCTACAAAATCAAAACACGCAAACAGAGAAAGAATTTTAAGGAAGTAAAGGAATAAGAATCTCACGGATCAAACACTTGTTGTTGGCCACCCAAAGTAAAAGAATAACAAAAATCAAAAGGCTCCACAAAAAGTGAACCTTTAATCCGATGATGAGGAAATCTGCAAGAACAGAGGAGTGTGAAAATACTAACGGGAAAAGAACATAAATCGAATATATATATATATATAGATATATATATATATATAGAGAGAGAGAGAGAGAGAGAGAAAGCGAGAGAGAGATAGTAGGTGAGATTACCAGAAAGTGCAAGAGGGAAGGTGCTTGGTTGGTTTGCGTTTTTCTCGGGAAAAGAAATGGGAATCTCCGAGGAAAGCAAATGGGAAGGTGTTTGGTTGGTTTGCGTTTTCCCAAAATTGAATCTTGGGAAAATTGAGAGCCACAGGATTGTGTTGTGTTGGGTAGGATGAAAATTACAGACCAAGCAAATAACGTCTCTGGGAGTAGTGAGATGATGTAGTTTTTACCTTCAATAGATGTGGCTGAGAAAGATCCCACCACCCAGTAGAGAGAGAGAAAAAAAAAATATATATATATATATATTGATAGAGAGAGAGAGAGAAAGCGAGAGAGAGTGAAGACGAAGGCAGTGATTGCGCAGGCTGTGTTTGAGGAGAAGCCAACCTCAGCCGCGCTGTGTCTGTTTCAGACTCGCACTCTCACGAGTATATCTGAAGATTCTTTGTGGAGCAAATCAAGACATTACCAAATTGAGATTTCAATATTTTCATTTTTATTTTTAGAGAAATTTTGGAAATGTGCAACCTTGTAAGACTTTTTTTTAATCTCCAATGGAAAATTTCATCTTAAATTAGAAACCAAACACTGATAATGATACTAAGGAAGTAAGTATTAGTTACCTCTATCGGTGGTTTTGACGTTATTTAGATTTATTTTCATATTAGAAAAATAGTTTTAGTCTTGGATAACCTACTTGAGTCGGTGCTTGTTGTATCATACTCGTTAAAAGAAATTTAAAGGACTAGACACGTAACAAATCTCGACGAGTACAATGACCATTGTTATTAATTGTTTAGGTCTAAAAATATAAGTATGATATAACTTTAAATATAATCTTGTTCAAGTAATAAAACTTGATAAATTCGAGGTTGATTTCATAGGGAAAAGATATTACAAAGTCTAATTTATCAATTATATTAGTCTTAGCTAAAAATTTTGAAGATTAAAGTTAATTATTTATAATTTATTTACAATATTTACATATTTTTTACTTTGTTCATCTTTAGATTTTTTTTATGATTTTTAGAACTTCAACAACAAGAAATATGACTTAAATTAGAATGGTAAATGAAACTTCAATAATAGGTGCAAACTAACTTGGAAGAAGCAACAATTTTAACAACACTTATGATTAAAGGTTTTATTTTGACAATTAACTTACATATGTTTTAGTTTTTCTAAAATTATTTATTAAAATAATTTAAGTATGCAATATGTCATTTTTTGTTTACAACAAATCAAGAGTTATCAAGCAATTAATGTGTCAATTTATTTCTATAATGCATCAAAAATTTATTTTTAACAAATATGTATTCAAAACTAACTAATAAGTTACCAACAAAGTTTAAAGTTAAATATTTATAGTGTCATTCCTTGTCTACAAATAATCAAAGTGTTTCTAAACATTACCCATGTCAGTTTATGTCTACGATAAATCAAAACTTAGTTTTGTAAGAGTTTTAATTAAGTTAACACGAAAATCATAAGTTTTTTAAAAATGATTTTGACATTATAACAACTTAAAAAACATTAAAAAACTAAAAAAATATTTACTTTAATTTTACCAGAATTTCTTTCTTTCTTCAATAAAAAGGAAATTTAGAACGATATAATGAAAGTAAAAAGACACATAACTATCTTAAGACACTAGAAACTAAAAATGTTTTATAAAACATAAGACTAAAAACTAAGAAAACTAAAATTAAACTTAAAACTACTTTTTATAAGGGGAAAGAAATTTCTCACAAAGAGAAACAATGAAGAAAACATTGAAGCGAAGAGGCATTTATAGGTGAGAAAATTTACTATTTACATAATTTTTGTATTTTTATTTTTATTATTATATTTAGATATTGTTAAGTTGAAAATGAGTAGGATGACAATTTAAGATTATTTTGGGATTTTTTAAATTAATTTTGCCGCCCATAATCATTTAGAATCATATTTTTTTTATTTTTTACCTTTTTTTATTTTTTCTTCTACGCGTTTTTGTATTGAAGAGTGCTGATTTTAACTTATGATCTGGTAGAGCACCAGTAAGTGAAAGATGAACAGAGGCTGTCGATCGCGCAGACTGTTGACTGGAAAATGCAGCCCAGATCAAGTTAAACCTGCTGAAGTTGACCGGGCTTTGAGCACCGCTGGATGAGTCTTCTTATGCGGCCGTGCAAGTGGCGTGGGCCAGAGTTGCAAAAGCTGGGAAAGACGGGATGAGCCCTCCAATGGGGAATGGTCATTTTCCGGATTGAGATTACAGTCATCCCTCTTACTTAGCTGATGTTCATTACGTTGACAACGAGAACAAAATGGTTCCTCCGAGCGATGGAGATACAAGGGAGGATTATGACAAGCCCAATTGTTACGGATTCAGAAATGAGCAATTCAAGAACCAAAATGGATGGGGTTATGGCTTTACTTTTGGGGGACCAGGGGTTCAATGTTGACATTAATTAACAAGGAAAGTTGCACCATCAAGAACAAGCTTTATGTATGAGTCAAAAAAGGGTTTTATATGAGGCATTCTCTTGGACACAAATATTTAATATATCATAACTTTTTTAGATGCTCTCTCAATTTACGTTTTACTTAATGTAGCATGTGATAGCTTTACATTTTAGCAAACTTTTACTTTATGCTTTAGCATATTTAAAGAGATTTACAATGTAACAGTTGAACTTATAAATTCTAACTTTGTTGCTAAACAAAGCCCGTGATCTCCATCTTTTTTTGTCTTTTTATGTTGTGGGAAACTATGTCGTGTGTAATAGTGCGTTACGACCATGTATGATGATGGGGGTTGACACCTGCCTAGTGCCAAAAGGTCAAGCAAGTTGGTGACCTAATGATAGGGGAGCTGCTTAATATGCATCAAATAAACCCTTAAAAAAAGAAAGATTCTTTGATTTGAAGAATTTCTAGTGAGCCCACAGAAACATAATAATAATAATAATGATTTTGAAAACTCTTAATGGTGACCAAGGAACAGCAAGAAATTGATACAAAATTGACCTTATTATAGAATGACTCTTATACGTATTGAACTACTAAGAAAACCATATTTTAAGTGTAAATTTTTGCAAGTAACTTCTAATGTGCAATTGTGGCAATATTTAGGATAACGGGACCAATCACAAATCTATAAACAACAACAAAAACTAGAACAAAAAATTTAGACAATCTCTTCCCTTGTGCTAGTCTAGCTAGTACTTCAAATTAAAATTATTGATCGTAAAAGAAGTGGAAGAGCATGGGAAAGATATTGCAAGGCTTATAAATGGGCTTTTCTCCCAGTACTAATGGTAACACTATCATGGGTTTCAGAGCCATAAAATTCCTAGTTCTCATCCTTTGTTTGTCTTTCGGTAGTTCCATTACTAGTTATGTGGTTTCCAGAGAGGAAGATTTGGAGTTAGAAAAACAACCGAAACTTCTCATAAGTCATCATTTAAGAAAATCCAGGTGCAGAAAGTAAACTGTAGAATTACTATGTATCATCTAGAGGATTACCTATACTCAATAGTTGACGTAGTACGTCATCTAATGTCCTATACGGATTTTCAAAACATTGGGTCCGTTTTGTAGTGTTTTCAAAATAGGTGAAAATAATTTTGTTTTAAAAAATTAGAATTTTTTTGAAATTGTGTTGATAGTGTTTTTGAAACTTTTACCTCAAAAAATGTGCAAAAATATTTTTAAAAATTCTTAAAACAAAACCAAACTGGGCCATTTAGAAGTGCTCTATGACCCCCTTTTTTTAGACATTAGACAGCAGTTTCTAAGAATAAGCTTTGTTAAATGTACTTATTGTACTAGTAACTGCTTTAAATGTTCTTTGAATAGCAAACTAAATTCCATAGCATTTGTCAATTTCTAATTTCCGATCAATATTCTAAGATATCTCTCTCTCTTTCTCTCTCTCTCTCTCCAATCTTATTTTAATTTCTAGCTTGCTCGCTCTTGGCATTCTTTCATCTATTTTATTAATTTCCTGATTTGTCATTTTTTTTTTGTTAAGACTGACGAAGGTGATATATTTGATTGTGTTGACATCAACAAGCAACCCGCGTTTGACCATCCATTGCTCAAAAATCACAAAGTTCAGGTTTGTGTTTCTGTTTTTCTCTCCATTTTTATTACTTTAGCTCATATAATTTTCCACCTTAATTTGTTACTTAATTCTTTTCTCTTTAGGAAATGCCAAGTTCATTTCCATCAGGAATAGCAAAAGAACACTCTTCCGGTGCCCATAATTATTTACAACATTTCAGGTCTAAGAAGGAAGAATATTGCCCTAATGGAACAGCCCCCATATTGCGCACAAGCAAGAAAAATCAAATGACAGCGAGATCCCTTTCAATGAAGTTATTGTTTCCTTATGGTGATCAAAGAACACACAACACAATTCCATTAGTATGTCGTGGTTTTCACCTCAAGCTATATACGGATGTTTAATAGTTATATTTTCAATGCATATTGTTATTATAGTTATTTGATATACATCTGAAAGTTATAATAAAATAGATAGTTGACAAAAAAATTTATAGTAATTAATGAGATTAAATTTTTATCACGTTAAATCATTAATTGTTGTTAAAACATATTCTAATTATAATTTTGCTTAATATAGTTATAATTTTGCTAATAAACAACTGAAATTAATATTCTTATTTTTTAGGAATAGTTTCTTAGCGTGAATGATATATTCATGATATCACATATTGGTCCTTAATTTACCGTTTCTCAAGTTTTTCTAATAATTAACTTATAGCATGAAACTGATAAAATCAACCATTTTCTGCAACTATCTTTGAAATGAAAACTGTTTCTCATGAATTAATTAACTGGAATATCCTTACAAGCATCAGTAGAAATAAAAATGGGAATCTCATGGAGCCATAGACAATCTTTAGGCAAAGATGAGGCAAAATTTGCTAACTTATGCGCCACTGAATTGCCTGCTCGAGGACAATGAGCACAATTAACACCGCCAAAGCTCCTTAGCAAATCATAAACATCCCAAAGCAGCGGTGCTTCACAAGACAGATCTATATCATGACAAAGGCTGTGAACCACTTCCAAAGCATTGGTTTCAACCTCCGACACGAGGCCCTCTTGAAGAACCATGATCTGTGCAAGTTTCGGGGTCATATTACCCAATATTTTTTTTGCAAAAGCTGCAACTACAGCACCTTCATGATCCCTAATAACACCTCCCACACCGACAAAACCAGCCCAGCTAGGTACCGCTGCATCAGTGTTGAGTTTGAGATTACCTGGAGGTAGGAAAAGCCAAGTAGAAGTTCGGCAGGTACTTCTTTGTTGGGCTGTACGTTCCACAAACTGAGCTTCTCAGTAGTCCCTCAAAAAGGTGTTTGATGCCTCCAGCAGCTGCGATGTCGTCCTAAGGTGGTGTCCATGTATAAATATATTACACTCTCTCTAAAGATTCTAAAGGAGAATAAGTGCCAATTCAAGATCTGTATTGATAAGATTATCCTGCAAGAAAACACAAAACTTCATGCATGTTCTTCCTCTAAAGGATGAAAGATTCAAGCCAATGGAGAATTCCATCCAATAAGCCTCGCAAACCTTACAAAATACAAAAATATGTACCCCAGTTTCCTCCTCCGAATTGCACCTAGTGCAGACCTTATTAACATTCACACCTCTTCTTGCCAGACAATATAACAAGGCAATATCTCATGGCAAAATCGCCAAACAAAAATCTTAATTTTCCCTGGAATGCAGATGGCAATCTAACGGTATATAGGAAGCGTACCTTCAGTTTACCATATTTTATACTTTTTTGGTTAAAGAATTACTAAAATAGTACAATGTATTGTGTATTATTTTGATTCTTTTTGGAATTGCGCTAAAAAAAATACTACAATGGTAATTGACATTTACAATTTGTCATAGCACTTATGTTGAAATCATTAAAATTTTTTAAGAATGATAGATATTTATTTGAGTATATTTTATTGTTTTTAATTTTCATGAAACTAACTAAGTTTACTTCAAAGTATAAAAGAGAAACACCTAGTAACCCTTTGAGAAAAGAATAAGCATAATGACATAGACCAAATCCACATTTTAAGTCTCTAAAATACATGACATAATACCAAATATCAAATGAGACATATTAGTATATTACATACATTTACATTACATACCATACAATTCTTAAATTTCTAGAGCATTGCAAATTGCAACGTTCAATTTAAAGTTTCAAGTTTTAACATGCATTTCAAAACAAAAAGTCACAAACTGTCACGCCCCGGGGTACGAGAGGTGACGTGGCGGATTATTTAAGTTAATTAAAAGAGAATTTAATTAAAATCAATGGTTTAAGGATCAAATTAAGTGAAAAATAAAGAAATTTCCACCACATCTTATAAAAGAATTTATAAATATTAGGCAAAGAATAAAAATTAAATAAAAACCGCGAATATGGGTTCCACAACCTACAATTTGTGCACACACATGATTCTGACAATATCATAAATACAATCACAGTCCATATACAAATAAAGTTAAATCTTACATGCCTTGATTAAATGATACAAAATATAAATTAATCCCTCCTATTACTCCTGAGTTCGGTTCGAAGAATCCTCTCCAAACCTAAATGGGAAACCACCTAGAGGGGGGGAAATTTAAAACAGTAAAACGTGAGCGAAAGGCTCAGTAGGACTATGTTTTATAAAATAATTTAATGCAAAGAAACATATCATTGTTAGGAGTACTCAAAAGAGAACTTTAAATAAATAAGTAAATAAATAAACAAATAAATAGATAATTTGAGTAGAGCCGTCCTGACACAGAACAGTCTACTTGTACAATCGAAAACACCATTTTCCTGTTACCTAGGCAAACCATGATATCACCACCGTAATGGCCCAGCTGGGTTTCGGGACCTGCCCCCAAGGTCGATCGCTACACGACCCGATCTCTGATATGGCATCATGCCTTTGTGTTTATTATCATTATCATTCAAAACCCAATTACCGAGTGTTGTCAATTACATTTATTATGAAGTTCATTTCAAATCACGGTATATTAAAATATAACCGATAAAACCATTTCCAAACAACCGTTGAAAACATTTTGATAGAAATCCTTTTCAAAGCCAAATCATTTCAAAACCAGGCTACCAAAGAAATAGGATAGAAGTCCTACCTCAATACTCGTGCCGGTGCCCCACACCGTAATCCCGGTCCGCTATACGTTAGCTCCACGGAACCACGAACGATCCTAGATACAAACTAAGTCGATCAATATCTAGTTCGAGACATTCTATGTTGCTAAACCATTTCATGATGTCCTAGTGTGCCATTTGTACCTTTAAAATCATTCTATAATGTTTGGATTTAAATCAGGGTTCAAAACAGTGAAAACGGGTGAAAATCACAAAATTTTCCATGCCTCGGTCGGCCTGCCGGACTCCCTGCTTCGGCCGGTCGAACTGCACAGTTTGGCCTGCCGGAAGCAAAGTTCGGTCGGCCGAACACTTCCCTAGGTTCGGCCAGCTGGTCGGAAGAACACCGGCCTGCCGATCATCACTCCGGCCTGTCGAACACACCGTTTGGCCTACCGAACTGGAAAAATCCAGAAATCCCAGCCACGGTTTCTCGATCCCCAAAATTCAAATCTTGATTCTAACCTGTTTTTCTCAAATCCCAGGCATGAAAAACAATCATAATTGATAGAAAAACATATTAGAGCATGTTTGAACTCATTTAAATAAGATTTAAACTCGAAATCCTCAAAAATCCAAAAATGAGAAAATGAGGAGAAAAATGAAAAATCTTGAATTCGATTCGTTTTTCTTTAATTTAAGCTTAGATTCTAGTTGTTCTAAGTTCATTTAACTCAAATCCACGGTTTTCTAAGCTTAAACAAACCTAGATTTCAAAAATGCACAAAATTGAAAATTTTGTAAAAAGTTTAGAAATTTCGAATCTAACCTTGAATCGAAGCTTCAATCCGCGTTCTCGGTTGCTAAATCACGTCCCCGAGCCTCCTCCTTGCTATCCCGAAGCTTAGATTCAAAATTGGGTTTAAAAATTTGAGAGAGATATAGAGAGAGAGAGTGCCGAGAGAGAGAGCAAGAGGAAGAGAGAGAGAGATGCGTGAGAGTGAGGGGAGAGAGAGAGAGAGAGGAAGGAAATAAATAGAGAAAATCGGTGGGCGGTTTTACTGTGCGAAAACCATATGCCGCCCACGGTTTTGCAAAACGGAGTATTTTTAACATTTTACAAATTGTTGTGTTTTAAAACTCAAAACATCATTTTAAAATAATAAGAAATCATTTAAATACATCAATTTAACAAAACAACCAAAAACTAAAAATCCAACCAAGTAATCAAATAAATGTTAAAACGTTAATTATGGCACACTAATTCATCATTTATATTACATTAACATTAAATAAATTTCGGGGCGTTACAACTCTCCACCCCTAAAAGAAATTTCGCCCTCGAAATTTACAACTCATTTCAGAAACAAAACAAATGCGGATACAACTCCCGCATACTCGACTCTAGTTCCCAAGTGGGTTCATCAACCCCATGATGCTGCTACACGACTTTTACCAACGGTATCTCGCGATGACGCAAGCTAATAACTTTTCGGTCGATGATCTAAATCGGCACTTCTTCGTACGTCGTATCTTCCTGAACCTGCACATCGCGAAACGAAACTATCTTGCCCTGCTCAAGTGGACACTTCCTAAGCATCGACACATGAAACACATCGTGAACATGAGAAAGTTCGGGCGGAAGATCAAGCCAATAAGCGACCACACCAACACGCTGAGTGATCTCGAACGGCCCAATATACCTCGCGCGCGAGCTTCCCACTCACCCCGAACCGCATAGTTTCCTTACGAGGCGATACCCTTAAGAGAACAAAATCTCCAACTGCGAACTCTAAAGGTCTACGTCTTCTATCTGCGTAGCTCTTCCACCGACTCTGAGCTGCTCTCAACCGATCTCGAATCACCGCGACTTTCTCGTTGCTATCACGAATCTCTTCCGGCCCAAGAATAACTCTATCTTTCGACTCGGCCCAACACACAGGTGACCGACACGGTCGCCCATACAACGCCTCAAATGGTGCCATACCGATACTTGCCTGATAACTATTGTTGTACGCGAACTCCGCCAAATGCAAACATTGCTTCCAATTTCCGCCGAAGTCCAACGCACAAGCATGCAACATATCCTCGAGAACCTGAATAACCCGCTCAGACTGCCCATCAGTCTGAGGATGAAATGCCGTACTAAAGTTCAAATCCGTGCCCAAAGCCTCCTGAAAACTCCTCCAGTACTTAGCATTAAACCTGGTGTCTCAATCAGAGGTGATGGACAAAGGAACTCCATGCAACCTCACAATGTTCTGCATATATAACTCCCCGAGAACCTTCCTAGAACACGTCGACCTAAACGGAATGAAATGCGTCGATTTCGTCAACCTGTCGACCACAACCCAAACTGCATCGTGCCGCTGCTCTGTCCTCGACAAACCTGTGAGAAAATCCATCGTCACATGCTCCCATTTCCACCCTGGAATAGGAAGCGACTGAAGCTGACCTGCAGGCTTCTGATGCTCGGTTTTCACCTGAAGACACGTCGAACACTTGGCCACGTACTCACGAACATCTTTCTTCATGCCTCTCCACCAATACTGCCTCTTCAAATCACGATACATCTTGGTGCTCCCCGGATGAATAGCGAACTGAGACCTATGGGCTTCTTCTAGAACGGTTTTCGTCACCTCGGCGATAACTGGAACTGCAAGACGCTCCCGGAAGTACAACGATCCATCTGCATGCACGCTCCATTCCTCGAACTGCTCCCCTTTCTGAATCCTCGACCAAATCCCCTGCAAATGCCGATCCTGCCACTGACTTTGCTTCACCATCCGAACAAGAGCTGGAGTCGCTTCCATGTGATATAACGAAACTCGATCACAGTCTTCACGATACAGTAGCCGATACTCACTCACTGTCGCATCCCTGCTCTAGTTCTCAAAAATCAAACAAGTGAGAATCCCTGAAGACTTCCTGCTAAGCTCATCCGCGACCACATTAGCTTTCCCGGGATGATACTGCAACGCAAAATCATAATCCTCCATGTACTCTACCCATCTACGCTGCCTCAAGTTAAGATCCCTCTGAGTGAACAGATACCTCAAACTCTTGTGATCGGAGAAGACCTGAAACGATGCTCCATACAAGTAACACCTCCAGATCTTCAGCGCGTAAATCACCGCCGCAAGCTCTAAATCATGAGTAGGATAATTTCGCTCGTGAGGTCGTAGCTGTCTCGATCCGTACGCAACCACACGTCCAAGTTGCATCAACACGCATCCAAGTCCGCGCCCTGAAGCATCCGCATAAACCTCATATGGCTCGTCACTGCTAGGAATAACCAACACTGGAGCTGAAGTCAACCGGTTCTTCAATTCCTAAAAAGCAAGCTCACAATCTTCATTCCACTCAAACCTGACATTTTTCTTGATCAATCTCGTCAACGGAGCTGCAATCTTTGAAAAATCCTTTACAAATTTCCTGTAATATCCAGCAAGACCTAAGAAGCTGCGAATCTCCGCTACATTCCTTGGTCGTTCCCATTCCAATATAGCCTCAATCTTGGACGGATCCACTAAAATACCATGCTCTGAGATAACATGACCCAGAAACTTGACCTCAGTCAACCAGAACTCACACTTTTCCCTCTTAGCATACAATTGGTGCTCCCGCAGAGTCTAAAGCACGATCCGAAGATGCTGCTCATGCTCCTCCCAAGTCTTAGAATACATAAGAATATCATCGATGAACACGATCACGAACTGATCCAAATACGGCTTAAATATCCTGTTCATCAAATCCATAAAAGCTGCCGGAGCATTCGTCAACCCAAAAGACATGACCAGAAACTCAAAGTGCCCATACCGAGTCCTAAAAGCTGTCTTGGGAATATCCTCTTCCTTGATCCTGAGCTGATGATAACCTGAACGCAAATCAATCTTCGAGAAGTATCGCAAACCTCCCAACTGATCAAACAACTCATCAATCCTAGGCAAGGGATACTTGTTCTTCACAGTGACACGATTCAGCTGCCGATAATCCACACATAACCTGAGAGTCTCATCGTGCTTCTTAGCAAACAAAACTGGTGCTCCCCACGGAGATGTGCTGTTCCGAATATATCCTTTATCAGTAAGCTCCTGAAGTTGCTTCCTTAATTCCTTCATTTCTGCCGGTGCCATCCGATAAGGTGCCATAGAAATCGGTGATGTCCCTGGAAACAACTCGATACCGAACTCAATCTCCCGATGCGGTGGTAATCCTGGTAACTCGTCAGGGAAGATGTCCTCGAACTCATCAACCACCGGAATTGCTACACTGCCACTCGAAACATAGGGCTCGCAATCTAGATTGGCAAGAAAAGCACAACAACCTAGATTCCTTCGCCCTCCTAGACACGACTTCATGAGACGTTCACTCATTAACCAATCACCACCACCCTGGTAAGTGATCACTGTCCCTCTATCAGACACTAGGGTCACTTTTCTAAGTTGGCAGTCCACGACTGCACTATACCTAGACAACCAGTCCATCCCTAGAATTACATCATAGGAGCTCATGGGGAGTACAATCAAATCACTTTTCAAAATCTCATCCCCAATCTTTATTTTAGAAGATTTACACATACAATTTACACACACCCGCCCCAAAGGAGAAGTTATAACTAGAGGTTCATTAAACTCTTCTATCTCTAATCCCAAGGCATGTACAAAAGAACTCGAAATGAGAGAATGAGAGGCACCGGTATCGAACAAAACACGAGCTAAAGATCTAGAAACCAAGATCATACCATCAACAACCGCGTTACCAGTCTAAGAATCTGACCCTCCAGATGCCATTGCATGAACCTGCACTGGCTCTTTCCCTTTTCCTCTACCGACATTGCTGGGTCCTGGATTACTCGACCGATGCTGCTGAGATAGAGACGACTACACACTACCTGTACTCGGCGCTCTATACTGAGGAACACTGCGCTGAAAATGCTGCGGCTGCTGCCCCCGTGCCAGATATGAGAATTGCTGAGGAGAAAACTGCGGATACTACAACTGCGGGTACTGCGGAGGCGGAGGTAGGGTCTGAGGCTGAGACTGACGACTGGCATCCTCCCCGGTCTGAGATCCAAGACGAGCACTCCTGATCGGGCAATTCCTCTTGATGTGTCTGGGCTGTTGACAAAAATGACAATGAAAGCTGTAGGGATTGCTACGCCCGCTGCCAGACGAACTGCTGCTGCCACTGGTCGCATCGCCTTGCTTACCCTTCCTTGGAGCTGGACGACTACTGGTGCTCTTCCTGCCACTCCTCTGCGGTCCTCCTGAAGCCTTGGCTCGTTCCTCACAATACTGCACATAATCATTCTCCACGGAGATCGCCGACGACACAAGCTCTCCGAAACTCCTAAGCCGTAGAGCAACCAACTGCCGCCGAATAGGAGCCTTGAGCCCTTCCTGAAACTTAATACACTTTTCACGCTCCGATGCCACCGCCGATGGAGTAAACCTAGCCAACTCATTAAACTTTGCCTCATATTCCTGAACTAACAGATCACCCTGCTGCAACCTATAAAACTCAGCTGCCTTCTGATCTCACTACCCCTGCGGAAAATACCGATCATAGAACAGCTCCTCGAGCTTGTCCCAACTGATATCACCACCGCGCTCCAGACGCTTAGTCTGTTTCCACCAAGTGTTAGCGCCACCCTCGAGCTTATACGCCGCGAACTCCACACGATACTCCTCAGGCACACCAAGGGTATCTAAATGCTTCAAGATTGAATCCAACCAGTACTCTGCTAACTGCGGATCCCCATTGCCATCAAAAGTCAAAATAGACGCCCGCCGAAATTCCTTAAAATACGCATGCCGACTACCAACACTAGAGTCTTCCGGTCTAGCCCTGGCTGCCATCTGCCGAAAAGCCGTAAACATAGACCTCATCATGCTCTCATCATTTCCGAACTCGGCGTCAGCAGTCGAACGGCGTCTAGGTGCCATTCTCTCACTTCTGAAAAGAAAATTTGGACTGTCAAAGGTATTTCATTGTCAAACCTATGTGTGCACAATTCCCAAGGTTCATAACCTTGAGCTCTGATACCATTCTGTCACGCCCCGGGGTACGGGAGGTGACGTGGTGGATTATTTAAGTTAATTAAAAGAGAATTTAATTAAAATCAATGGTTTAAGGATCAAATTAAGTGAAAAATAAAGAGATTTCCACCACATCTTATAAAAGAATTTATAAATATTAGGCAAAGAATAAAAATTAAATAAAAACCGCGAATATGGGTTCCACAACCTACAATTTGTGCACACACATGGTTCTGACAATATCATAAATACAATCACAGTCCAGATACAAATAAAGTTAAATCTTACATGCCTTGATTAAATGATACAAAATATAAATTAATCCCTCCTATTACTCCTGAGTTCGGTCCAAAGAATCCTCTCCAAACCTAAATGGGAAACCGCCTAGAGGGGGGAAATTTAAAACAGTAAAACGTGAGCGAAAGGCTCAGTAGGACTATGTTTTATAAAATAATTTAATGCAAAGAAACATATCATTGTTAGGAGTACTCAAAAGAGAACTTTAAATAAATAAGTAAATAAAGAAACAAATAAATAGATAATTTGAGTAGAGCCGTCCTGACACAGAACAGTCTACTCGTACAATCGAAAACACCATTTTCCTTTTACCTAGGCAAACCATGATATCACCACCGTAGTGGCCCAGCTGGGTTTCGGGACCTGCCCCCAAGGTCGATCGCTACACGACCCGATCTCTGATATGGCATCATGCCTTTGTGTTTATTATCATTATCATTCAAAACCCAATTACCAAGTGTTGTCAATTACATTTATTATGAAGTTCATTTCAAATCACGGTATATTAAAATATAACCGATAAAACCATTTCCAAACAACCGTTGAAAACATTTTGATAGAAATCCTTTTCAAAGCCAAATCATTTCAAAACCAGGCTACCAAAGAAATAGGATAGAAGTCCTACCTCAATACTCATGCCGGTGCCCCACACCGTAATCCCGGTCCGCTATACGTTAGCTCCACGGAACCACGAATGATCCTAGATACAAACTAAGTCGATCAATATCTAGTTCGAGACATTCTATGTTACTAAACCATTTCATGATGTCCTAGTGTGCCATTTGTACCTTTAAAATCATTCTATAAGGTTGGGATTTAAATCAGGGTTCAAAACAGTGAAAACGGGTGAAAATCACAAAATTTTCCATGCCTCGGTCGGCTTGCCGGACTCCCTGCTTCGTCCGGTCGAACTACACAGTTCGGCCTGCCGGAAGCAAAGTTCGGTCGGCTGAACACTTCCCTAGGTTCGGCCTGCCGGTCGAAAGAACACCGGCCTGCCGATCATCACTCCGGCCTGCCGAACTGGAAAAATCTAGAAATCCCAGCCACGGGTTTCTCGATCCCCAAAATTCAAATCTTGATTCTAACCTGTTTTTCTCAAATCCCAGGCATGAAAAACAATCATAGTTGATAGAAAAACATATTAGAGCATGTTTGAACTCATTTAAACAAGATGTAAACTCGAAATCCTCAAAAATCTGAAAATGAGAAAATGAGGAGAAAAATGAAAAATCTTGAATTCTATTCGTTTTTCTTTAATTTAAGCTTAGATTCTAGTTGTTCTAAGTTCATTTAACTCAAATCCACGGTTTTCTAAGCTTAAACAAACCTAGATTTCAAAAATACACAAAATTGAAAATTTTGTAAAAAGTTTAGAAATTTCGAATCTAATCTCGAATCGAAGCTTCAATCCGCGTTCTCGGTTGCTAAATCACGTCCCCGAGCCTCCTCCTTACTATCCCGAAGCTTGGATTCGAAATTGGGTTTAAAAATTTGAGAGAGATATAGAGAGAGAGAGAGTGCCGAGAGAGAGATCAAGAGGAAGAGAGAGAGAGAGATGCGTGAGAGTGAGGAGAAAGAGAGAGAGAGAGGAAGGAAATAAATAGAGAAAATCGGTGGACGGTTTTACTGTGCGAAAACCATGTGCCGCCCACGGTTTTGCAAAACGAAGTATTTTTAACATTTTACAAATTGTTGTGTTTTAAAACTCAAAACATCATTTTAAAATAATAAGAAATCATTTAAATGCATCAATTTAACAAAAAAACCAAAAACTAAAAATCCAACCAAGTAATCAAATAAATGTTAAAACGTTAATTATGGCACACTAATTCATCATTTATATTACATTAACATTAAATAAATTTCGGGGCGTTACACAAACACAAAGTCCAAATTAGGGCTAGTAGTAGACTAACCGTTAAAAAAAAACTTACTACATAATTTTTTTACTATATAATTTTTTTTGAAATTTTGACTAACAAAATTTTAAAAAGTAAAGTTTTTTTACTATATAATTTTTTTAAAAAAATTTTGACTAATGAATGAAGCCAAAATAAACTAAAAGGCCTTAAATATTGGTGCAAAAAATGTAATAATTTAATTATTAAATGTTTTGAACTATATTTTTCCTCCAATCTTTAAATTTTTGATAGCCAAGATTGGAGAAAAATTAATTTAAAGCCATAAACAGCTTCATTGGCAATGAATGATGAAGTAAAGAAACTGATAGTCTTTATATAGAGAGTACTTAAGAGAGACATTATCGTTTCCTTTCCATGTGGGGCTTTTGAAAGCTAATGAAAGTTTTAAAAGCGTGAAATCATAATAAATAAATTAAAAAGCTATCATTTGACGTCAAATAATTATTCAGCATAGTAGTGGCAAGTGCAATAATACACCTCGGGTGCAAGGTTCGAATCCTTAAACCTGTAAAATCATAAATTTAAGTTTAAATGTGATATACACGTTTAATTAAACGTTTTAAAGAGTCCAATCCACAAGTCCAAAATGATCAAAACATAAAGTCACAACAAACATAATAATAATGTCCAAAGTTCTAAATGCAAAGTCTTAAAAATATCTAAATTTAAGTGCCATCTAATTCTTAGTAGAGAGTGATATGAAAAGCAAGCCTATGGATTCACAAACTTCTTTATCTAGAGACCACTTATAACTGAGTTGCTTACATGAATTGATACGAGTTGAAAATGGTTAAGTGAAAAATGACAAATCACGCATACATGTAAGGAATCTTAAGTGACATAAGACTAGCACCTACATTAAAATCCTAAATATTTATGGCGTTTTAAGTTTTTCTTGAGTTTTTAGCTTTGTGTAATCTTTGAGACTTGTTATTTGAATTAAAATTGAATCATTACTCGTTTTTAGGTTTTTTCTATTTCTTTCTTCTTCTTTTTTGTTTACACTAGGACTAGCAAAATATTAAGTTTGAGGGTATTTAATGATTCAGTTTTATACTCATAATTTGGGTATCTTTAAATTAAATTTTATTTAGTCTTTTAGGGCATGTTTGGCATACCATATTGTATTGTATTGCATTTCATTGTATTGTATTAAAATACAATACAATACAATATAATACGGTGTGTCAAACAAGCCCTTAAGAGTTTATTATGTTTTATGGTTGTTCCAAGTTTATTTTGCAAGTTAGAGAAGATTTGTGAGCTCTTGGACAAGAGGAAAACAATCAACGCTGGGTATTACTGCCTTGACATTTGGGCGCCATGGCCTTGGTCTGAAAGGAAGTCAATACACGCACCCAAGAGCAGAGTGCCAACGCTGCAACGTGGCCTTGAGCAAACAGATTCCAATTACTAGTGAGGGCCACACGCTGGAAGAGAAAAGCCACGATGCCAAGAGACGAATGAATAAAAACCAGAAACTTTCTTGGTTCCCAAGAGAGCCCTTGTTTCGAACATCTACAACTAGGACTTTTTAGGGCTCAATTGGGGGGCCTTTAGCAGATTTTTGAAGGCAGAAAAGTTAGAGAATGGGCTTGGTGAAGAAGAAGAAGGCGATGAAGTCAGAAGACAGAGATATTCATCATCTTCAGTCACTAGTTTTTGTTCTCTTTCTTATTCATATTTAAGAAGATGATTAGGGTTTCATTTCATTTTATTGTGAACTAATTTTCTATTTCTAGAAGCAAGGTGTAGCCAATGCTGGATACTACATCTTTTATTGTTTCATTATTTACTTTAATAGATTTTCATATGGTTTATCTATATTATCTTGTTCTAAATGCTTCTAATTTATTGGCCATAAATTAGATGATTCAATATTCAGAATTCAATACTCGAGAGTAGATTTTAGATGCGAGTTTCGTATAATATGACCAAGGATTTTTAAGATCTCAAGAGGCTAATAATTCCTTTGAAGCTATTTAAAAAGAACATTAAACATAATGAGTTCTTAAAATTTGGTTTTTATAGAGATATCAAAATTGGATGTTAGGAATATTTTTTAACTCGATACTGGGGAGAGGGAGTTGAATATTGGACCTCTAAAAGCTTTATACCATTGATCATTTTGCCAATAAAGATTTGATTTCTTTTAATTTTTGAATAGTTTTAGTTTGTATTTTTCCTATTGTTTAATTTTCCAGATAAAATTAAGATTATGTTAATTACAATACTTAGTAGAAATTTGATAGTAATCCCTAAAGACGACAACTCTTTGCTCATCCTTTACTATCAAAGCTTGACACCGTATACTTGGGAATTGATTATGTATGGTAGTGAAAAGAGACCATTCCTATTGTAGAAAGTAAATAAACTAACAATAACCTGCGAGAAAAAAATAGAGGCTGAAACTCATTTTTAGTCCCTTAACTATAAGTTAAATCTCATTATAATCTCTTATTTTTAAAATGTCTTAGAACAAGTTTCTTAAAATACTCAATTGTTCAAAATTAGTAATTTATACATCTGACTATTAAAATCTCAACAGAAAAAGATATTGCTTCCTTCCCAATAGTCATGCTCTAATATGTATACTTACAAAATTAATCTCCACCATACTCTGTGTTATTGCACTTGCCACCACCATACTAAATGATCATTTGATTTCAAATGATAGCTTTTAATTTATTTATTATGGTTTTATGCTTTTGAAACTTTCATTAATTTTTAAAAGTCCCACATGAAAATGAAACAAGAATATCTCTTTCAAGTACTCTCTATATAAAGATTATCAGTTTCTTTCTTTCATCGTACATTGCCAATGAAGCCATTTATGGCTTTAAAATAATTTTTCTTCAATCTTGACTATCAAAAATTTAAAGATTGGGGAAAAAATACAGTTTAAACATTTAATAATTAAATATTATTAAGACTATCAGTTTCTTTCCCTCATCATGAAAAAATACAGTTCAAAACATTTAGTAATTAAATACTATTATGTTTTTCACACTCGTTTAAATTTAAAAAAAAAATTATATAATAAAAAAATTATTATAGTAAGTTTTTTTTTTTTTTTTTTTTTTAATCGTGGTGGTTCACATTGAACCAAGGCGAGTGATCAATGGGTTCATCTTTATTTATTGTGTTTTTTGACTTGCCAATAAGTGAGATCAACTTTTAATTGATCAAATGCTTGGTAAGTTAGAGACATAATATAAATAGTTGGAAAAATTAGTTTACAAATATGGAATTTATGACTGAATCAAGAAGAGTAATAATATTCTCATGAATATTAATTCATTACTTAAGTAACTGAGATCTCAAACCTATTTGATATCAATATATCAAATAACCTTTTATACTTACTATAGGATCATAAATAAATTACTCATTAGAGAATTAAAAGATATGATATAATTAGAGAGGTTAAACTAAATTTATAACCCAGCTCTCAATATGAGTATTGTAGTGGAAGGTAAAATCACGTGTTAGATGATTATAACTATGGAAAAGCATATTAATACTTATGATTTATGTGTATGATTTAAACGCATAACGTGGATTTTGTAGTGCCACAAAACAATATTAACAATTATATTAATTTAGTTATGAACAAAAGTATATTAATACTAATTATTGGAGCTTAAACAACATATATTCATATGGTCCCTTGGTAGTTTTGTAATTCTCTAAGATAAATTAATGAAAAATTTTTGGACGATTTTTAGTTTCACAGGATTAAGTGAAAATAATTTGATATATTGTCCTGGTATCTGATTAGAGCTCAAATGATACTGTTTGCAGCACTTGAGCGCGTTTTCTCACGCAAAACTAATAATTTTGCGTTATTTATATGTTATTTGATGATAGGCACATCAATTGCAAAAAAGTATCTCTTTTAGCTGTTAAGATAAATTTGTGCAATTGTTGAATTGTACTGTTCCTATGAATCATATGCAATTAGGCGTTTGATAAAATTTTTTAAAGCTGCTGTAATTATCAAAAGTATAATTGTAGGCATTTAGTATCATGACCTGGCAACCAGGCCATGACTGATAAAAAATTAACATAAAATAACCCTGAAGTTTCATAAACCAAATTCAGAACACCCGAAGAATTCCCTTGGAAAAATAATAATAAAGTTATAATACCCGCCTCCGGAGGGCTTAAATATCCACAAAATAATCAAAACAATCCGTGCACAAAATTTTTTTCGATAAGATTAAACATCGTAAACTAACTTTAAGACAAGTCGTACAATAGATACACAATAATAGAAATTACTTAAGTTTAAACCTATACCACTTCTGACCTCTGATCTGAGTAACACTGCTCGCTAATCGTCCTTTAAGATCAGCTAAACCTCGCTATGCTAACTCTTTCTTCAAATGCTTAGCATTTGGCGAGGAAATATTTAGAAATATAAAAACTAAAAGTGAATGTAAGGCTCAATAGGATATTTTCTTTTTAAAAATAAAATACCATAGTTTAAAAAAAAGCTCAAACTATTCAAAAAAATTTTCCAAAAATAATATTTTCAAATAAAATAGAAAGAAAATCAAATAATAAATAATGTAGAAATGGTGACATGCAGATGTGCCAACAATGCAGTTTGTGTCTTGAGTATGACTTACAACAACCTGTAACATTCTTAGGCCATTGCCAGCAAATACCGTGACGATTTGAAAAGTTGCACTATTTCGCGCTGTATATGTGCAATCTGGACTATCCAGGTATAAACTTAAAATATCTTAACATCTTTTTCCAAAACTATAGAAAATACTTTCATATCATTCATAAGTCCAAACACCAGAACCCTCCCTAAACATAATGAGATACTTTTCTTATTTTCCAATAAATCAAAACAGGATTAATCCCATGAAAATCCATTTTCCAAAGATTACAATGTTTAACAAAATGATTTAGCAAATCTTTCCCAAATCTTTTTTGCTTAGATAATATCTTTGGTCAAAACCCTTTAAAACAAATATTAGCTATCAAAAAAAGGGATTACGATCCTACCTCGTGGCAAAGTATCAACTGAACTATCACTAAGTGCTATTATCCGCTCACAACAGCTTTAACCCTTTCAATGTCCTTTACAAAAATTATAACAACCGTTAGTGCACCATGAACTTCGATATAAGTTTGTTTAAAAGGAATGCTCAAATCAAGTTTAAACTTCCAATACAAATATTTTAAACATAATAATATAAATGCTAGGAAATATATCAAAGAAATGCTCCGTTTGATATTGATTTGAGAATTTTTAAAAATATTTTTACACGTTTTGTTAGATAAATATTTCAAAAATACTTTTAATATAATTTTTAAAAAAATTTTATTTTTTAAAATAAAATTATTTTTACTTATTTTAAAAATACTGCTATTTGTTCAACTTTATTCTGTTGAGCTGATATTATATCAGATTTTGACAAAATCTATCAGAACTTTCATACTTGGCATAAGTGTAACAGAAAAAAGAATTCTAGACTTAAGCCCTCGGTTACAAAGTTGCTTCAAAATTTTCTTTAACATTGACAAGAAAATCAAATATCAAAGATCATTTAAGAGCTTCAAAGTTTCAGTAAATTCTTCAAAAATAGAAAATAACCCAGCGTGAGCTTTTGGTTTCAAAATTTCAGTCAAAATCTCAGTTGTTCTTTCGTAAATCTCAAATATTTACATCAACATAAATCTAAAATCAAAGAAACCCCCTTCCAAATTGCTTTTAATCTCTGCAAACCTAACCAAGACTCAAATTCTTTTTGAAACAAAACTGAGTTTAGCTCTTTCAATTCCAGTTTCATCACAAAACTGAAAAGAATAAGAGGAAAGTATAAAAGAGAATCATATTATAAATAATAGGATCTGACCTACAGATTTGCAAGCCATCTCTTGTTCTTTAAATCTAAAACAGAGCCGGGTTTCTTCAATAACTCAAACTCATCATAAATCTTAGTGAAGTCTAGCAAGAAAAGTGGCTTGGATTTGATCTCTCACTATTTTTTCTCTTGGAACGAAATGGGCTGCTTCCTTTTTTTTTTTTTTTTTAGAGAAGAACGACGATGAAAGTGAAAATAGAAGAAGTGAAGACAAGAGAGGAAGTTTATAAGCATAAAGTATTTTTGCGCTTTTAATATACACAAACAAAAGGAATAAATATTAGATGAGTCAAACATTGTTAGTTTCAAGTTTTGGCTGGTCAAGACTTGGCTTCTAGATGGTTTCACGTGAGATGCAGCAAATGGCGGGTTGTTTTACATTTTTTTTAAGAGAAATTTGGACTAAAAACGAAATTTCATAAAATTTTGAGGTCAAAATGAAAAACTCAGAATTTTTAAATGTGATCAAATATGGTAAAATTTATATTTAATATACCAAAATCCAAAATATAATCATGTAAAAATTAAATAATTGGCAACAAAGAAACCTTAATTTATACCCTTATCGCTTAGTTCTATGCTAATAAATCTCAAAAAAATTTGGGGTTACATCAAATATGTATAAAATTATTGTGAGAATATATAATGATAAGGAAAGACATATTTTATTAAGCATATTTGTACTTTTAGTTTTCAAATTTAATTTTAAGATCAACATATGTAATATTTGTATATTGAAATAGTAAAAACTCAATTTTATTTTTATGATTTGATATATTTTAAAAAATTAAAAAATAGTGTATGCAAGTATACACAATCACAAGTAATCGAGTCGGGGTATAGTATCATTTTTCTCAGGGATTAATTTACTAAAAATTTACTATATATTGTGATTTAAGCACTCTTAACTTTATCTAGACAATATTGACTTAATGACAATTTTAATTAAAAAAGAAATTAAAATAAGCTAAAATTAAATTGTGAAAATTAAAATCAACGATAGAAGTGAACTAAATTAAACGATGATTGATCGGCCTAGAAGAACTATTTCACTAAGTTTTCATTGCGAATGGTAATTGCCTATACTAATGACATGTTAATTTCCCTAATTTATTGGCATAGAACTCTCATTTATCCAATTTTTCCTCTCCTAAGTACTCAATTGAAATTTAACCAAAATAATTGGTTCTAATATCTCTATCTAAAACCAATTACTGAGGATTCATTAAGCATGTTCTATAATTAGCCATAAAGAAAATTATAACTCTCCAAACTCTATAATTTTCTAGGTTGTATTTCCTAAACCCACAATTAGAACCCTCATTTTCTAAGTACTAATCCTAATTGCAAAATCAACTAATTGGTGGCCAATCAGTTAGAGGAATGAAACTCAAGGAAATGTAAATAATAGGTGAATGGAAATTACTTGCATCAGTCAAAGGCAATAAACCAAACACAAAATAACTTGGTTCCATAGCCCTCAAAACTAAGAAATCTGGTTACATATAGTCTCAAACAAAATTAAAAACATAAACCAACTTATGAAAAAGGAATTTATACAATTTACAAGAAATTCAAAGGGCACAGAGAGCAAAGAAATAAACTAATGTGGAGGTCTAAGATGGTCTTAAAGCTCTCTTCTCTTCCTCCTTTGAACTCTAAGAAAAATGGTTGCTATTCCTCCCAAAATCAGGTCCAATCCCCTTTGCACAAAACCCTAGATGGGTATTTATATGCCTCCAAAAAATTGAGAAATTATACGTCAAATCAGCCTCAAATTAGCACACACTTTGGCTCAAAAGTGGCATGCGAGGGGACAAAAGGGGAAAAGCTCACGAACGTGCACTACGCAAAATTCTAACACTGGAGCAAAAGTGGGACGCACGCCACGAGAACCAAATGGCCAGCGGCGCACCTCTAGGTGTACCTTGAGTGCTGGATTTGGACGACCCCAAGCTCTGATGGTGCGGCCACGCTTACTTTTTGTGCTATTACGTAGGGGCGAGGTTTTTTGTAGCTAGGGCTTGAAAATGAGCTGATTCAAGCTCTAAAATGCTCGTTCACCTTCCAAAACAATTAAAATAAAATAAAATAAAATAAAAATGCTAAAAATCAAATCAAATAAATAAAAATAAAATAAACTAAAGTCAAACTGGAATTTAACAAAAAGATAATTAACTAAATTTTATTTAAACTAAAATAAACGTAAAAACATAAAATAAAAACTATCAATTCACTCAAAAGCTTACAAAATATATAAGTTGGAATTACTAATAAATACATTCTATCAAACTCCCACAAACTTATAACTTTGCTAGTCCTCGAGCAAAAGAAAAGAAAATAGGTAAATGAGAGAAATGAAAAGAACCCAAGATTTCAAAGTGAACGCAAAGCAAGAAGTGCTCAATCCTAATAAACTCAAGTCTCAAAGAAACAAAAGTTCAATGGTTTTAAAAAATATCACAAATACAATGTATGTTTAAATGTCAATCCAAGTGCTAAACTTACCCTAGTCTTAATCCTTCTAGTATGTGCGTGTGTGTGTAAGGCCCCTTTCACTTACCACCTTGCCACTCGAATGACACTATGCATATAGGTAATGTGAGATTGATCTCTAAGTTGAAGCATTGCATGAACCCCATAGGCTTACTTTTCATACCTATCTCCACTAACATAAACTAGCACACAACTTAGGAAAATTAGGGCTTTTTCGAGGCTTGTAATGAATGGCTAGGATAAATGGTAGGATAAGGGATCTCATATATAGCTCAATACACCTTAGGCATATCACGCATTCTAAGATCTTAACATGACCAACTTGTACAAATCCATGTCCACCTTTAAATTAGTCTAAATCTTTCTCAAGTTTGGGGCTGGAATAACATCTATATATATATATATATATATATATATATATATATATATATAGATGTTATGCCAGCCCCAAACTTGAGCTTTATTCGGTTCTATGACTTTTAAGTTAGCATTCCTTGAAATCTCACAAATGAATCATTATTATTATTATTTATTGTTTTGGTAAATGAAAATTGACATTGAAATTGAAATGACATGAAATACAAGAAAAATAAATTACAAAACCTTAAATTGAAGCTTCTTCACATAAGCACCAAACACCTTCTTAAAGCATAACGTAAGTATTCGTCTTAGAATGGATCAATGCTTATAAGTGTTGGGTAAAATATGGAGGAAAAAAAAAACAAGGAAGGCTAAGCTATATATATGTGGGTGACCAAAAAAGTTAAGATATATAAGGCTCAAATTGGGTAAACTAGGGGAATTTGTTGCACAATGTTAGCTAGAAAAGCCCAAACATTCCAAACATGGCCTAATTTATGCCCTTAGTGATGTCTAGCCTACGATTCCACCTCGAAAGGTAATCAAGTGAATTCTAGTGTTCTTGGGATCATGAGGTTACCTATATGCAAAAAGCTTCCCTAAGTGTGAAATTGGCTAAGTGTATGGAGCTTTTGTGCTCAAGTATGAAGGATTAAAAATAACGCAAATTGCACAAAGATTAGGCACATAAACATCACTATGCATGTCATATTTAAAGAGCCATATTCAAAATCAAGTGTTAACTATCATCGGCTTTTGTTTACTACAAAAACACCACTCAATTTTTACAAAACATATACTTGGTTTCTTTTCATTCTCATTTTTCTTATTTAAAATACGCATATATAAATATTTAAAAAAAAAAGAAAATTAAACAAACAGATAAAACAAAACTAACATTGACAATTAAACAAAAGCAACAAAAAGGAACTAATTGCAATAAATAACTAAATTAAACAAAGTAAAGAGAAAGCCATGATAAAACGAAAGAATACTAAAGACTAAAACTAGCAAAAACTCTAAGAAAACCATAAAAACAAGACACTAAAGAGCAACAATAGCAGTTCTTAAAGAAATAGATGTCCTCCCCCATACTTAATGTAAACATTGTCCTCCATGTTTGCAATAAAACGAGAAAGGGAAAGAAAAATTTCTCTCTGAGGCGAGACAAGGGGTCATTGCCTAGTCGTCCTCTTCTATGTCTTATTCTTCATCATCATCTTCTTCTTCTTCTTCTTCTTTTTCTTCTTTTTCTTCTTCTTCTTCTTGCAGTTGAGGCAGGGCTTCCCAAGGATAGATGGGGTTGATGAGGTAGGATGGGTGCTTATGTCGTCGAAGGATGTTATCGAACACGTTGGCGGGGTCAAGGCTGCACTGGTAGTGAAATATCTGCTCTTGAAATTGAATATTAGCAGCATCAAAAGCCACTCTTTCCACCTCCCACTTCCAAAACTCTACATGATGGATTCAAGGCGGTCCAACCTCTCGCCTTATGTCATCGGTCTTCAGAAAGAGGGGCTCACGGAGGCGGAGCTGGGCAAAGGACCAACTTGTAATTGGTGTCCTTTTGGCTCTTGCATGATGTCGAGAATGCCATTACCAATGACTGAGCGAGTTGGAGGAAGAAGCTTTTCTTGCTTTGCTGGCTAGATGTTAGCTCTCTTACAAAGCTCGGAGATCAACGAAGGGGAAAAGAGAGTCACCAGCTCATAGCACGCCGATTGAGCTATGAATTGAGAAATGATACTCCCCACATCAATGGTAAGGTCTTGGGCGATTGCAAGACCACAACAACATTAAAAAAAATACGTTACAAATTTATTTGAAATTTCTGGTGGTGATGTTATTCAAATTTGTTATGAAAACCTGCATAGATTAGGAATTATATATTATTATTAATGTTAGTTTGGTAATTTTGAATTATAATAGAAGAACTTGCTATAAAAAAGTAATCATTGACTTGCTTCTCATTTTTTGTTGAGCAATAGTTTTTAGAAGCAACTTGACAAAAACAAGGTTTACTAAATACCCTAAAATGTTGTAAATGGTTATAGGTGATTGCATAAGCTAAAAACGGACTCTTAAAGCAATGTCAAATAGACCCTATGACACAAATGAAATAACCTGATGCAGTCATCGTTGACTTGAAATTTATAATCTCTTACTCTACATACATTGAAAGACATTTTCATAGATTGGGTACTTGTTATGCAACGTTTCAAAAGTTAAAAGTTTATTAATTTATTGGATTAACCGACTAAAATGAATAGGGTTTTTGGCAGGGTGGTTAGAACCATTAGTTAGAACTGTTTTTACTGCAGCATGTGAGAGTTTTACACTATAGCGATTTTTTTTAATTATTACTGTAGCATGTAAGAGCTTTACACTGCTTATAACTAAAAAAGTGATCCGAACCACTTTCTGCCAAACACCTTAGAAGTTCTTATGCACCAATAGAAGTTTAAGCAGGAGGGAGAGAAACGCACTCCAATGCAATGTCTCTCATTGCACTAAAGCAGAGATAACTCTACTTTGAGGAAGAAATCAACTAGGTTGATTAGGCTACTTCCCTACTATTTGTATTGGTTTCGTCCTCTTGTATGTTGTGCATCACATGTTGGCTTCTCACATGCTTATTCTATTATTGTCATTGTTTGTGGCCCTTCCCTAACTCTGTTCTGCCTAGTTTTTAAGGGAAATTGACTTTTCCAGAGGTCATTTGTTACGGTGATTCTAAACCAAGAAAACAATCAAATCCGTTGACAAAATTCCCTTTATCACTCTCATAGATTGAAGTTATCCCCAAAAAAGACAGCTTAAGAGTGTAACTCAAACTCATGATAGGCGAGAAATCATGCCCGAACGGCTGGTGAGCGAGTGGTCAGTGGCCAACAACGCCCTAGTTGATGGCACTCCACTCTATGGCTGGCACGCTTTGAACAACCCCACAACACATTCCTCTTGTGTTGTCCCTGCTAATAACTATCTAACCTTTGTCTTGTCCTCAAGTCGGCATTTTTTTGGTTGATTTACATAGCAGGTAATCAACAAAAAGACGTGATTATAAAGGTTCATAAAAACTGATCAAGTACATAATTTCTAACCATCAAAATTATAAAGTTTATCATATTTTTAGACATAAACAATTTGACATTTAAACTCCTAAGTTTAATTAAGGAAGTTTTTTTTCCATATCCTAAGGCAATATTTTCTTTCAAAAAAAAGCAAGAGAGATCACATTTTTCCCTTTTCAAAAGACGCGTGAAATCCGAATGCTTGACAATTTTAAAATTTTCATCAATCAAACTATATGAAATGTGTGAAAACTAAAATCTAAAACCCTAAAATGAAAAAAAAAAAAGAAAAGAAAAGAAGAAAGGATCAAAACCCTACCCTTTTGAAATTCGTTTTTTCGGCTCCGCTTTTCGTTCCCCTAGTTCCCTTTAATTTACATTAATGCTCTCTCTCCCCTACTCTAGCCTCTCAGTCTCTCTCCTCTCCCACCCCCTCTCTCATAAAGTAGGTTACGAGCAGATGATTCACTGAACCGGAAAAAACAAAAGCGATTTTCTATTTTTTGCTTTGTATTTTCCCTTAATCCAAACACCCACCAAAACAGAAAATCTCACCCCCATTCCCTAAATTTTCTTCTGGAAATGGACTCACGGGAAGCGACGGCACCACCACCGCCAGCCCCACCGAACATGATGGTGGGCCATAACTCGTACGCCTCAGCCATGTCTAATAACCACCACAATCACAACAACCACAACAGCAGCAACAACAACGCGTCGTCCATGATCAGCCCTAACTCGGTTGGCTCCGCTCAGATGATTGGCGGCGGCGGCGGAGGGGCTAGATTCCCGTTCAACTCGATGACGCCGCCTCCGCCGCCATCGGCCTCGAAACCCTTGTACTCTCTGAGCGCCAATCCCTACGACGGATCTTCGTCTCCGGGGCTGAGGCCCTGCGTTGGTGACAGCGGAGGTGCAGGGTTCAGCATCGACTCTGGCTCTAAGAAGAAGAGGGGACGGCCGAGGAAGTACTCGCCGGACGGCAACATTGCTCTGGGACTGGCGCCCACGCCAATTACTTCGTCAGCGGCTGGCGGCGGCCATGGCGACTCCAGCGGTAACACGCCCTCGTCAGACGTATCCGGGAAGAAGCACCGGGGAAGGCCGCCTGGCTCTTCGAAGAAGCAGTTGGACGCATTGGGTAAATTGACTTGCTTTTTTTTTTTTTCCTGTGGTTTTCGACTGTTCTTGTTTTTCGAAATGGATGATATTTTTTCTTTTTGGAAATGGATGATCATTTTATTGTGTGTTTATTTTATAGGGGCTGGTGGAGTTGGGTTTACTCCTCATGTGATTATGGTGAAAACCGGCGAGGTATGTGAATTAATCCTGAGTTTTCTTCATGTGGTTTCATAATCAAATTTTAGTAATAACGTCTTAATGTCACATTATATCTTACGTTAATGAAGAAAATAGTTTTGTTGCAGTAGATCTCTTAAGGTAGTAATCATAAGGCTTAGTCAAGCGATTGTGTTTATAGCGTCTTGGGGTTTCTTTATGTTTCCAGTATCTGTTTCAGTTTCATACATCAGCTCTTTCGAATTTTCTGTTGCCTATATGTTGTCTTAACCATCCTTGTTTACGAAAACCTTGCACTGTGTCATTTTTTTAATCTGGCATGCAACATTGTTGCATTGTGCGACTCAAGAAAATACCAAATTTTTAGTTTGCAAACCTGAAATTTGTTGTTATATTAAAATGCATGCTTGTTGAGTTTTTTTTTTTTTTGGAAAAATATTTTGAGATCTTTTGAACAACGTCCCAAAGTGGTGAAACTTTATGGTTTCTAATCTAAATTTGGAGGATGTTTTGAATCGATGATAGAAAATCAGAAATTTTGAATCGTAAGATAAGACATATGCCCTTTTGTTGAGTTTCATTCCATCATTTAAACCCACCATATCATGAGGTACATATGTTCTGCTGTTATATCTATTTAATTCCCCACCTAACATTTTGCAACATATATGCAAGATTTTTATGATCATTTAGTTATGTTTATCCTTTTCTTTGGAAGTAACTTAGCTATAGTTCATTTGGAATGCATCTGCATATTGGATTTTGTTTAGATGAACTAAAAGTGCTTTTAATAATGAATACAATCAATATTGATAATAGTTTAGGTGTTGTTGGATGACTTTTTCGACGTTGCACTCTCCTTTGGCCTTATATTATGATGTATGTCATACGACATGTTCTGTAGATAAATTTATTGTCTATACCATGCTCGCTCTTGTGCAAATATTAACTAATTAGGTATGTGGGAACTTTTGAGATCTTTTAGTCTTGGTTATGTATTATGTATAATGTATATCCAATATTATATCTTATATTTTCTTGCACCTACATACTGATGCTTGTTTGAAAAAAATGTGCTTCTCATCGGTGCTTATGTATTGCAGGATATAGCATCAAAGGTTATGGCATTTTCACAGCAAGGACCACGTACAGTTTGCATTCTCTCTGCTAACGGTGCGATCTGCAATGTTACCCTCCGTCAGCCAGCAATGTCTGGTGGTACCATCACATATGAGGTATCATTGGTATTATAGATTTGAAAATATTTCATAACCTATACTTTATGTCATTATATCAAGTATTTTTTTCTTGAGATAAGCTGAACATGTATACAATGGTACCACTTATCCATAATTTGTAGAATTAGTACTTTAAGGCTTTCCCTTTTGGAAAAATAACAGGTAAAATTAATATGGTCCAGACACAGGAGAATAAATTTGCTACATATTATACCCCATATATAATAATTAGTTTATCTTCCTTCTTTAAAAGGCGAAGCTTTCTTTCTGAATTATGTTTGTCTTCCTTGGGAAATGTGGCAATTATGCTGAAAATTATCCTTTTTTCGTAGGGATATACGTGCACAATTGTCAAACACTATTGATTAATGACAACCATTAACCATTTTTGTGTTGTTGTGGTCCCCAGCCCAAAGAAAATAACTCCACAATCCATATTTTGTTTCTTTATGGCCCAGATCTTGAGAAAATTAATTACGTGATCCTTGATAGATGGTGGTAAGGAGTGATTAAACTAGAAATCCTAACTTATTGTAAGCATATTTTATGATTTTCCACCTAGTTTAAGCCGTGTGGATTTAATTATTTGCTTATCTCTGATAAATTAAAAAAAAGAGATCGATGTTGATGCAATTCTAGTTTACACTCCCTTCACTTACGTAGACGTGCATGGAAACAAAAGCTATGTGCACAAGGTCAACAGCTGGTCTGGTAATTGTCATACAGGGAGAGAAAATTGCAAATTACAGTCGATAGTTGGATTATTCTTGGACACACTAGAAACATTTGGTGCTAATTGTACTCAAATCAACTATTTTCCTTTTTTAATTAATGTTTTGGTAGAGTGAAGTGTATTTATTGTGTACTGGTAAATGATTATTTAGAGAAGAATATAAATAATTTAACAAATGGCTTTTTCTACTCTGTCTACATGGTGTGCTCGAATGTTACCTAGCAATAAATCCAGAAGCAAAATTGTTAGAGCTGGCATACAATCTTCTAATACGCCTTCTTCCTCATTGTCTTGTTGCCTCTTACTAACTAGCATACAATCTTCTAATATGCCTTATTCCTCATTGTCTTATTACCTCTACGCTTTACCTGATATTCCTCATTGTCTTATTACCTCTACTCTTTACCTGACACTAACTGGCATGATCTACGACTCTAACATGAAAGACGGAATAGATTTTGTGGGACTTGAGATGTATATTCCATGACTCAGGTCAGCATAGAATGATCTTAAGATTTTTTTCCTTCTTTTATGTCCTCTGTGCATAACTTGATTTTTCTATTATTATATTGATTTCTCTTTTCTTTGTCAGGGACGATATGAAATCATTTCTCTGTCAGGTTCCTTCTTGTTCTCTGAAAATAGTGGCAGCCGGGGCAGGACAGGCGGTTTATGTGTGTCACTTGCAGGGCCTGACGGGCGAGTTTTGGGTGGTGGAGTTGCAGGAATGCTAATGGCAGCATCCCCTGTACAGGTACTACTCTGGCATATTTTCTTATATATTAAGCAGAGATAATGTGGCATATTCACCTATTGCCTGTCAAAAGATTTCAAAAGAAAGCTCATTTACTACGCAGGCTAGTAACAGATAAGTGTTCAACCAATGAAAAATCAAATTCAACGTGTCTTGTTTTTGTAATTTTCATTTTTGGATTGTGTTAATAACAGGTCATTGTCGGTAGCTTTATCGTGGATGGAAAGAAATCAAGCTCCAGCAGTGCTGTAAACTCTGCACCAGCTGCACCACAATCCCAAATGTTAAACTTTGGCGGACCTATGGCAGCAGGCGGCTCTCCATCGCAAGGAGACTCCAGCGAGTCGTCTGACGAGAATGGCAATGGCCATCATAACAGAGGCCCTGGATTCTACAATACTGCTAGTCAACCGCTCCATAGTATGCAAATGTATCATTTGTGGGCTAATCAGACACAACAGTGAAGATGCATTGTGGTTAACAATACAGGGCATTGGGGTATTGACTTTGACAATTGTTCGATCTGTTTAACCAATGAGGTCAATTCCAAATGCTAACATGCACCATGAAAACCACTCTTAGAAGGGTTGATCCTAGTTCTTCTAGATGAGTTTTTCTTTATTTATTTTTCTTTTTTCTTGAGTAGTTAACGATTTTTTTTTTCTTCTCTCTTTTCCTTTCTATTTTGCCTCTCATCTCCAAATGATTTAAACATCGTTATTGTTGATAGCTGAGGATATGCCACCCACTTCATAGGTTGGCACGAGCTCAATTTCAATTTGAAGTTGTTTTACCTCTCTTTAATCTTTATTATGGTTCCATCTAGCGGTTTCTTTAATTTCGTTATGTAAACTTGGTCAACGAATTATGAAAATTTATAGCAGTCTCCGATGGCATTGTGTGATTTCCTTGCAGCCGCGTTTCTCAGAATTTCACCTTCCGTTGACATTGCATGATCCAAGATAGTATCAGCTTGGCTTAGTGGTTTTGTGGGTGAATCGTTGCCAAGACAGACCTGTATCTGGAATAAACACGACGAATATTTGGAATAGAAATTTTCTCGTAGGGCAGCATCAGTGTAGCTTTTCAATTTTTTATTTATTTATTTTTTATATATATGTATGGTTAGACATGCAAGATTGAACGCCCATGTACCAAGCAAAAAAGTTTATTGTTGGACGCAAGAAAAGGAGTCCTAGCTTAGTGCACTAATCAATTTGAGCACATTGAGTGGAGCTAAAAGGGACATTTGGCCACCAAAAAGACCCACAACTCAATGCATGCTTATAGCCAATTGGGCAACGTGATCTATGCATTGGTTTAAAGTTTAGACATAAACCGCGTGGTCCCTTTTGGTGTAAAATCGCTTTACACTCTATAGCTGCGTAGATTCGAGTTTTTGTCAAATGACTATTAGTTAAAACAGACAATTCTACTTTAACATTTATCACTTTTTAAAAGGCGATTATGTAAGTACGGTAATTAAAGTAGATGAACTCTCTTAAAGAAAGGATCTAGATTATCAAAAAGAAGAAAAAAAAGACATAACAAATAAATCCATTATGCATAAGTGATGATTGTAGATGGAACTCTCGCTCATAATGCCAACCTGAAGGTACCCAACACAACTTGATGAACCAAACGTCATTTGACCCGGCTTTTAGCCAACTAGCCAATGCGACCTATGCATTGGTTTAAAGTTTTGGCATAAGCCACTTTGTCCTTTTTGGCCCTTTTTTTTTTTTTTTTTCTTTCTTTTTTCTCAACTTAAGTCTAAGAACGTACTCAACACAACTTGATGAACCAAATGTCATTTGGCCTGGCTTTTTGCCAACTAGCCAATGTGACCTATGCATTGGTTTAAAGTTTCGACATAAACCACTTTGTCCTTTTTGGCCCTATACGTTTTCTTTTTTTCTCAATTAAGTTTAAGATTCACCTAATACAAACAAATATTTATCGACTTTCTATATTGTCAACTGACAACCTACTAAAGCTGACAATTCTATTTAACATTTTCATTTTAAAGTCAATGACCTTTATAGAACAATGTGGACTTAGATTTTAAAAAAATATATACAAATAAAAGTGGGACAAAATAACTAATTTAAAGATATACTTGAACCATATAAATGACCAATCTTATTTAACCTAATTATAACTTCGTCAGTAATAAATAATAAGACTCAGTCGAAAAAGTACATTACATACTAGAGTGGACGTATAGTTTAATAAATAATGGGATTATAACACTATTCGAACGAAAAGGATTTTTTTTTTTTTTGTATAAATACATCATGTGATAATTGAGAACGTAAGAACACTGAATGAAAAGGCAGTTGGCACGCAATGCCAACCCTAACGAGTCCAAAGTATCCAACACAACTCGGTTTCGCTGACTAAGGAAGATACATTATGCCTTGTGAGATGTTTTGTCAAATCCAAAGCTTTGGCAAAACCGCGTCCCTTGGGTTGCGTAAGAATTTACGTAAGCACTTTTTGGGCACTCTAAAATCAGGTTTATCAGATCATTCCAAAAGTCATTGGACGGCAACTATATATATATATATATAAACACTAAGATTAAATATGGGTCGATTTTATATGCGACTTGGATGTCTTGCGGGCTATAAAAATTAATAAAATAAATGTTGGTGAAAATGATTTCATTGTGGCAATTGACAAAAAGATATTTGCTTTCACTTTGGTGAATATGGTGTCATTATTAATAGATATTGGTGGGGCTTGTGTGGTTGAGTAATTAATGTTAAAATTAAAATGGCTCTTAAATGCGTGTAAGCTACATGTTTTATGATGAACTACAAATTTAATCGGTGATAATGACGATAAGTTGCATGAAAAGATTAGAAGATAGATTTAATCAAAATTTATGAAAATTTGGATTGGATGCAACATGTTTTCGGTAATTGAGAAGATTTATCATGATTTTTCTTTTTTTAAGAACATATGGTACACTCATTACATCCCTCATATAACATCTCAAATATACAGATGAGAGATTTTGGTACTTAATTGAAAGCTAAATTTAAGGACAAACGCCAATTATGATAAATTATAATTTTAAATCTATTATACATTGACATGATCGTATCAATATTTCAAAAAAGGAAAAAGAAAAAAGAGATGAAAAGGGAGATGTGAAATGGCGTGGCCCATATAAATGAATGCTTTTTTTTTTCACCACAAGAATTGAAATGTTTATCTTTCGCTATCATCATATCCATAACGGAAATCCTTATAGTAGAGAAGCTTATTTTATTCGAATATGATGTTTTAGTTGTCATATTAATTTTTTAATATTTTAGTTTGTGATTGGGTTAAAAATTTTTATTTTTAAGTTTTGTGAGTTAATGCTTGGAGGTTTTAACATGACCATATCTAATATAAATGTTGAAGTTCTCAAATTCAATGTTGAAGTTATATATTTGATGATAAAAATTATTACCCTATTTTGTGCTACAATATTTTATATTATATTAACTTTTTATTATAATTATTAAGCTTTAAAACTTGAAAAAGTAAACTTTTAATTTAAAACAATTGAAAAATAACATTGTTATAATGGTTAACTAAAAAATTAACACATCCGTCAATAGTTATCAAAATCCTATCTGGTTATCTTAAAAAAAGCCTATTTGATATGTACTATATTTGGTATTAAATTCGGCCCTAGTGTAACACATAAAATTTATTAGTAAAAATAGCATCATATTAAAGAGTGCTTTTTCTTCTCAATTATTAACACTTGAATTAGTACACTAATTTGACATTGCATTCTAAAATCTCAAATAAATAAATGAAAAGATTAAGTACTTACGGCCTGTTTGTTTCGTGGTTCGAATCACGGTTTGAATTATTTTGCTACAGTATTTTCTCTCACAAAAATTTAAATCTTCATTCAAATACTCGAACCAAACGAGATATTAATGAATACATCTTTTATAAGTAGATGTTTGGAAAAGCCTTTACGTAAGTTAATAGCAAGAAAAATTATATCTAGAGCATATTTATCGCAGTGCTAAATTGGTGTCTCGATAAATTTTAATATTCAAATAGTAAAATTACTTTTTAATATAACTTTATTTTTGCTGCAAAATTTGACACATTTTGTATATTTTTAAACAGTTTTATAAACCTTGAAAAAGAAATTTCTTTGATTGATACTGAAAAAATAATTTACCGGTAAAGATTTATCTTTCAATCATCAAAACTAAAGAAAAAATAATTTTAATTAGATTCAACTTTTTTAAAATGTGTATTGACGAAGAAAAATAATTAGATGAAGTGTTTGACAATGCAATTAGAACGATTTTACTACAACATATAAAAGTTTTATATTATATCTTATTTTAGTTTTGTAAATGTAGCATATGAGAGCTTTACGATATAAGGGTCTCACTTATATAGTTAAAATATGATTGTTAAACGCACTTTAAAATAATATAATAATAAGGTATAGACGTGTGGCAAAATAGTGTCACTCCCTTATAAAAATAAAAATAAAAAGAGAAAGAAACAGTGCCACGCGCCTCTCTCATGAATGGACAGGCATTTTAATTGCCAATCTGGCTCCAGTATTAAATGAAAACGATCGGAGGACGCGCCGACGCTCCAAAGGACGATGGTGGCCCTCAACTCTTCCATTTTACAAGCAATCAAATCCGTTTCATAATTTTATAATTTTCCACCACTCATCTTCTTAATATTTTCTCTCGTCTTCGCATATCTCCCTTCCAACGGCTCTTTTTTAGCCACCAAAGGCTCATTTTTACAGCAACCCCACCAAACTCCTCTCTCTCTCTCTCTCTCTAACACAAATAAAGACATTTTCTTTCATTTGTCCATTTCTTCTCTCTCTAGCCCTTCGCTGGCTAATTCCAAGCTCTTTTCTTTCTCATTAATTTCCTCTGCTTACACTCCCAAACGACCAAATCCAAACTCATACACATATATATACACATATACATACACACCCACTAATTATTACAAAATCTCTCTAGTATTCTCTACAACACTATTATGGATTGCTTGGTTTCGCCGGCCGTTTCTATACTGAGAAACAAGTGCATGGGATACCGGCCTCTGGCAGAGGATCACGCGTTCGGCGAGCGAGAAAATCCGGTGACTGTGGTGGTGGGAAAGGAAAAGAGGGAATTCTTGGTCGACCCCTTTGTGCTTGAAGAAAACCCATTTCGGGTTTTGATCGAGACGATGAACAAAGACAAGAACAACAACAAAAGAGAAGGTAATCTCGGGTTTCGAGAAGGGAAGGATTCGAAGAAAAAGAAGGTGGTGTTTGTGGATGTTGATGCGATTTTGTTTGAGCACATGTTGTGGTTGATGTACAATGATTGCTCTTCTTTGTTTAAGCTTAATCTTAAGGAGATTATTGACTTTTATGCTCAAGATAATTAGAGGAAGGAAAAAAAAAAAAAAAAACAGAGGTACTCTTTTTTATATTTTATATTTTTTTATTTGGGTCTATACAATGATGTTTTCTGTAAAGGGTTTCATATTATTGTCCAATAACTTGTCAGAGTAACTGATAATGGATGCATAAAAATTGTAATAATCGTCATCAATTTATGGTTCACTTATTTAACTATATATCCAAGCTAGATTTCTTTGCACTTTGAGTTCCTTCTTTAACTCTGAGTTTGATGTTGTTCCAAAAGAAAAACATTTAAAAAGAGTTTGATGAGTGATTGAAATATATATAGGCTGCTAGTGGTAAATATATTTGCGCCATATTGTTTTCAATTGATATTTGTTCGTTTTCTTTTAAGCAATGAGGCAACTACTTAGATGGAGTAACCAAGACTAGTTTTTGATGCCCTTCTTGACCACTAAGGGTAATTTCCAAGCAAAAATTCTTAAAGTACTTGGGCATTCTTCTTTTCTTTTGGGTTGCAAAAACAAAACGGTTTGGTTCTTTGGTTGAAAAGGTAAGTTGAAATTAAAAAAAAGAAAAAGAAAAAAGGATTCTTTGGTTGAAAGGGGAAAGATATTGTAGTCTTCACAATTAAACAATTTATAAAATGAAAATAGGGTGGCATGGTACGTAAGAGAAGATAATTAACGGTTTGGTTTTTGTAAAATTGAAAATTTTCCGAGTTTGATGTCTTTGCACATTGAAATATTGTTGGAAGCAAGCAAATCAATCAACCATCATATCAATATTTCAAATTGATATGTAAAACCTTAAAATAAAAAAATTATGGCTTCTTTTTCAATATAAAAACTAGTACGTGTTCATGTGGCTTGAATTTGAAGGACAAATTTCAAAATTGTCTCCCCGAGTGATGTAGCTATTGCAATGGGCCGCGTGATTTTAAAAATGTTCATTTTTCACCTTAAACGTCGTTAAGGATTATACAATTTTTAAACATTGTATTTTAATAAAACACCATATTAGTATCTTATTATTTAAAAGATAACATTAATTACAAAAACATACCTCCAAGTTTTTTTTTAAAATTTCATGATTTATCTTTTTATTTTAGGAAACTATAAATGTGTCCTTTAAATTTTAAGAAATCATTTCAATTTCATCCCTCTGCTAATTATAAACCAAAAAAGATGCAAAATCAAATTTTTTGACCTAATAACCCTCTCATAAATGTACCAATTAATAATACTAAATAAAAATACAAATTAAACATTTTTAATATGATAAATTATCCTGCAACACCAGGCGGGCTCTAGTGAGTTTGCGACGTCAGAGAAACTTACAAGGGAAGGTGGTAGTGTGAGGAGGGTCGTTGGGGTAAAGGAGCGGTAGAGAATACGGGATGGGCAGCATGAAGAGGTGGCCTATCAACGAAGAATCCATGGCAGGGGTAGCATGCAACAATTTGCCGAGGTGGGTTTCGACGACTGGTTGGGGTTTGACAATGCATGGGAATGCTCCAACGATCTAAGGCCAAGCTTTGATGGAGTTTTGATCAGTCGGGGGTTGATGGAATGTGGTTGGGGTGGCCGGGATTCACTGATGAGGGGTGGGTCATTGGGTTGGGCTACAAGAGCGATCGCCAAAGATTGGCCAAAGTGAGGAGGGGCTGGGTTGTTGGGATTGGTGCTTTTAAAACATGTTTTATCCCAATTGGACATTGTGAGAAATAAACTATCGCATTATTAATAAATGATGTACCTTATTGTTATATATATATATATACACATATGTATGCAAATATTATAAAGGTTCTAGTACTTGTAAAAATCCATAATCATGTATATGAAGTGTTCATAGTACAAAGGATATGATTATGTATATTTAGTATAAATTTTGGTTTACAATCAGTAGATAAAGCTGGAGACTTTATCTTGCTTAAGATTGTGATGCTGTCTATTGTCTATTTCAAATTGGCGGTAATGGTGATTACTGGATAGAGACATTAGTATGCTTGAAACACATTAAACCTGGACCATGACAAAATTTAATTTCTTGTATAACTCCATAACAATAAATTAGAATTCTATCATCATAGATCATTTTATGGATCATACCTTACTTCTGAGGTGATTAATGGACTCACATTTATTTACTATGCCTTTTAATTGCTAATTGATGAGATGTATAAATACACATAAAAAACTAGGTACATTGGAGGCATACTAATATAAGTAGCTGGGAACATTATTTACAGATATAAAATCCACAACTCCTACAAGATAAGTGTTAAGATAATATTCCCATGAGTATTAATTTGAAAACTTAGATATAGAGATCTCGTTATTTGATATGGGATATTAAATATTACCCAAAATCTTCATTTATGTGTTCATAAAAAAAGGTCATCCATTAGAGAATTAACGAAACCCATGAAAAAAGAAGTAATTAGAGAGTTTACATGAAAAATAATAAACCTAGTTCTAATTATGAATATTATTGTGGCTGTTATTATCACATGACAAATGATTATATCAATAGACAACTTTATTGTCAACATTTATGTTTAAGGTGTTAGACATGTATGCCCTAAGGAGTAAAAATGTAATACGTTTTTGGAGACATTTTTATCAATAAAGAATTTATTCATTTTATATACCAAATCTTGTCCTCTTTACGTTCATATTTGTTGAATGTATGATAAGCAAACAATAGTCTGAGACTGTCAGTCTAAACCTTAAGAATTGGGCATATAATGGGATGATTATGCGGTAGACACGATTCTTAAGGTGACGGTCTAAAACATATGATCCGCAATCGAGGGAATAAAGTTAGGCGCTTTATTCATGTAAAGATTGTTATGTTGTCTATATCCCTTTTGGGAGATGGTTTGTCTTGACCATCGGAGTTGGACTCCGTGAATAGAAACATTGGCACGTTGTCATAGGTGACGATGTGTTGGATCGGGACATAAAGTGAATTGGTTTGGATTAATAATTCTGTCTTGACAAATCAATTCACTTTAGACAGTCATTTGTATTGTATCTTAATCCTGAGATGAATAGTGGGCCCGTTGTCTCGACTTGTGTCTTTTGATGTACCAATGGGTGACTTCCACATCTCTATAGTGGTATGCATGCCGGTTCGTTGGAGGCATGACTCTTGATAGCGTAGACTTGTTATTCATAGATATGGAATCCATAGCTCCTCTTTAGGAGTAATGATATCCTTTTATATGCGTTGTCCTGTAATTGAAAAACTAGAGGGCTCAACCATTTGGATACATAGGTGTAACCGAATGGTATACTATCTTTGGATGGTAAGTTTTCTAACGGTGAGACAATGGAACGTAAGATAAAAATAATCGGGAAGGTAAGATAGAACTTGTCCTTAAGCCGATTATGGATGATCATATGGGGATGCGATACATTCTGATATGTCATGGAGACTTAGCTACACGAGCTTGGTAATTCTATAAAGTTCGAGAGTGCAGCTCCAAGCTTTTAGTGGAGTAGCGTTGGAGTTGATAATTGTGAAATATATATCTGGGATATTGGGTTTCATAATTATCATGAGCTTGAACTTTATAGGTCCATTTTGGTCCCCTTTGCTAGCTCATAAAATCCTGTAACGACACGGCGTGTTTTTTCAATAATTGGTGACTTCTGTCAGATTTATCAAATTGGTTTAAAATTTATAAGAATCAAATAATTCATGTCTATTTATCGGTTGAATTAATTTTGTAAGAAATTAGTTCAAGATAAACTTGTTGAATTATTGCGATCAGATAATTCTTGTCTGTTTATCGGTTGTTTTAATTTTGGAGAAATTAGAACAAGATAAACTTGTAGAATTATTGTGAATTGATTTATTTTCTTAGAGATTATCTTGATAAAGTTTGTTTTGATCAGATAACTTCTCTATTGGGTTGTTTGAATCAAAACTGAGACTTTATCCTTTAAAATCTCGGGTGGAAAAATAAAAGATTCGCGGAGATTTTTTCTCGGGAGTTCGGCTTGCCGGATGACGTGGTCGGCCTGCCGAACTGGCCTGTTCGGCCTGCCGATCAGCGGAGATAAGATTCCGTGTTTTCACGCGGATCTTATCAGATATTGATCCGAACTTGATTCTGTTTCAAGTTTTTGAGACCTAATCTGATATGCACTAACCCCAGGACCAATAGCTATATAAAGGGAGTGAGTCTTATGATTTACTCAGATCAATTTGAGAGATTAAGAGTGATACTCTTCTAGTGAGCATCTGAAAACTCTCTAAGAGCTTTTGTTCACAAATCACGAGCACTAGCTTTGGGTTCTCTCTATTGGTTGGAAGGAGAGTCACCGGTGGAAAAGCTGTACATGTGAGCCCACACTCACTCTGATTGTGGATAGAGAATAGCAAAGAAGACCAGTTGGTTGAGGCTCTTCTGGAACGTTACTTCTCTACACAGGTTGTGGAGGTTCTTCGGCACACTGAGGTTAGTAAGATCTGCTTAATTTATACATATAACATGTCAAACTTGTGTTTTGGAAATTACTATGATGAAAAATTTTAAAAATTCTACTACGCACTTTGTTTCCAACAATTGGTATCAGAGCCGAGGTTTTTACATAAATTTGCAAGTTTGTGATCATGTTATATGCATAAATTTTGTGATCTTAAACTCTCCTATGCTTGAATTGAATTTTATAGAGAGATGACACTCTAGGTTTCTATATAATATATATGTTGTCATGGATTATGTGGTGAATGTTTATTAATTAATTATGGTTGATTAAATCGTTGTTTAATTATTTATTAATTAATTAATGCCAGTTATGGTTCCTTAGAGGTTAGAATGTGTATCTAGTTTTTTCATGTAATTAGATGGCAGACTATCATCTCCGTCTAGGAATTGTTATTTAATTTTTAATTTGTAAGAATTTTGTAATTAAATAATTATTCGGAGAAGACGGAACGAGAAGTCGGATCTTAAAGATTGATGATGGCGCCTCTAGGTATTTCCTAAGTCTCTAATTTTATGTTTTTGAATTGTTGAAAATAAAATTGATGAATTGCATTAAAATTGTATTTTCCTGGATTGAGGGTTTTCTGCTCGGTCGGTATGCCGAACCTCACAGTTCGACAGGCTGAAGGTCACAGATCGGCAGGCTGGACGTGTGGTCCGGCAGGCCGATAGTGGGGTAGAAATTTTGGTGCTCTGCCGGCAGGCCGAACCTTCATGATCGGCAGGCCGAACCTTCATGATCGGCAGGCCGATTGAGAGCTGCCGGGTGTCCAAAAAAGGTGTAATTTTTCTGGTGCAGTTTTAATTTTATTTTTGGGACAATTCTGAGAAACATTAAATTTGGATATGACCGAAAATATGAAGTATTCGATTCATACGGGATTGAAGACTTGAAGATGGATATTACATGAAGAATGATACAGCTTGAGGATTCAAGGATGAAGAATCGATAAATGTCTCGATTATTCTCTTGTAATCTTAGTTTTCTATTCTCTAGGGTGGAACCATAATATTACGGTTATTATTATTTTGCTTGTAGCTTTGCTTGATTGCTTTGCTTGTCTGCATTATAATATGATTTACCATGTATATTGATAACATGTCATATAGGATAGGGAATGCCGCTTATATTAAAATTGTTCATGTATAATTTTAAAATAAAACCTTGACTTCAAAAGATTGAGTGGGAGAAGGTTTTCGAAGAGAGGACCTAAGGCCTCCATCGTTGGTCCATAGGAAGAACATGGTGGTCCCGATCCCTAGGAAGGGATTTCTATCATGTACCATATTGGATCTCTGAAAGGATAAGGTATTTTAGTATGATTTATGATTGCACACCCCTAGGTGGTGATTATAAATCATGGATAAAATATTAAAACGGTGGTTATACACTCACGTTAATTTTATTATTAACCTCCCCTAGGAGCTCTGTTAATAAAATTAATGGTCAAAGAAACGATTATTAGTATATGCTAGGATCATACGGGTCCTGGATGGCATATATTAATCAGGAGGAGATCCGTGTTCCTGATTGAATTTGACATGACTCCCCTAGGAGCTTGTTGGATTCTGAGTTGGGAATTATCGTTGTAAGGTTGTGATATTTTCAAGGTTTTGATACATAAACACATTTATATGATTTTACATGATTGTGTTATCTTACTAAATTATTATATATGTTTGCTTATGTTTGGTATATGATTCTTTATTGTAGATTGAAAATGTCTAAAAACGCTTTATCATCGATACTTGATAAAAACCAATTAACCTGGTGAGAATTATAACGATTGGAAGCGAAACTTGGACATCGTCCTATCCTTTGAGAAACTGAAATATGTACTGACAACCCCTTGTCCTCCTGAGCCTACGGGAGACTCAAGTAATGAGCAATTCCAAGTGTACGACCGCTGGAAAGATGCTAATGATCAGGCCAGCTGCTATGTTATGGCTAGCATGAACAACGTGCTGTAGGCTCAACATCAGGATTATGAGACTGCGAAGCAGATCTTGGATAATCTTGAGGACATGTTTGGAGGCCATGCCATAACAAAGCAGCAAGGGGCGCTTCAAAAACTCTTAAACTGTAGACAGAGACCGGGGACATCTGTAAAGGAGCACATGATGTTGGTCATGGGTTACCTCGCTGAGGCTCAAACCAATGGAGCCGACATCGATGCTGAAACTCAGATGACTATGGTCTTTGAGACTCTGTCTAAGGAATTTATTCCGTTTAGAGCTACTTTTAATTTAAGCAATAAACGGGAGATGACCTTGACAGAACTGATGAAACAGTTACAGGAGTTTGAACTGTTGATCAGGGAGTCTCCTATTGGTGGTGAGGCCAACATGGTAGCTGCTTCTGGTTCCAATCCTGACTCTGGGAATGGAAAGAAGCAACGGGCCAAGAGTGGGAAGTCTTCTATTCCTGCTGCTACCAAGAGCAAGAAGAAGAAGAAGAAGAACCCAAAGAAGCTTAAGTGCTTCTTCTGTGGTAAGGTCGGGCATATAAAGAAGCATTGCAAGGACTTCCTTTCCAAGGGAGGTAGGTGTGATCTTCTATATTTAGAAACTTGTTTGGTTGAGGAATCTAGTGACATCTAGGTCATAGATTCCGGTGCAACTAATCATGTTTGTGTTTCTCTACAGGGATTCAAAGAAACGAGAAGTCTACTACGTGAAGACTTAACGCTTTGGATGGGCGATGGAACCCTGGTCTCAGCGGAAGCAATGGGAGATGTCCATCTTTACTTTGATAATTATAGGAATTTAATTTTGCGAGATTGTTTTTATGTTCCTAAATTTAAAAGGAATTTAATTTCTGTATCTTCTTTATTTAAAGACTCCTACGTGGTATCTTTTAATGAAAAAGTGGTGATTTGTAAAAACAAATCTTTTATCTGTTCTAGATGGATGCAAAATAATCTATACTTTATCAAACCTAAGATGGACTTATTGCTTAATGCTGCGATAAATGATAATAACTCAAAAAGACTTAAAACTTCTCACTTTAATAAGACTTATCTTTAGCATTTGCGCCTTGGCCATATTAACCTGAATAGGATACAAAGGTTGGTAAGGGATGGACCTTTAAGTCACTTAAAGGTAGAATCTATACCTCAATGTGAATCTTGTTTGGAGGGTAAAATGACCAAAAGACCATACGGGTCTAAGGGCAATAGGGCCGAAGGGGTTCTAGAACTTGTGCACAGTGATGTTTGCGGGCCGATGAATATCCGAGCACGAGGAGGGTATGAGTATTTCGTCACTTTTATTGACGATTACTCAAGATATGGGTACGTGTACCTAATGCACCACAAAAGTGAAACTTATGATAAGTTTAGGGAGTTTTGGGCTGAAGTGGAAAAGCAATTGGGTAGACCCATAAAGACACTTTGATCTGATCGAGGTGGGGAATACCTTTCTGATTAGTTCTTGGGACACTTGTTAGAGAATGGGATTTTATCCCATTTGATTACGCCGGGCACTCCACAACAGAATGGCGTAGCAGAGAGAAGGAATAGGACTTTGTTGGACATGATTAGGTCCATGATGAGTTATTCATCATTGCCTTTATCCTTTTGGGGATATGCACTACAAACCGCATGTTATCTTTTGAACAATGTGCCTTCAAAATCGGTCCCTAAAACTCCTCACGAGTTGTGGACAAGACGAAAGACATCCTTAAACCACATTCGCATATGGGGATGTCCAGCTCATGTCCTGTTTAAGGATCTGAATAAGTTGGAAGCACGTTCAGAAGTTTGCGTGTTTGTAGGATATCCAAAAGGGACTAAAGGGGGTTATTTTTATAACCCAAAGGAAAATAAAGTCGCAGTTTCAACTAATGCAACTTTCCTTGAGGAGAGTTACATGGACGACTTTAAACCTCGAAGCAAAGTGGTGCTTGAGGAGTTAAGGGGTGATTTTTTTACTCCAGAGGTTCCAAACGAAACCATTTCGATCGGTGTAGAAAAACCAAATAAACCTGAACAACAACCTCAGGGGCTTCGACGTAGTGGGAGGATCGGGCGTCAACCTGAGAGGTATATGTTCAATGGGGAGGTCTTTTTGGCTGAACCTGATGAACATGACAGGGATCCTTATACTTACGCAGAAGCTATAGAGGATGTTAATTCAAGACTCTAGACAGAGGCCATGAATATAGAGATGAAGTCTATGGAGACTAATCAAGTCTGAGAGCTTGTGGATCTTCCCGAAGGGGTAAAACGCATAGGGTGTAAGTGGATCTACAAGAGGAAAAGAGGAGTGGATGGAAAAGTCGAAACCTTTAAGGCTAGACTGGTAGCTAAGGGTTATACGCAAAAGGAAGGAATCGATTATTTGGAAACCTTTTCGCCTGTAGCCATGCTTAAGTCCATCCAAATTCTTTTGTCCATAGCTGTTGCTCTCGACTACGAGATTTGACAGATGGATGTCAAGACGACTTTTCTGAATGGCTATCTTGATGAGTCCATCTATATGGAACAACCAGACAGGTTCAAGGTCGCGGGTCAAGAGGGTAAGGTTTGTAAGCTGCTAAAGTCTATTTATGGACTTAAGCAGGCTTCTCGTTCTTGGAACATAAGATTTGATCAAGTGATCAAGACTTATGGGTTCTCACAAAATGTGGATGAACCATGTGTTTACAAACACATTAAGGATGGGAAGGTGGTTTTTCTACTGCTCTATGTAGATGACATTCTGTTAATTGGCAATGACGTTGGGGCGTTGTCATCGGTCAAATTATGGTTGACCAAGCAGTTTGACATGAAGGACTTAGGTGAGGCTAATTTTATTCTCGGTATCCAGATCTTTCGGGATAGGAAGAACAAAATGATAGCTTTGTCTCAGGCCGGCTACGTAGATAAAATTCTCAGGAGGTTTGCAATGCAGGATTCCAAGAAAGGTGGGCAACCATCTAGGTCTGGAATTACTCTTTCTAAGAAAGACTCTCCAAAGTCTTATAAAGAAAGAGAATACATGAAGAAGGTGCCTTATGCTTCGGCAGTGGGTAGTCTCATGTATGCCATGCTTTGCACACGACCGGGTATTAGCTATATGGTCGGGATTGTAAGTCGATTTCAGGCGGATCCAGGACCTAACCATTGGGTTGTGGTAAAGCATATTTTCAAGTACCTGAGAAGGACTCGAGGGTATATGCTTGTGTATTCGGGTGAGGACTTGACTCTTCTAGGATACACTGATTCAGATTTTCAATCCTGTCTGGATTCTAGGAAATCGACTTCGGGGTTTGTGTTTACTCTAGATGGCGGTGCCATAAGTTGGAGAAGTGCTAAGCAAGATTGCACTTCGAATTCAACGATGGAGGCCGAGTATGTGGCGGCTAGTGATGCTTCGAAAGAAGCAGTGTGCTCCGTAAGTTCCTTGGGGATCTTGAGGTAGTTCCTAATATGGATAAAGCGGTATCACTGTACTGTGATAACAGTGCGGCGGAAGCTAATGCTAAGGAACCAAATTTTCATAAGAAGAGTAAGCATATTGATCGGAAGTATCATGTGATAAAGGACTTCATTGAGGGCGGGCATGTCACGGTGTGCAAGATCGCGTCAGAGGACAATTTAGCTGATCCATTTACGAAGACACTTACTGGGAGAGTCTTCGAGAGGCATGTGGAAGCTATGGGAATCCGAAATTTGCTGTATTTACTCACTTAGTGCAAGTGGGAGATTGTTAGACATGTATGCCCTAAGGAGTAAAAATATAATACGTTTTTGGAGACATTTTTATCAATAAAGAATTTATTCATTTTATATACCAAATCTTGTCCTCTTTAAGTTCATATTTGTTGAATGTATGATAACCAAACAATAGTCTGAGACTGTCAGTCTAAACCTTAAGAATTGGGCATATAATGGGATGATTATGCGGTAGACACGATTCTTAAGGTGACGGTCTAAAACATATGATCCGCAATCGAGGGAATAAAGTTAGGCGCTTTATTCATGTAAAGATTGTTATGTTGTCTATATCCCTTTTGGGAGATGGTTTGTCTTGACCATCGGAGTTGGACTCCGTGAATAGAAACATTGGCACGTTGTTATAGGTGACGATGTGTTGGATCGGGACATAAAGTGAATTGGTTTGGATTAATAATTCTGTCTTGGCAAATCAATTCACTTTAGACAGTCATTTGTATTGTATCTTAACCCTGAGATGAATAGTGGGCCCGTTGTCTCGACTTGTGTCTTTTGATGTACCAATGGGTGACTCCCACATCTCTATAGTGGTATGCATGCTGGTACGTTGGAGGCATGACTCTTGATAGCATAGACTTGTTATTCATAGATATGGAATCCATAGCTCCTCTTTAGGAGTAATGATATCCTCTTATTTGCGTTGTCCTGTAATTAGAAAACTAGAGCGCTCAACCATTTGGATACATAGGTGTAACCGAATGGGATACTATCTTTGGATGGTAAGTTTTCTAATGGTGAGACAATGGAACGTAAGATAAAAATAATCGGAAAGGTAAGACAGAACTTGTCCTTAAGCCGATTATGGATGATCATATGGGGATGTGATACATTATGATATGTCATGGAGACTTAGCTACACGAGCTTCGTAATTCTATAAAGTTCGAGAGTGCAGCTCCAAGCTTTTAGTGGAGTAGCGTTGGAGTTGATAATTGTGAAATGTATATATGGGATATTGGGTTTCATAATTATCATGAGCTTGAACTTTATAGGTCTATTTTGGTCCCCTTTGCTAGCTCACAAAATCTTGTAACGACACGGCGTGTTTTTTCAATAATTGGTGACTTCTGTCGGATTTATCAGATTGGTTTAAAATTTATATGAATCAAATAATTCATGTCTGTTTATCGGTTGAATTAATTTTGTAAGAAATTAGTTCAAGATAAACTTGTTGAATTATTGCGATCAGATAATTTTTGTCTGTTTATCGGTTGTTTTAATTTTGGAGAAATTAGAACAAGATAAACTTGTAGAATTATTGTGAATTGATTTATTTTCTTAGAGATTATCTTGATAAAGTTTGTTTTGATCAGATAACTTCTCTATTGAGTTGTTTGAATCAAAACTGAGACTTTATCCTTTAAAATCTCAGGTGGAAAAATAAAAGATTCGCGGAGATTTTTTCTCGGGAGTTCGGCTTGCCGGATGATGTGGTCGGCCTGCCGAACTGGCCTGTTCGGCCTGCCGATCAGCGGAGATAAGATTCCGTGTTTTCACGCGGATCTTATCAGATATTGATTCGAACTTGATTCTGTTTCAAGTTTTTGAGACCTAATCTGATATGCACTAACCCCAGGACCAATAGCTATATAAAGGGAGTGAGTCTTATGATTTACTCAGATCAATTTGAGAGATTAAGAGTGATACTCTTCTAGTGAGCATCTAAAAACTCCCTGAGAGCTTTTGTTCACAAATCACGAGCACTAGCTTTGGGTTCTCTCTATTGGTTGGAAGGAGAGTCACCGGTGGAAGAGCTGTACGTTTGAGCCCACACTCACTCCAGTTGTGGATAGAGAATAGCAAAGAAGACCAGTTGGTTGAGGCTCTTCTGGAACGTTACTTCTCTGCATAGATTGCGGAGGTTCTTCGGCACACTGAGGTTAGTAAGATCTGTTTAATTTATACATATAACATGTCAAACTTGTGTTTTGAAAATTACTCTTATAAAAAATTTTAAAAATTCCGCTGCGCACTTTGTTTCCAACATAAGGTTCTATATAATTTTGTATATAATTTAAGAATACAACTTTGGTTTTTGATAGTGGCACAAACCGAAGTTAATAATTATTATTAATTTAATTAAAAGATAATTAAATTATAAATAATTATTGGAGCTTAAATTATATATGTCCATTGGGTCCCCTTGTTAGCTCCATAATATTTTTTTCAGATTTATCAATAGAAATTTTCTTGGATTATTTTATCTTTAGGGGAAAATAGTAATTTCACACACTAGTCCACCTGGACCATGTGTGTGGAACTTTGGGAGTCCAGATGGCACCGCATCTATGATTTTAGAAGACAAATATCTTAAATGATCTTCATGTAATCTTTTTGTTATCCTAATGCAGATAAATATCTTTTTCAAATTATAGTAAACAGTACTTTTTCAAAACTAATTATAGGAAATAGTTGTTTTTGAAAATATTTGTAGTAAATAACAAATTATGGTGTAAATAATTTATATACCCTATTTATAGGTAAATAATTTTTTATTTACGTGCTAAATAAATTTAAGATGTATATAATTTGTTTACCTTATTGTTTACAATGCAAATGAGAATTCCTTATATAATAAATAAATCATTTACATCGTAAATCTACTATTTACTGTAAATAATTTCTGAACTTGCTATTTATTTTAAAAAGTTTCAAAAATCTACTATTTGTTTCATGCTCTTTTTTTTTTTTTTTTTTGCTGTTTTAACTAGGCCAATTTCTCTCATTCTCTTAATGTTTTCCCGTCTAAGAGGAATGATGTTGGCCCACGAAGTTGGGCCAACCATGATATGTGGGTTTATACATCAAGACGACAAGATACCCCTTGAAAACCCGACAACCATAAAAGGGGCCTGGGCTGGAGACGAAATCCAAGAAGAGAAAATTATATACACTGTTACACTTTCAAAGTTATATTTATTTATATCATATTTAAAAAAAATTATACTATATTATGATTATATTACTTGTTAAAGTAGGACACAAATAAATATGTGTGAATTTATAAAAAGTAAATTTTAAATGACGGTATTAATGAAAATTCTCCATCCAATAAGGTTGAGTTAACGGTCTTCATTTTATAATTGTATTTTGAGTTTTACAAACAATAGTAATAGTCTATCTTTATTTTGGATATTCTCAAGATTGTACTTTTTTAATCTTGAATTTACAAACTTAGGCTTTGCAACTTCTAAGTGGCCGTGTAACGAAAAATGAATTAGACATAAAGTTTTAAAAATGAAGAGAAATAACATAAAATTAATTTTTTAGTTATCTTATCAATTGTTGTTTCATGACAAATTTATCTAAAAACTAAAAAAAGTCTCAGATGTCAAAATCAATTCTATAACAAAGGTAAAAGATTGACATGATTTTAAAATATAGAATACAATTTCAAGAATATTCAAAATATAAGATTACGGGTTTTGACCTCAAAAACGAAGGGCATAAGATCGTAAACAAGCCTGGCAAGAATTTTGACTCTTGTATAAGAGTAATAGACGCTATGCATTCACTATATATGATCATTACTAACTAGAGTTTTGTCCAATCATATAACAGTTAATTATAGGGTTTTTTTTTGTGTTGAAAATAGTTAGTGATAGAGTTAAATTAACAAAAACCAGAAAATAGTATGTGATTGGAGCCTTGTTGATCAAAAACCGTATTTCATCTTAGCATTTCTTCCTCAATACTATCACAAAGTAAATTTTGTGAAGAGACAAAAATAATAATTTTTTCCTCAAGAGGGAAAAATATAATACTTAATTTAATCAACATTATTGAAATGGCCACACTTTATTGAACTGGCAAAAGCATAAAGAAACGGAACAATTTGTACGGCCAGAATTCTATTGAAAAGGCAATCTCCAAAAGAAACGGCTTAATTCTTCTGGTTAAGATGAAACTTTTGTCATTTGTGTAGAGTAATTATCTCCCGTTTAGTTACCTGGCTTGAATTATGTTGTTTGAACTTTTTTTTTAAAAGAAACATTTAAACTGTAAGCTGTAATCCGAACGGAATACAAAGTCATCAATGATAAATAAACAACATACATCTCTTCTGATTTTGCACATGTGAGCCCAAGGCAGAATAATACAATGGGCACAGTATATGGGCCGTTTAAGTGGACTCTTCCGTTCGACACCCAAGTTCCTGTCTTCTAAAATCTTGGTGCCACATATGGTGATTTTTTGGTCTAGAAGTTCCTATATTTGGAGGGAGAATCATTTGTTGAGTTTTTGTTTTCTGATCCTTTAACGTACAGATGATAACTATAATTTGCACGATTAAGTAATTTCATTGCTACAGATACCAATATGGGGCATCAGTTATGCAGCAGGCAGGCAAATGGCGAGAGGAGGCAAATATCCTATGTTAAGGAGGAACAAATTCAACGGCCAGTTTTTTTGGGGTTTGAAATTATGCTTGGATTTTGATAGAAATTCCAAATATAGCTCCTCTCCTCCTCCCCTTCGGATCTCGTCTATCGACGATGTTGTGCTCGAAATTTGAAGGTTGTGATCTCTAACAAAGCTTGGAGGTCATCAGCGTTGGTGAAGCTCAAAGGCTGTCGTTGCAGTCAAAGCTCAGAGGTCGCTATTGCAAGCTATGCTTGTGAGCCATAGAGCTTATAGTCCAGAGCGATGGAACTTGCCGTCCAAAGTCATCACGAGCTTAAAGTCCATATCCATGTGAGCTTTGTTACAAACTCATAGTCTAGAGCCATTGCAAGCTTCATTGTGAGTTCAGTGGGTTGCCTCTTCTTAAGGGGTCTCTTGTCCTATTGTCAATCTCCTCTCCCCGGTCTCTCTTCTCCGGTGACAACAACATCATAAGCTCATGCGGTGGCAACGATTACAACTAGGGGTTATAGATTTAGGGTTTTGTTATTTTAAGGGATTAAAATCTTCACGTTTGAGTTTTTTATTTGTGATATTTCATAATTTTGGTTTTTTTTTTTAGTAAATAAAGAGATAGAAGCTAAGTAGAAGACTTAGTACCTCCCAATTAGATTGGTAACTACTAAGTAACTCAATCAAGCCTCCATCCTTTATTTCTTAATTTAAAAAGAAAATTAAAAATAAAGTTTAAAATCTAGCCAAAAAAGGCAAACCTAATAGAAGGAAAAATACAGTAGTCAATAACAATATAGATAAGACAAAAAAAACAACCAAAAATATATCGGATTATCTATTTTGAGACCCTTATGCTTTTGAACTCAAAGATCGTATGTGTCTTTATCTTCAAAATCAATGGACGTACCTTTTGCACAGCTTATTAAGCCATGCCAATTTGTCCCAGGAACCTGAAACCACTAATTTCTTGTCTTTTTGAGCAAGTGATTATCTCTCCTGACTGAATTTCAACATCTTTAGTCTTCGTTGCATCGTTCGTTTTTTGCTTACTCTTATGTTATTTTCTTGATTTAACAGGAGTAAATGCCTTTTCTGCTCCCTTAATTTGACCTGCCCAACAAAGTGTGGTCACTGTATTAGCTTCTTCTATAGCTTGTTAACTATTTGATCATTATTAATAAAAGAGAGCATGATTGAAATGTTACCTGGTTGAACTTGCTCCGAGAGTCTTCTTTGAGGCTTAGCTCGTTAGAAGAGTCCTCATTCAAAAGGCCTGCCTGAGATTTTTTGGGTTTTACTAGGATGAGTTCTCCTTCTGCTTGGCTATCCACTAGCGCATAAAGATTGTTCCCTATCTTTGTGCTTGAATTATTGTAGTCTGCTTGGCCATGCAAAACGTTTTCTTCCCTATTGTGTTGTTGAGCCGGTGGTGTTGGGAAACATTTTTTATTGCTGAACTCTCAAGGATTTGTTCTTTTCCAGTGTTCGTGGGAACATCTAACGATAACGCCGCGATGGATTGGTATTTGTAGTTGCGGCTTCTAACTCTTGATTTTTTTTTTTCAATCAGGACATAAGCCGTGGTTATTTGAGCAGTTGTATCTTTGATCTTGTTAGTTTTTCCATCCCGTTCTCTACTACAAATATTGTATACTGACAGTATGCATTGACATGCCCAATAGAACAACATTTAGTGCAGAAATCTGGGAGGTTCTCATAATCCTCTACAGAAAAACAGCATTCCCTTTCAACAAGCTTGACAAATCAATATCCACTAAGATTCTAGCAGGGTGACTGTAAACTCCATTAGTTGTATTTTTTATCAAGCTGAATTAGGGTTCCAACTAACTGAATTATCTCAAAAAGCAGATAAGGATGCCAATATTCCGAAACAAGATCAAAAAGTGTCTCACACATATTTAAGCATTGGTTGTTTTATGAATGTATGGATTAAAGTCTGAAGTATATTTCTGGAGTTTTAATATTCTTGGTTTCAGAGTACGGGTTACAATAATCCAAGTAAATAAATTATTTACCAACTAAATAAATTAGTAAACAATGTATTTACTAGAAAAATATTACATAAATGACAGATTTATTAGGTAAATAACGTATTTATCATTGGTAAATAGTTGAATAAATAATGAATTCTTTAGATAAATAAAGTTAAGTAAATAGATTGATAACTCGTGTAGTTTCGTGAGGCAATAGGATTCTTGGGAGATGAATTTTTCATCGTCTAATAGTGGCAGCAGCGGCTTTGGTGCACATTGTTCACTTATTGTAGCTTGATTACATCTTTTTGACCTCACTCGGTGTCTCTAAAAGACTTTCGTTTTTCTAGTTGCCTTTTGTTGGTTGCCTCCTTATAAGTGTCTTTTGGCGGCCGTGTCTATGGTCCATCTTTTAGTTTTCTGTGTTTTTTATTTTAACAACGCTGGTTTTTAACTTGCTTAAGGATTTGTTAAAGAGTTATGTTTACACTCCATCATTGGTGTATCTTTTTGGGTTTCTGGTTTCGGAACTCAGTATATGCTTATTCCTTTTGATGTTCCATTAGAATTTACTAGTAGAATCGGTTGTTTGTCCAGGTTAAGATTTTCCTATAATTTATTATAAGATTCTAAATTAATTAATTAAAATTAGTATCTAAATGAAAATTAGTGTGCCAATTAAATATTTAATTATCAATAAATCATTTTATATTTTTCATATTTTCAATTTTTTTATTCCATTCAATTCATTTCATTTTAATTAAATCAATTTCCTTTATTTTGTTTATTAAAACCAAGACTTAATAATTTTTAAAATCCTAATGCAACCCCCTGTCCCAATAAGACACTTGTCACGTGAAAAATCAGATCATGAAACCACTTCTTCAAAAAAAACCACGTACAGCCATGGTTTCACCATGAAACACACACCAAGTCTCATTAAAAGCTAAACCCAACCAAAACACCCACTCATCTTCTCTCTCTCTCTCCCCCTTTCTCCATCTGCTTTAGAAAAAAATTCCAAAATAACCATTTGAAATCTAGAGGTAGAGACCACTCAAGTTAGTACCAATTTTTACTCAATCAGAGGTTAAAAACCTTGTAAATTTGTTTAATCTTTTGTAAATAAGAATTCCTTTTGATTTGTACTGATAATTGATGTTTCTAGGTCTTGTTATTTCTATATCATTATCAGTTTTGTTTTTGGAGTTTTTCGTATTGAACTTGAACTTGCATGCTAAAGATTATACTTGATCTTGATTTTAACCTTTGAACATGATGAAAAACGTTTAAAGAAATACATATATGATTTATATGAGCTTATGCATATGATTTAATAATTTCATACTTATAAATTCCAATTAAACATGTTTATATATTTATTTTCTTATTCTTGGATTATTTACGAAGTGTTAGAAAAGTGGTAAAAATTTAATGCCTATGTGCAAAATGAGTTATTATGGTTCATATAATGTTATCAGATTGATTATGTAACACCCACCAATTTTCATGTAACGGATATTGTTTAATAAGTAACAACGTTAAGTATTTTCCCTTATAATACAATGTTACTAACTATTTTGTTCTAAGTATGATGACAGGTGATGATCACGTGGAATTAATGTGTTCAAGGTGTTCATGTCATTTATGTTGTATGCTTGACATTTATTTAACAATCAATTAACTTTTTGTTATATTTTAAGTATGTGCGGCAGTTCGGCGGGCCGATCCTCCAAGTTTGGCAGGCCGGATTATCCCTCTCGGGACGGCAGGCCGATAGATTTCATCGGCAAGCGAAACCTCATGACTTCGGCAGGCCGAAGTAAGCCATCTGTAAGCCGAAGACAGGTAACAAATAATCAGCAGGTAATCCCCAAAATCGTGGCTTTGACGATTATCATGATTGGATGAGATATTCTATATGATTGGCTTATTTTTGGCCTTTTTCTTTAATTTATATGATGGAACATTTGACTTTTATGATGATTGGTTAATTGATAAGGTTTCCTATTTTTGACAATATGAAATATGGTAAGTGGGACAAATTGTTTTGACTTTCCCCTATTTCTCTCCATTCCCTAAATGAATTTACCTTAAGTTTAGTTAGAAAATTCTGATAATTATAGAGAAGAAGAGTTTTCATTTTATGTTATTTTTATTTTCACGTAAACTATCTCTCTATAGCTCTTTTTCTCTCACTCCAAAAATTCTCTCAAAAACACACACACACCCTTTCTTTCTCCACGTTTTGCCACCCTTTCTCTCCCTTATTTTTTTTTCTCCACGTTTTGCCACCCTTTCTCTCCCTTATTTTTTTTTTCTGTAAATAATTGAATGAAATATTGGGTATTCTCTTGGGCAAATTCGAATGAAAGTTGAGAAGAATCATTTTGAGGTATGAACGCATTCTATATTAATCCTGAAATTTTTATTTTATCTTTAATCTAATCCCCATAACTCTACCTACTAATTTCCGTTTGTTCTAAAATTATAATATGATATTCATGTATGTGTTATGTAACGTTCCTCAAAATTTCACACCATTTGGATATTTTTATGCTGAGATATAATTTTTTTTCTCTCTGCCACTCATAGTTGAAATGTTGTTGATTGGTAAAGCTTTGTATAAACATGGTCTTTGTTCAAGGGGCAAATGTATTTTAATTTTTACAAAATTTGGAAAATATATTCATGTATGTATTAAGTGTTGAACTGGTAAGTCTCATGGTGGAGTGATAAATATTTAATGCGTTATTGAATTTTCATTAAGACTAGGTTTTATGACTATTCTATCAGTGAATTTTTGGACTTCTTGCTGTATGATGTTTTTGAGTGACTAAATGAATTTATTTGGTGATGAAACTTTTTGTGCTTTTGTATTTAATAGGTTGTCATAAAAATTTTAGAGTCTAAGTAATTTTATTTTAATTGTTTGAAAATAATGATTATGTGTAACTCACTGCCTGATATGTTTAAAGTTATTTTTGTCTCTAACTTCTAATGCACATTTTGGATTATTTTGATTTTATTTAAAGGTAATTTTTGAATATGTTATAGTTTTAGGTGTCTTTTACATGCAAGATTTTTGTGGAATTATTTTGTGATATAAATACTCTATTATATGAATGATAGATAGGACTGCTCACTGTTTTGGTTGTGTTGGCAAATTTTGTGTTGTGTGTTGCATGTTGTGTGACTTGTTTTGGTTATCAAATGGAATTTATATGACCAACGAAAAATCATGATATTATGTTTATGTGTTAGTTTTGTTCCTCTAGAGTCTCATGCTTTAATTGTGTGTGATTTCTAAGTTATTGGGCTATGAATTCGTAAGGGTCAGGCAACATTCTCTATTGGCAGTTTTGTTCTAATGTTTTAAAGGCTGATAAAATGTATTATGGATTAATGTTTTCAAAAGAAGAATGTCTGTGTGATGTAATATGGTATGGGATGATGTCATGTGGTATTAAATGATTTCATGAAAATGAAAATTAATTTTATTGTATATGGATGTATGACATGAACATTCCAAGAAATGAGCACATCAAGACCACGGTGACGTCATCTACAATTAAGGTTAAGTAAGCTAATTAAGTAAGTATATTCTCACCTACAACATAATGAAGTTTATGAAAAGTTGGAAATCTATGTTCATGGTGGTTTTATGATAATTTCCATGATGAGTAAATATGATGTGTCATTATGAAAGTTTTGTTGTATGGTTGTATAAAAGTTTCATTATGAAAAGTTTATGCATGCTTTGATGATGACGTATTTCAAAGTATAAAAGTATATATCATATATATATGTATATATGTATCACCTAAATAAGTGTTGCACACCCATGTTTATGTTTATGATGTCATGTTTGGTTTGGGATTAGCTACCCCTCTCCTCTCATGACGGTGCGCCTACAGTGATGAAAATGGTGTGATACTTGGGCCCTTAAAGATAAAATGAATGAAGTTTTAACATGGTTAATGTTAATAAAAGATATGTTCTACATGAAACTGTACCTAGTGCACTATTATCATGATAGTGATTATAGTTATGATGTTTCATAAAGATGTTTATAAAATGTTTTACGTTGTGAGATAGAAAATATACTTACTAAGCTTTTGCTTACTCAGTTTCACATCAAGTTGTAGATAAGGGTAAAAGGATTTTGGAATAGGTGGAGGGCGAGGATAGGCGTGTAAGCTTGAAAGGATGGATTGAAAACTGAAGAACGCCAAACAAGAGTTTTAAAGTTTCTGAACAATGGTTTTATTTAATTGTATGTTTATTTCTGGCACTTTGAGACATTAAGACTTGTTGTTAATCAGCTTGTTTTTGCAACAAATTGGCCTGTCGATCATTATTGGTCGGTTTGCTGATGTTGGTATCGGCCTGTTGATCTTAATGTTTCAAACTCTTGATTTTGCAGAGTCTTAGATGGCCTGCCGGTTGTTAAAGTTTAGACTACTGGTCATGTTCGGCCTGCCGATGTCTGAAGTTTGGCTTACCGAACTATGTAAGAAATTTTTAAAAGTTGTGTTAATTTTTATTTAAATTGTGGTTTTATTGTTTTGGTATTGATAAACTATTTAAAGAATATTATAATTAAGTAATTTAATAAATGTAAAAAAATATGCATGCATAGATCCTGGAGTATGTTTCCAAATTATGTTTTCATTTAAAAAGTTTATCTTAAATAATAGCAAAAAAGATGAATGTAATGATATCTATGACGTCCGTAAAAGGGCGTTATAGATTATAACATGTTTTAAATGTATTGGAGATGATTTTGAAGTGTTTGAACATGAATTAATTTCAGATGCTTGAAATTAAGCCTTCTAGATGCGACACCACGGTGGACTGCTACCAGTGTAGCGTATTCAGCTACGTTGCTACTCGACACGTGGTCGATTGATCTGCCCCAAAATGCATAGTTTTGTTCAAACCCAAATCCTTTTTGTTTCAAATTATATTTTGAATGTGTTTTTACTTATCTTATTGATCAAAACTCATTGTTAATGCATTTTAAAGAGTGATAAACTTTTGCATATGCAAATGTAGAGTTTTAAATGATTATGGCACTTTAAGAACCATAGATTCGCACACTAATGAATTTTAGTTTAAAGTTCTAATGTTAATGATCAAATTTACACTTAACGTTATCGTTGTCCTTGTGAAGCTAACATTTAGCAGAGTAGGATTATGGTGTAAGAGTGTTTCTTTACTAGGAATCAAGGTAGGACTCTATATTTTGAATTTTTTAAAGGTATTTTCAAATGTTTTGAAAATATGATTTCAAAGGAAAGTGATTTTAATAAAATGTCGATATCTTATAAGAAACACATCCGAGTGAGATAATGTGTTTGAAGCGTTTTCAAACGCCAATTAGTATGAGAATCCTCGATTGGTTGTATATTATATGTTTAATGCCACACAGAGTTTAGGTCGTGTTTTATAAAATATTTGTTCCATAGGATCGGTGCCCTAACGAACAAATATTTTATTTGTAATAAATGACATTTTAGATTAAATTAATAAATAAATAATAATGTAAATATTTTCTGTGTTAATAATGGTCCTTATATTGCTTCCATTATTATGTTTAAGCATTTAAACAATTATATGTTCCATGACTATTATAACCAAATATTGTGATCGGGCATATATGAGTTTTATATGTGGTATAGATACGAGAACAAGAGAGTAGTCTAATTAGATAGTCCGTAATATATATATTTAGCTGGGCACTTTATACATGACAAGACTATAATAGGGACCTACATCCAATTAGGAAGACAGTTTATCTAGGTTGTCTGAGCGAATTGATTCTATAGTAGACATATTGTGTGGTAGACCTAATAATGGTCGCACACTGGACTGGACCTAAAGTGTAATTACTTTAATAATAATTTTGTTTATCTTAAATTAATTCATTTTGATAAATCATCTATGTGTGACCTTAATCTTGAAGTGGATTCATGAATCTATGATTGTAGCTTCTATCTTTTGATATGCCAAAAGCAGAAGTTCCAATAACCGAAGGTTTTATTGTCGGTATGTTGGAGATACAACCTATATTCGATGAGAGAATAATCCACAAACATGGAATCCATAACTTTCTAACAAAAAGTTAATGTTATCTTCCCAAAGGCATGATTTGGGAATTTGGAAAAGAACAAAGCCTTGTTCATCTAGTAACTTGGTGTAACCATGTGATTTTTCATTTGTATTTGTTATAAATGGAATTTTCCAAATAAGTGAAATAATAGAACTTTAAGATAAAATAATCAGAAGGTAAAACGAAACTAATTCCTTCATCCGATTATGAATAACCTATGGAGATACACACATACATGAGAGGTCATGAACAAGGCTAATATATAGTCTCGTAATACGATATATTATCAAGGGTACAGCTTTGGTTCTTTAGTGGAGTGACACCAAAGTTAATAATTAAATAGATAATTAATTGGGGATTAATTTATTTATTATTATTGAGCTTGATAAATATATATTCATCGGGTCCTAATGTTAACTCACGAATTCCTTGATTAATTATGTAAAATACAGTTTACCACAGATAATACAAGAGGTTATGTTAGATGCGTTACTGGACCTATCAATGTATAAGCCCAATAGTCTGTTGGACAGTGTGTGTGCCTAGCCTAGTGTTACTGGACTATTGGCGCCTATCTAAAGGATTTTGTGATAATTATTTATTTGTGTGATTAATTTAAATCCTAATTCTATTTCAATTTGAATAAATGATAATTATTCATAATTATTTAAATTAAATAATAGAATAATTTGAATAAATCATAATTATTTAAATTAAATAATTATCTAGAATAATTAAATTCTAATTTAAATAGAATTATCTAAATAGGAATTATCCTGGATGATGCAAATAATCTTAGAACCCTATACTATGATTGGATCAAAATAATTTCTTCCCTATTTGTGATTGGTGTGTACACCAAAGGATAAGCTCCCTAAGATTGGCGTGTAAGGCTAATGATGAGAGAAAAAAAATTATCTCTTAATCCTGATAGACTTTTAACTCCTCCTGCCAACTCCATAAATAGAGGTCTTGAGTCCTCATTTATTTTTAGACTGTTATTGTGCACTCTTAGAGAGTTGAGCTTTGAACGCTCCCCTTTAGTGTTCTTAGTTCCTCAAGTACACAGTCTAGTTAAAAGGAGAGAAGCTGTGATGATATTCTAATGAGTTCTACCCACACACACAATAACTAGAAGGAAGAGTCATGGCATTGAAGATTCAAAGGTTGAGATTTCTTTTGATAAGTTAAACGTGCCGTTTTTGGTTCATCAACATGTGTTTTAATTAGAATATATTATTCATTTTTTATAGGGACCTGAGTAAGAATTTGGATGATTAAATAAAATTTTTTAAAATTCTGTTGCGTTACCGAGTCGATTTTTTCAACAATTGGTATCAGAGCGAACTCATGATTATGTTATCAACATGAATTGAATGATCTAATTAATCTCTTCTATGCTATAAATTGATATTTTAGAGAGTTAGCACTCTAAGTTTCTATGCGTATAGGGTTTTATATTAATTTTGTTATCATGGAATTTAAGGTGAATAGTACTTATTATTATTTATGTAATTTTGATTATTGTTTGATATGGTTCCTTAGAGATTAAAAAATTGTATCCATGATTTATTCATAGTGTTGTAATTAAATATAGTGCGGTCTATCATTACCGCTTAAAATTTATTATTTTATAAAAACCAAAAACGGTTAGGGTTTTTTATGTAAATAATTATATGAAGAAGGGTGATGGAGATGGAGTATTCTATTGGTGATTTTACAATCTACTTTTTGAAATTTTCAGAAAATTTTCTGGATTTCATGATATGTATATGTTGTTTAAATTTGTTGCAAATTTTTTTATCTGCCAGTTTATGCGTGCAGGGGATCAATTGATCTCCTGTGCATTTCGTACAGGTAAATGCCACGGGAGAAAAGCGGTGTCCGAATGGCAGCAATAGGCCAGCTGGGCTGCCCACTGCGCTTTATAATCGTAAAAAAATTTTGCAAGGTGCTACTGGTTCAGCAAATGGGCCAACAAAACTGGGCCATGGAGATCAGTCAGCCCTTACCATAAAGGCACGTGCATTGTATTATAGTGTTGTATAATAATAAAAAAAATAATAATAATTGTAATTTTAAAAATAAAAGAAAATTATTATGTTATTATTATTCAAATAATTTTATTAATTTTTATTAATAATAGTCCTTAAATCGCCACTCTGGTGCTTCCCTCCACCGCTTGCTTCTGACACGACGCCATCGCAAGAGCGTACGAGCCTCTTGTCGCTTATGCCATCGCGAGGATCGTTGCCGGCTTGACTTCGTGCAACTCCCAATGTCGTTGCTCTCCATGTCCAGTCGTCTAACTTCCCTCTTCTTCCTTCACTCGATTAGTTGTTGTTTGGTCAGTGTCAGCATCGACGATAGCATTAGGGCTCCTAACAATCATCGGATCTATGGCGGCTAGTTGAGAAAAGGAGAGAGAAATACGAGTTTAGGGTTTTTGGTGATATTTTTAAAATTTTAAATGGTATAAAACATGTTATTTTTTTCCTTTTTTAAATGTTGGCCTAAATTTTTATTCACATCTCACTTCGGCGTATTTGCCTTATTTTCCCATAACTTTATTAATTATTGTCCACCAACTCTACCTGTTTGAGGGGAAAAAAAAGGTAAAAGAAGGAGAGAGAAATTCTGTAGTCTCAACATACTACTTACAATATATTTGGAGAACTCTGATGGTCTCCATGTTATCACCTTTTAGTCAGTTATTATATATATACACATATATATGCGCATGTATATACATATATATAGTGTATTTATTAATCTATTATGTAATAATTATGCGCGCGGGCTCTAAAAGAAAAGGTTAATGCAAAAAACGTTTTATATTTAAACCTTTATCATCATATATATTACGCTGCTGAAACTTAAAAGCCTATTATTTCGCTTTTCCAACTCCACCAATATTAAATGTTCTTGCCTCCAGAGGTTGACAAAATTATTAATTTCATGCTCTCTCGTCAACATTTATCATAACATGGCTTACATATTACAAGTACTGCCTCGGACATCTTAATTTCACATATATGATTGCACGTATCATATTTTAATGCCTATGTATAAACACGTAGGTATATACTATATTAATCAAACATGTCATGCTGTGAGTTCTAGCTTAAAAATTCGTTAGCGATATACTTGTTAATTTATGACTTAGATCCTCTAAAGTTATATATTAATTATCTATTAACCGGTCACACTAACTAGGTAAATAAACCATAGAAATTTTCATTTTTTTAAAAAAGTCTCCGAACTAAAGATTTAAAAAAAAAAAAAAAACCTAGGAAAGCAGAACAAAAGCAAACACTGAAGTACTTTGTAATCCTCATTTACCCCATTAACCACTGTACAGCAACATATATAAATATATGCACGCGTATATATAGATTAAAAACAACTCAACACGTAGTTATAATATTACTTAATAGTTACATATTGAATTATATTACAAAGAGAGTACATTATTATTCTTTTCTTGTGGAGATAAAATGCTCAACCTCTCTTTATAAAGATCATCGGTAAAGGTGAACAGCTTAGAACTAAATTTATTAAAATGTGGAAGTCTAGGTAGGGTTAGATATTAAATCACGATTATGACTCGGTCAGCTCATATTTAAATCCAAGTCTCTTACTTAATTATTCTAAGCATACTTGCACTATTTAATTTGTGTTTGTAAACTTCGATTATGAATATGTCCTGACCATGACAGGGTGGATTTTGTCCCTTCAATCAACACCATTAACCAAGGACAAGTGGCATGTCTGATTGACGACATTATACACACACACACGCACCCCTCAAAAATGTCCAAATTAACAAAAGTTTTGACTCTTTTCTAGGTGGCCGTTGTGCTTAAACATTAATATGCTTATATAATCAACTACCATAGAAATTGCATAGATTAAAGATGGTCAAGATCTTTCAATTTATCTGTTGTATTACTATATGTAACAAATGTAATCTAAGATGTAAAGTTTACAACTTTACACAATAAGTATTCAATGAATATCTTTATAAAAAAATTACTTAATGAACATGAAATTTTTTTTTTCATTTTGTATCTTTTCCTTTTCTTTTTTTTTGGCTATATTAGATTTTATCATATTTTCTATGGATATAGTAGATTGATATATTTTTATATGTGGTCTTATCAGTGTGCACGTCCAATAGTCAAGTTGGACTGTGTGTGGTGCCTTGTCTAGTCCTACTAGACTATTGACGTATATCAGAGGAAAATTGGAATTAATTACTTAATTAATTAATTTCAAGATAACATTTATTCATATTTAATTATTGATATTTTGTGATAATTAATTATTTGTATAATTAATTTAAATCCTAATTGTATTTGAATTTGGATAAATTATAAGTGTTCATAATTATTTAAATTAGATAATTATCTAGAATAATTGAATTCTCATTTAAATAGAATTATCTGAATGAGAATTATCCTGAATGATGGAAATAATCACAGAATCCTGCACTGTGATTGGATTAAATTTGATGTCTTCCCTATCTGTTATTGGCATGTACACCAAGGGATAAGCTCCTTGAGATTGGCCTGTAAAGCTAAGGAGGAGAGAAAAAAATCTTTTACTAATCTTGATCGGCTTCTGCCTCATCCTGCCAACTCTATAAATAAAGGTATCTAGTCCTCATTTTATTCTTAGACTGCTATTGTCACTTCTCTTTAGTGTTCTTAGTTCCTCAAGCACATAGTCCAGTTTGAAGGAGAGAAGTTGTGGTAGTATTCTGTTGAGCTATGCCCACACACGCAACAACTAGAAGGAAGAGTCATAGTATTGGAGATTCAAAAGGTTGAGAAAACTGTTAATCAATCAGACGTGCTGCCTCTAGTTCATCAATAGGTACGTTTTAATTAGAATAATATTCATTGTTTATAGCAAACTGAGTAAGATTTTGGGTGATTAAATAAAAATTTTTAAACTTTGGTTGTGTCACTAAGTCGATTTTTCCAACAGGCTTTAGTGACGACAAAGTTGTCTTTGAAAGACTTATTCGTTGGCTTTTTTTGGTCCTTTTTACTCGTGATTTAGGGATGACATTGTCGTAGCTAAATCGTCTTTGTCATCACTGATTGTTATCGTGGGTAACCATTGCACCACATTTTTACCATACAAGTTCAGATTTGACCAGCTAGAAAGCGTGTAGAATATTAACGACTATAATGTCGTTACTAATGGTCAACTCTTTTTTTGGTGTTAAAAATTCTCAATATGTAATGACGTGGCTTATTTACGTACGTTTTTTTAATGTAATTTGAAGGGGTTTAGCGATGACTATTGTTGTCGTTAAATAGGTTATAAATATAGCTGATTTTTTTTCTCCTCTCCGCCCTTGATCGCTTTTTTTTTTTTTTAATCCACCTCGTCCCAAACCCCAAATTCTCTCCCGCCTCATGCCTCCCCCAAAATCTCTCAGCCCCTTGGAAGGACCAAAATCTTGCCTCTTCATAAAGTGCTAAAGCTCCCTCCGCTGCATGGCTGAAGAAGTGGCCTCCGACTGAAAGTCGCTGAATCGAATGCCACGAATATTATACCGATACCCTCCTCCTCTCACTTACCCAAAGGTTTTTTTTTTTTCCTTTTCTTCTCAGTCAATGTGATTATATGACAAATTCTGAATTTTATTCTATTGTCTAATTGAGTTTGTATTTGAGTTGTTTGTCATGTCTGCTTTCCATTCTAAGTTTTGTTTTTTTTTTTTTTTTGGTTATTAATTATGTACATTAAGAAGTAATCCTATTTACTCACATTTTTGCAAGGTGTGTTTGTGTCCGTGCAAAAATCTATGCGCCCAATTCGAAATGTCACTGCCTCGCCCATAGCTGTGTTCGGTCCTGTGGTCGCTCCCTTCAAAAATCCTCTTGCCGCTATCCTCCTTTGCCTCTGCTAAATTGGTAAATGATATGGCCCTGTTTATTATTTAAACATGGACTTGTTTGGTTGGAAGGTCAATTATGCTAAATAATGGGTTTTTCTTTTCAAATGATATGACCCTTTTAGTGACAACATTTAGCGACGACTTAGTCGTTGCTGAGAATTATTAGCGAGCTCTTTTCTTGTAGTGTCATCCCTAATATCCAAAAAAAGGAAAAAAAAAAAAAAACCCTTAAACTTTGCCTTGCCGGTCTCGAGCTAAACCAACCAAAGAATGCCAAAGAATTAGTATACATAGGAACGTTAACACAACTGTAGTCCATCAATTCACATTTTATTATAAGTTAAGAGCCAAATCAAGGCTGGAACACCAAAGAAGCCGAGGCCATGCCCAGGAATATGTTCGACTTTCCCTAACATGTAAAATCAACATGTAAAATTCTTTGGGTACATATATATATATATATCAAAACCCTAACTAAAATTATCAGCATCTAATTCAAAAACAACGTTGTTCTTTTTCTTTTGTTTGCACGTTGATACCATAACCTAGTTTTTAATATAAGACCCGTTTCGCTAACGTGACAAGAATCACAAAGAAGGTTCATTAAATTCTGTTCAAGGGGATGTATTAAACAATTTAATCAAGATGATTTTGAAAAGACACAACCAACTAGAATAAAATGCAGAACTGATACCAATAGAATTAGTTCATCTGTCGATATGTTAGCTTTAATATTATCTTTAGAAAATTGTACCAAATAAAAAATTTTTCAAACTTAATGTAAGTAAATAGTACACCTTTAAAAATATTAAAATATATATCATTTTTATAATTTTGTATTTTATTTTAAACACTAAAGTTCTCCGTTTTATCTCATCTTTTTTATCTCCTCTAAAAAACCTAGATCCACTTTCTCTCTCATCTCCCTCCTCTCTCCTCCTTGTTTCTTTCTAGCTCCGATGGCAACTCTTCTCTCCTCCTTGTTTCTTTCTAGCTCCGATGGCAACTCTGCTACGATGTTGTCCCCGTGCGACTCTGGCAACCTCTCCCATTGTGTCTCCAGCGACCTCGCATGACTTCGACAATAACTCTGGTGCTTCCCTTCGCAACTTCACCTCCTTTTGTGACTACGTTGCTTCCCTCTGCGACTCCAACGCTTGCTCCCGACACGATGCCATTACAAGACTGTATGAGCCTCTTGTCGCTGACACCATTGCGAGGGTCATTGTTGGCTTGACTTCGTGCAACTTCCGACGTCGTCGCTCTCCATGTCTGGTCGTCTGACTTGCCTCATCTTCATTTGTTCAATTGGCCGTTGTTCAATCAGTGTCAGCGTCGACGATCGTGTCAGGGCTCCCAATAATCATCAGATCTATGGCGGCTAGTAGAGAAAAGGAGAGAGAAACGTGAATTTAGAGTTTTTGTGGTATTTTTGGAATTTCAAATGGCGTAAAACATGCTATTTTCTTCCCTTTTTTTAAATGTTGGCCTATTAATTTTTATTCATATGTGAGGCCTATTTGCCTCATTCTCCCATAATTTTATTAATTATTGTCCACCCAATCTACCTGTTTGAGGGGGAAAAAAGGTAAAAGAAGGAAAGATAAATTCTATAGTCTCAAAGTGCCACTTAAATTTATTTAGAGGATTCTCATGTCTCCATGTTATCACCTTTTAGTCAGTATGTATATATATAGTGTATTTATTAATCTAACGTAATAATTATGAGCGCCGGCTCTAAAAGAAAAGGTTAATACAAAAAAGGTTTTATATTTAAACCTTCATCATGATATATATTACGCAGTTGAAAATTAAACGCCTATTATTTCGCTTTTCCAGCTCTACCAATATTAAATGTTCTCGCCTCTAGAGGTTGACAAAGTTATTAATTTCATGCTCTCTAATCAAAATTTTTCATAACATGGCTTAAATATTATAAGTACTGTCTCGGACATCTTAATTTGACATATATGATTGCACATATCATATTTTAATGTCTATATATAAACACATATGTAAATACTATATCAATCAAACATGTCATGCTGTGAGTTCTAGCTTAAAAATTCGTTAGCGACATACTTGTTAATGTATGACTTAGATCCTTTAAAGTTACATATTAATTATCTATTAACCTGTTGTGCTAATTAGGTAAATAAACCATAGAAATTGTCTTTTTTTTTAAAGTCTCCGAACTAAAGATTAAAAAACCTAGGAAAGCAGAATAAAAGCAAACACTGAAGCATTTTGTAATCATCATTTGCCCCCATTAACCACTGTACAGCAACATATATAATATATACACACATATATATAAATTAAAAACAACTCAACAAGTCGTTATAATATTACTTAATAGTTACATATTGAATTCATTAAATATTACAAAGAGAATACATTATTATTCTTTTCTTGTGGAGATAAAATGCTCAACCACTTTTCATAAAGATTATCTGTAGAGGTGACAGCCTAGAATTAAATTTATTAAAATGTGGAAGTCTAGGTAAGATTAGATATTAAATTGCGATTATGACTCGGTCAGCTCATATTTAAATCCAAGTCTCTTTACTTAATTATTCAAAGCATACTTGCACTATTTAATTTGTGTTTGGAAACTTCGATCATAACTATGTCCTAACCATGACAGGGTGGATTTTGTCCATTCAATCAACACCATTAATCAAGGACAAGTGGCGTGTTAGATTGACGTCATTATATATATATATATATATATATATCTAGATATATATATTATATAGACACACGCCTCAAAAATGTCCAAATTAACAAAAGTTTTAACTCTTTTCTAGGCGGCCGTTGTGCTTGTATATTAATATGCTTATATAATCAACTACTATAGAAATTGCATAGATTAAAGATGGTGAAGATCTTTTAATAATTCTGTTGTACAACTATATATATTAAATGTAATCTAAGACGTAAAGTTTATAACTTTACACAATAAGTATTGAATGAATATCTTTATTAAAAAAATACTTAATGAACATGAGATTTTTTCATTTTATATCTTTTCCTTTTTTTTGGCTATGAGATATTATCATATTTTCAATGGATATAATAGATTGATGTATTTTTACGTGGTCTATTAGCATTTTGTTATTAATAGTCCCCAAATGAATATCGGTTTAATTAACTGGCTTATTTGGAGGTCTTTTACATGTGGTCTATCTCCAATTTTTTTTTATTAGTATACTCCCCTAAGAAATGTCAGCTTAACTAGCTTATTTGAAGGGATTTTTTAACTTTAATTGAAGAGAGTAAACAATTAAAGTTCCCCAGAATATCCAACTGGTTCTTCCAAAAAAAAAAAAAACTGAAATGGTTTATTTGGAGAGCTATGCCTGTATATGTTAAAAGATCACTACCTCTATATTGAGTATAGACCAACATGTTTGAGTTATAAACCATAGCATATACCAAGTTTGGAGCAGCAAAAACTGGGGACATGGCCATGATTTCTCTTCAAAAAGGAGAAACTCTAGACTCCTGAAAGGGAAACTAGATCCTATATCTCTTATTAGATTTGTAAACACCCATTTAATACATGTGAATATTTGGATATCCCAAATTAAGGTTGATGGTTGTGAATTCTGTGTCTCAATTATAAGTTTTAATTACGCTTAGTTTAACATATATGATGAAATAAAATAACTGATGTTAAAAGTTTCTAGCAAGTCCAAACTAGTTTTAATTTCATATGAGATGCGTAAACTAAAAAGTTGATGTCATTTTATCTTATCCATAAGGAATCATTGTTCTTAATTTAAAGATCTTTCTTTTCATAAAATGATAAATTAATCATTTGGTTCACATTTATTAGCAAGGTCACCTTAATTTTACGTATCATAAGCACATGGATTATAATTGGTAAAGCTTGGGAATGCGGACAAAATAAATTGATTATAAGGTGCATTGGGAAAAGCCAATGGCGAACTAATACATTAATGCTGATATATTGCCAAGAGTCAAGGTTTGTAATTGGTTCTCAGAAATAGCTAATTAAAAGTAATTAACCGAGTTGAAATGAAATAAAAATATTAATGAATTAATGCATGCATGATCAATGATACTAATCCCTCTTTTCTTTAAGTAAAGAAAAAGTGTAAATAATTTGAGATTTATTAATTAGTGTACGATCGGTTGAACCAAATTTTATATGCCTGTATATCGCAGCAACTGAATTCAGTTATATTACTAAATAGATATAGACGATAATAAATGTGTAATTCTTGTTTTGTTAATGCTTTTATTTAAATTTTTATAAGAGAAACTAGGGTAGTAAAAGAGTCGATTCAAACAGCAAACCAAATGTGGCATAAATATCTATCAACACAGTATATGAAAAAAATGCATGTTACTGGCCCGTTATATATCAAATTAACTTAGATTGATGTTTTCCAGACAGCAAGAAAAAGCTTGCTTCAGTCATGGAATGCCCGTATGTTGCAACAAGTTAATTCATTAATATTATTAAATAGAATATAAACAATGATAAATATTTAATCAAGGGCCTGTTTGGTTGATGGGTTTGAACTGAAAATTTGAATAAAATTTAAAATTTTTGTTAGAGAAAATTTTGTTGTAATAGAGTCGGTTCAAACTGCAAACTAAACGTAGAGTAAATATCTATTAACACAGTAGACATTTTATGAAAAAATGCATGTCACCAGCCAGTTAAATATCAGACCATATTAGATTGGTGTTTTCCACGGAAGAAATCAAGAAAAGCTCACCAACTCCATTTTTAACCTAAGCAATGCCTGAAAGGGTTGGAAGGATATCTCTAAGCATATTCCTAAACGAAAGTGCTTTAAGGAATCATGTGCTGAGGATCTTACTTATCAATGTGGATTGCGAGTTTCATTGTTTGCTAGATGACGACCTTTTTATTTCTTTTTTCCTCCTCTTTTTTCATCAGCAGCACGACGAACAAATATAAATTCTAAGTGGAGAATAAAAAATTTAAACTGGGTAAATGTGGGTATATATGGCATGAAATGTAATGTATATGTATGTATGTAAAAGTTATCACTAAATTCATTTGACAGGGAAGTACTCAATAACCTGTGTATATGATTTTAAGTAATTCTAAAAGGTACTAGATCCATTGAACTTTGTCTGTTTCTTGATCCAAAACTTATGAAGAACTGAAGGCTGAACCCCAGTATGTTATTACATGTAGAGAAAGTTTTGTACACAATACAATAACAAAGTACTGTTTCATCTAGTAAGAGAAAATTTAAAGCTTCTTAAATCATGTCTCTTCATACTATTTTATCACCTATATATCTTCCAATTGGATTTCCAGAAAACATATTGATAATGTAAGGTTATCCAGTCCTAGAGTTTTTCTCATTGGATTTCTAGCAAGAGTGTTTTTTATAAGGGGGCATAACCTGTAGTTGTCTCCAAGGTGAAGGTTAAGTTCTTTGTTTAATTAGGTTGTTTTGGCTTGTTTTTAGCTCTCTTGAACTTTTGAAATTTTCTTAATGTTTTAATAATGTTCGAGTGACTGGCTTGACGCAGGATAAATGAGTTAATCAAGAATGCCAACCTAATCGAGATGCTTCAGCTTAACTTGTTATCAATTGCTTGCTCTCTTTATTTTTTTTTAATCCCTTCTAGGGTTGGGATCTAATATTTGAGAATCTTATGTATATATGGCTAAAAATATAGCTTTCAAGATCAGCTGTATATAAAATGCAAAAAATTAGTGTTGGACATAAACATAGCATTAGGGAAAATATACTTTATGACTATCTAATTAGATCTACTAGGCCTACATGTGATCTTGCAACAAAAGACGGAATTAGCTATATATATATATGTGTGTGTGTGCGTGTGTGTGTGTATGTATGTATGTACGTATGTATGTAGCAGTACATTTTATTTTTCCACTATAGAAACCAGTATTTCATGTATATTCTAGAAAATACTAAATGAAAGAAAACGTGATGTATTAGAAATCATAATCAGAAATTTTGTGAGCTCACATATATATTCAATAAGAAAGGAATTAATTAGGTAATTAACTAGACAAAAATTTCTTAACAATTGCTTGGTTTTCTGAGCTTTTCCTACTCTTGAAGAAATATTTGCATTTACACATCTGAGAGAAACCAGCTCCGTGAAGCAAGTTTAAGGAAGTTTAAACACCATAACCAAATTACCGATCCTTATTTTATATCGACCCACTAAAAGAAGATCAATTTTTAGATTAAGAAAACCTTTGCTTTTCATCAGTAATTTATTTATGTCAATGTTTCTACGTTGTGTTGTCTAATTATTATATATTAAAACGATACCAAAACCAAACAAACATATTCCGTCATTCACCCACCATAGAAAAGTTATTACTTTAAGACATTTATAATGCAAACTAAAAAATGTCTTAGCAAAAACAAATAAATTGCAACAGAAAACTATTGATGTTTTTGGTCATTGGTCTAAAAATAGAATCTCGTTAGGATAAAACAAGCGCAAAAAAAAGAAAAAAAGAAAGAAAAACAAAATTAGTTGATCTCAGTTACTGTTACTACCTAAAAAGTTCAGTAAGTAATGGCCAGTAGTACTGCTCAAACACATATAATATGTAGTAGAGACTTCAAGCTTGCAGAAATGCTCAAACCATTTCTTATATAAGGAAATTAATAGAATTTCTTTTGTTGTTTGATAAGAAGAAGATCAAGTTATAAGATAATTCCACCGTAAACAAGAAGAATACGTCCAGAAAATCTAAAACCCAAGATGGCAAATGAAAATATTAAAAAAAGAAAAGAAAACTACGATATGATCACCATCAACAGAGTAGCAGAAAAGTAAGAAATATAGAAATTAACATGGCCGTATGAAGAAGAAGAAGGATCATGACAGTCAATAACATTTGTAGTAGCTACTAACTTTTGCTGACCTTTTCCATAGTCATATCATCATCATCATGTCTTCAAACGCGAATCGGCCGGCCTCAAATACACAAAAAAAAAAACCCATCAAATTTGACATTCGACATCAATGATCAGAACGGTGGTAGCGGAACATTCTGCATATTCAGCGGCAAATTGAAGAACGGAAGCCCTGCCGACGGGTCACCAAAGCCTCCACCACCACCGCTTCCTCCCCCTCCTCCTCCGCCCTGAGACTGCATCTGAATCTGGCCCTGATCCTCCTCCTCCTCCAGCGGCAGCCTCTCGTAGGCCACATTAGTAAACGACGCCGCGATGACGATAACCGGCCCGGCCGCAGTCAGCTCGCCGACCACGCTTCCCCCCACCACCTGCCCCTGCCCGCCGGCGAGGAAGATCGTCAAGCTTGTCGCCCCCGGAGGTGCCGGCGGGGGAAGGAACGAGCCGGAGAGGGACAAGATCTCGAACCTCCCGTGGAGAGACACGACTGCGCCGGCACCTGCCGGCTGGCGGACCGTGACGTTGGTGACGGTGCCGCTGCCGCTGAGGATGCAGATCCCGCGCTGGCGCCTCCGCGCGTAGGTGGCGACGGCGTCGAACACGTCGCAGCCGCTGCCCACCTCCAGGATGTGGGCCCGGAGGGTGTTGGCACTCTCCCTGGTGATGATCACCGGCGGCTTGGGCTTGTTCTTGGACCCTGGGGGCCGGCCTCTGGGCCGCCGGGCCACGATGTCCCCGGCCGGGTTCCCGAGCGGGTTCGATGCGACGTCGTCGTTTTGACGATCGGCGGAGTATTGCTGGTTTTGTTGTTGGTCATCGGAGTTGTCGTTTTGTTGTTGTTGATTTTGTTGAGGTCGTTGGAGGTGCAAGTCCACAGGAAGCTGGTGGTGATGAACGTAGCGAGCAGTTCCTAAATCAAGACCAGCCATGGATTTGGAGACATAAAATAGAGAAAAATAAAGAAAATTACAGAAAACAAGGAAGACAAGATAAATTATAAAAAAAAAACAGTTCTTTTTTTTTTGGGTGTTGTTTATGTGCATATAAAAAGAAGTGAAAATGGGAAATTAAAAAAAAAAGTTTTGCTTTTGTTTTTTTGATTTTTTTTTTGTTTGGATATTAGGAAACTTGTTTTGAAAAAAGATGGAGAGAAAAGATATGGCGTTGTTTGCGGTGAGGAAAACGACGACAAAAGGAGAGAAGAAGAAGAAGAAGAAGAGGAGGGGTCCGGTCGAGAGCAGAGAAAAGGAATTGAGGAAGAAAGGAAGGACAGAATAAAGGGGGGAGGGGAAGACAATCAAAGGGACTTCAAAGACGCAGTCATTTCTCTCACACGAAAAGCTTTTAAATATTATATTTCTTTTTTCTTTTTCTTTTTTTTAATTTATGTATTATATTGTATAGATTTCTTATTCTGAGGAAGACGATGAAAGCAATGGCCAATGGCGATGGGGAATAGAAACGACTCTCTATGAGGAGCGTGATGTAAACGCGATCTATGTTTTGTTAGTTGACCTTTCTTTTATTTTCATTGTATTAATTTTTTTTTAACTTCTTGTCTTAAACTCTTGTAGTATTTTAGTATTTATGTCCTCCTTGGAGCTCTTTTAATTATATATATATATATATATATATATATATATATGAATATATGTATTTCGTAAAATATATTCTCTCTTATTAAAGAGTCAGTGTGTTGTCTCTCTTTTGTTTTTGTTTATGTTTTTTTTGTAAGTTACTAAGAGCAGTGTCATGAGAATAAATATTATGTTTCCAAGAGAATTACATTTTTTTTATATAAGGGAGGAGGATTACCACCACTTTTGAGTGAGGTCAAGTGCGACTCGAATCCTCAACCTATAATTGGGGTAGATGGACTTACAACCAATTAAACTGTCCTCACTTGACAAGAGAATTACATTTTTAGGTATATAGATATATATATATATATATAATCTTTGGTGAAGAAGAAATATATATTTATGATATATGAAGACCCACACGATTTTTTCCCATTTTTAAACTCGAAAAGATATGAGAGAAAAATTAAAAATATGTTAAGTCATATATAGTAATGAATACTAACCCTACTTCAACTTATATATATATATATATATATATATATATATATTCTATGAGCTTTTTATCTTAAATAAATGTCCATCCATCTACAATTTAATTTTTAATGAATGGCGAGTCCTAGGTTAGTTAAATCAACCATGTATTAAAACTAAAGGATGCCAAAAATACTCTCAAAATCAGAGCCTCTTCAAAGAAATTAAATTAACTTAAAACCAGTGAACGTTAAAACTTGGTTCACTTTCCTCTTTTGGAGGAGTGCTTTTTAGATTGAGAGATCCAGACAATTAATATACATTTTTATGGGTCTACAAGTTTAATTATGAACTAAGGTTTCATTAACGTCAATCCTAAGAAACGTAGCTAATTGCTAATTCTCAACAATGTTCTGACTTGAAAATAATAACATTATAGATTAATAATACATATTGAGTTCATGACCTTGTTCTACTGCTACAAGCTAGTTAGGTAAAAGTGTGCTTTTCTCCTATCTAGTTAAAGTTAATATAAAAAATGAAAAAGTTAGTTTTGAAGATGGGATAATTAAACTGCGTATATGGACAAGAAGGATAAGAATGAAAGAGATTTTTCTAATCTACTATGAAGATTTCATGAAAGATATTAGAAAGCCCAAATAAAGATTCATTTCTTGACAATAGTTTTACGTGATAGTAACTCAACCAATTATATTTAAATTTCTTTATTAATCAATATCTCATTTTTCTTATATAAATAAAAAAGAGCTATAAGGGTAAAGTAATAACTAAAAAAACTTACGAGAGTAAAAGCATCCGCATGACATATGGACCTCTCATGTAATAAATGGCTTGTATACTTGAGAATCTTTGAGTGACATATTCTGGTGGATTGTCCGTATATATGAAGGCCGCTATTTCGGTAGGACTTATTTGAACCTAAGATCTCATTGAGTAGATCACAAGCAGTCTCATTACCATGCCAAATTAATGGCCGATGGTGTGTGAATATTATTTCAGTTGTTAAACTTCTACTATTTTGGAAGAGTAGAAAATTGAGTTGATCAACATAAATTTAGTTGTTAATATCTCGTATAGTTTTTGAACTTTTACTATTTTGAAAGACTCTAAAATTAAATAGCAGATTTTTGAAATTTTCTAAAATAAATATCATGTTTTGAAAATATTTATAGTAAATGTCAGATTTACAATGTAAACAACTTATTTGGTATATAAATAAGAAATATTTACATAGTATACAAGGAGGTAAATACATTATTTTCCTCATAAACCTATTCATTATGTGAATAAGAATTATTTACACTATAAACAATGGGGTAGATAAATTACTTACATCATTAATTTTATGTTTACTATAATTATTTTCAAAACTTGACATTTATTACAATTAGCTTTAAAAAAGCGACATTTATTTTAATTTCAGTAAAATTAATGGGAGTGCAATCTATTAATCAACATGCGTCTTTAAAAAATTATTCAAGGTATCCTCCAACAAAAACTGTTTCAAGATATGTCGATTAGTCTTAGAGAAAGTATAAATGTAGATCCCACTGAAAAATATATCACATATTATGTTGAATAATTCTATTTAAACTAATAGGGTTATAACTCCGCCACTAACCAAATAGCAGGTTCTAGTCTAAAAAGTACATTATATTAGATTAGGACCTACAGTCTTGTGAGTAATAGAGTTTTAACCCATGGGATAAAAAATATTTTTCTAGCATTTTTTTTTTCTTTTCGCTACTATTTTCACCGTCAGTCAATTGCTCAGAGAAAAACGTGAACATACATCTATGTGTGTGTATGATCAATTGGCTTTCAAAATTTTATGTGTTGTTAATGGTTGGCGGTTATATGGAATACAAAAACAAAAAGCATATGATAATTTAAATCAATAATGAATAAGACCGAATGTGGGTTTGAGGAGAATCATAATTATTTAATAAGAAGGATGGCCGGTTAAGTTCGCAAATTAAGGATAAGAGGAGCGTGGGAGACGTCTACTTCACAATGTTTTGGTGTGTGATGTAATGATTTATATATATAAACATTTGAGTAAGTGAAGCTTATAAGATGGAGGATCAAATTTGTGGGTGGGGTTAGATGATTGAGATGTTGGTCACTTGGTCTCTTGTGGGTTTGGACTTTGGTGTAGTAATTAACCTAACCATGGGTCAAGTGGAAGTTGACCTGGTTTAGTACTTGGGTTAAATCAAGGGAGGGGTTGGGGGGCAACGGGAATAAAAAATTCTTTAAAAATCATAAAACAAAAAATAAAAAATAAAAAAAATCCAAGGCCGAACAATGGGCAAGTGGGAGATGATGCTGCTGCGGGTGGGCCCCACTCTTCTTGTCTTCTTCACACCTTCCCCCGCCTCAAGGCTCAAGGCCCAAGGCAACCATGGACCCTGGCATTTCACAACTCTCTCTTGGCCTTTTTACCCGCCGCTGGCTCCTGCTCTTTGTAGTCTAATCACATATATTTTATAATTAACGTGTAATACAAGGGTTCATATATGTGACAAACATAAATTATCACATCACCAATATTGCATGTGAATAGACAAAAAAGATTTGTGATATGTGGAGCAATATTTATGACATCATGTATAGGTCTACTCTTGAGACTTTTTGACAAATACTTTTTTCATGGTTTGATAAAAACTTGTATCAAGGTATTGGTATCCATAGAATGATTTGCAAAATTCGTGTCTTACATTTTGTGTTCAAATTCAAAACTGAAAATTCTCCTTCGCAATTTTCTTTTTCATGGTGAAAAATAGGTTAATATATCTGTTTTCATGTTGTCTATGCACAAACAAAACCCTTAGTTATATATAGAGTGTTTGAGAGAACATGAGTAGTAAAAACACTCATATGTTATAGTGTACAGTAAAAATATATTGATTTAATAAGTGGAATATAATTTAAACTTGCTCGACTAGTTGTAGATATCAATATGACATCATGTCATGAAATTCAAATATGTAAGTACAACTAGAAAAAATAATTTATCTTTTGCATATATGTATTTCAAAACCTCATTTTTAGATATCTGTTAGAGAGTTTCATCTCCAACTAGCAGACATTATATAGGATATTTAGGAGAAGAGTGTCAATACTAATTCATTAACTTTTTTTGTTTTTTGTCCCTAAGTTACCAAACTCAATCTGTGATTCGGAAATAATACACCACTGTTCACCTGCATAAATATTTCGTAATTTCTTTTTACTTGATTTTAGGTCTCACCCAATTCATATGTCTCTCAACTGCAGGTAAACTAGATTCTGACTTTCATCGATTTTCATAACTCCGAAGAAGATAATCATGTGGCTCATAGTAGTCACTAGTCACGTATGTAGTGTACCACTATACTTTTATGATACTACACACAATACAAGAAAAACTACATTTAACGACATATTATTTACGACATGTAGTTTTTGAATGTCGTTGAAAAGTACATACAACGACATCTCTAACAAATATGTCATTAATAACATTTGAAACAATAATTAACGACATCTATATAGATGCCGTATTAAAGGTCTCCTTTTAACGACAATAGTTTAGTGTCGTTAAATTATTTAACGACAAGTAGAAGATGTAGTCAAAGCCTTGGAGATTTCACGACACCCCTTATAAACGACATCTTGACCAATGTTGTCTATAAGGGGTGTCATAGAATTTTCAAGGCTTTGACGACATCTCCTACTTGTTGTTAAATAATTTAACAACACTAAACTATCGTCTTTAAAATGAGACCTTTAATACGATATTTATAGATATCGTTAATTATTGTTTCAAATGTCATTAATGACATGGTTGTTGAAGATGTCGTTGTATGTACTTTTCAACGACATTCAAAAACTACATGTTGTAAATAATATGTCGTTAAATGTAGTTTTTCTTATAGTGACACATACATATATATATATATATATATATATATATATATTTAGTGTAGTAGTGAGCATAAATTAGTTAGTTAAAGTGAAAAAAAAATGTGAAACGCGTAGAAAAGGATAGGTGAAGAAAATATAATTTAGGTTGAATTTTAATTTCGGCCGCCAAATTGTACTCCTTGTCTCATTTTATCCCACTGTGTGTTAAACGTTACAAATCGTGCTCTTGCTAGTCTATCAAACATTTTCATATTTAACTATATTTATAATTATTAAAAACTCAACAGAATTAATTACATGGACATGAACGGTTAATTAATGAATGATTTTTTAGACTAATCACGACTATAAAAATAAATCTAATGCTCACATGTTTGATAGCCAATGAGCTTGTGTGGAGTCGACAGAGCTTAGTTCTATTTATTTATTTATCTTTTCATTTTTAAATTTATTTAGACATAATTTGTCTAAAATTGCCTTTATTAACTGGACATATAAGGTTTACATGGTCGGTTCCATTATCATTTTGTGATGAAAAGACCAAACACGAGACTTTTTAATATCTTGGGGATGCAATTCGTAATGTAATAAAATTTAAGAGTAAAAGTGGAACAGGGTGTACATCAGAACTAAATTTAAAAGAAATTTGACAAGTTGATTAGAACCAATTAGTGTAAGATTCTCATAAACTACAATAAATAGGAAAAAAATGTACAATATAAAGCTCTCACAATATGCTATCGTTTTTAAATCAAAGCTGTTAATTCCAACCGGTTTTGCCCAAATCCTCTATTAGCCAACAACTTGTCAAATTCATGCTTAGATCTATTACTCTGATGCTACATAATTATATATTTATATATGTGTGTGTATACTTTTTCTCTCCTTTGACAACGTGTCCCTTAGGGAAAAGAAGAAAGAAAAAACGCGTGCCGTATGTGAAATGGTCGACCTAGCGAAGAATTTGAATTTTTTGAAATTAACCCCGTGGTTTTGACAAACCACGAATATAAAAAAAATGGAAAACGAAACATTGAAAAAGCCTGCTTAGTACCCAATTCAAGAAAATGCGACGATAAGATGTTTTACAGAAGATGCAAGAAAAGAAATGGGCAATGTTTCCCCGATAAAAGTCTATTAGTTTGAAAGAGGAAGAGAAAGAGAGAGATCTACACACACACACATATGAAAGTCGTAGGAAATTACAAAGTTCAAAGTCCAAATGGAGGACGATACATGGGTGCTATATTAAATTGACCGTATGACTTACCAACCACATTAAAAAATACATATTCTAAACCCTTGTAAGTAACGGTGAGAAAGAAACAACATTGGAAAAGATACAAAAGGACATGAGATTTTTCCACCCTCCAAGTGTTACCAATGCCATGTTAATCAAGTTTTTAACGTATTGCTTTTTGTTTTTTTTTTTTTTTTTTTTTTGAGAAATGTCTTCTAAGGACAAGGTAATAACAATTCATATTTTTGAAACAAATATGCGACCATTTGGAAGCGTTGAAAATAACGGATGAATCCTATACATCGACGAGAGCCACTTAAGGGAGTGAGGATATATATATACATACATATATATATATATATATGTCTACGGTAGAGAACAATTTGACTGTCAAAGTGAAGCTCTTATATTTGAATCTATGGTGAAAAAAGGATCATAAATTTAAATGGGACCTACCACATATAATATAAACTTATTTATAACTTCTATTCTAAAAATAAAATTAAAAAAATCTGGAACTCTTCTTCCCTGTATCACCATCGGATCGAAATCCAATGAGCCGAATGTAACGTCCCGAAATTTATTTAACATTAATGTAATGTAAATGGTGAATTAGTGTGCCATAATTAAAGTTTTAACTTTAATTAGATTATTTGGTTGGATTTTGAATTTTGGTTGTTTTGTTAAACTGATATATTCAAATGATTTCTCATTTGTTTTAAAATGATGTTTTGAGTTTTAAAACACAACAATTTGTAAAATGTTAAAAATACTCTGTTTTACAAAACCGTGGGCGGCACATGGTTTTCGCACAGTAAAACCGCCCACCGATTTTCTCTATTTATTTCTCTCTTCTCTCTCTCCCTCTTCATTCTCACGGGCTCTCTCTCTCTTCCCTCTCTCTCACTCGGCAGCCCCTCTCTCTCTCTCTAATTTCTTCAAAAAATTTTGGTTTCCATTCGAATCCAAGCTTCGGAACAGCAAGGAGGAAGCTCGGGGACGTGATTCGGCGACCGAGAACGCGGATTGAAGCTTCGATTCGAGGTTAGATTCGAAATTTCTAAACTTTTTTCAAAATTTTCGATTTTGTGTGTTTTTGAAATCTAAGTTTGTTTAAGCTTAGAAAACCGTGGATTTGTGTTAAATGAGCTTAGAACAACTAGAATCTAAGCCTAGATTGAAGAAAAACGGATTTGATTCAAGATTTCCATTTTTCTCCTCTTTTTCTCATTTTCGGATTTTTGAAGATTTTGAGTTCAAATGTTGTTTAAATGATTCCAAATATGTTTTAGAATGTTTTTCTATCAACTATAGTTATTTTTCATGCCTGGGAATTGAGAAAAACAGGTTAGAATTCAGATTTGGATTTTGGGGATCGAGAAACCCGTGGCTGGGATTTCTGGATCTTCCCAGTTCGGCAGGCCGAAGTTCATGTTCGGCAGGCCGGAGTGATGATCGGCAGGCCGGTGTTCTTCCGATCGGCAGGCCGAATCTGGGGACATGTTCGGCAGGCCGAACTTTGCTTCCGGCAGGCCGAACTGTACAGTTCGGCAGGCCGAAGCAGGGCGTCCGGCAGGCCGACCGAGGCATGGAAAATTTTGTGATTTTTACCCGATTTCATTGTTTTGAACCCTAATTTAAATCCCAACCTTATAGGATGATTTTAATGATACAAATGGCACACTAGGACATCATGAAATGATTTAGTAACATAGAATGTTTCGAACCAGATATTGATTGACTTAGTTTGTATCTAGGATTGTTCGTGGTTCCGTGGAGCTAACGTATAGCGGATCGGGATTACGGTGTGGGGTACCGGCACGAGTACTGAGGTAGGACTTCTATCCTATTTATTTGGTAGCCTGGTTTTGAAATGATTTGGCTTTGAAAATGATTTCTATCAAAATGTTTTCAACGGTTGTTTGGAAATGGTTTTATCGGTAGTATTTTAATACACCGTGATTATGAAATGAATTTCATAATGAATGTAATTGATAATACTCGGTAATTGGGTTTGAATGATAATGATAACAAACACTAAGGCATGATGCCATATCAGAGATCGGGTCGTGTGACGAACGACCTTGGGGGCAGGTCCCGAAACCCAGCTGGGCCACTACGGTGGTGATATCATGGTTTGCCTAGGTAAAAGTAAATTGGTGTTTTGATTTGACGAGTAGACTGTTCTGTGTCAGAACGGTTCTACTCAATTTATTTATTTATTTATCTAACGTTTTATTTCTGTATACTCCTGATAATGTTTTGTTTCTTTGCATCAAATTATTTTATAAAACCTAGTCCTACTGAGCCTTTCGCTCACGTTTTATTGTTTTAAATTCCCCCCCCTTCTAGGTGGTTTTCCATATAGGTTTGGAGGAGATTCTTCAGACCGGACTCAGGAGCACTAGGAGAATTTATTTATATTCAGTATTATTAATCAAGGCATGTAAGGCTCAACTTTATTTGTACTTGGACTGTAATTGTATTTGTGATATTGTCAGATCCATGTGTGTGCACAAGTTGTGGGTTGTGGAACCCATATTCGCGGTTTTTATTCAATTATTGTTATTTGTTTAATGATTTTAAATTCCTTTATAAAAATGTGGTGGAAAAATCTTCTTTATTTCTTGCTTAATGGGATTTTTAAACCCTTAATTTCGATTAAATTCTCTTTTAATTAATCTAAATATTCCGCCACGTCACCTCCCGTACTCCGGGGCGTGACAGAATGGTATCAGAGCTCAAGGTTATGAACCTTGGGAATTGTGCACACATAGGTTTGACAATGAAATACCTCTGACAGTCCAAATTTTGTTTTCAGAAGTGAGAGAATGGCACCTAGACGTCGTTCGACAGCTGACGCCGAGTTCGGAAATGATGAGGGCCTGATGAGGTCTATGATCGCGGCTTTCCGGCAGATGGCAGCCAGGACTAGACCGGAAGACTCCAGTGTTGGTAGTCGGCATGCTTTCTTTAAGGAATTTCGGCGGGCGTCTATTCCTACTTTTGATGGCAATGGGGATCCGCAGTTAGCAGAGTATTGGTTGGATTCGATCTTGAAGCATCTGGATACCCTTGGTGTGCCTGAGGAGTATCGTGTAGAGTTTGCGGCGTATAAGCTCGAGGGTGGCGCTAACACCTGGTGGAAACAAACTAAGCGTCTGGAGCGCGGTGGCAATATCAGTTGGGACAAGTTCGAGGAGCTGTTCTATGATCGGTATTTTCCGCAGGGATATAGAGACCAGAAAGCAGCTGAGTTTTATAGATTGCAGCAGGGTGATATGTCAGTCCGGGAGTATGAGGCAAAGTTTAACGAGTTGGCTAGGTTTGCTCCATCAGCGGTGGCATCGGAGCGCGAGAAATGCATCAAGTTTCAGGAGGGACTCAAGGCTCCTATTCGGCGACAGTTGGTTGCTCTACGGCTTAGGAGTTTCGGAGAGCTTGTGTCGTCGGTGATCTCCGTGGAGAATGATTACGTGCAGTATTGGGAAGATCGAGCCAAGGCTTCAGGAGGACCGCAGAGGAGTGGCAGGAAGAGCACCAGTAGTCGTCCAGCTCCGGGGAAAGGCAAGCAAGGCGGTGCGACCAGTGGCAGTAGCAGTTCGTCTAGCAGCGGGCGCAGCAATCCCTACAGCTTCCATTGTCATTTCTGTCAGCAGCCCGGACACATCAAGAGGAATTGCCCGATCAGGAGTGCTCGTCTTGGATCGCAGACCGGGGAGGATGCCAGTCGTTCATCTCAGCCTCAGCCTCAGACCCTACCTCCGCCTCCGCAGTACCCGCAGTTGCAGTATCCGCAGTTTTCTCCTCAGCAATTCTCATATCCGGCACGGGGACAGCAGCAGCAGTATTTCCAGCGCAGTGTTCCTCAGTATAGAGCTCCGAGTGCAGGTAGTGTGCAGTTGTCTCCATCTCAGCAGCATCGGCCGAGTAATGCAGGACCCAGCAATGTCGGTAGAGGAAAAGGAAAAGCGCCAGTGCAGGTTCATGCGATGGCATCTGGAGGGTCAGATTCTCAGACTGGTAACGCAGTTGTCGATGGTATGATCTTGGTTTCTAGATCTCTAGCTCGCGTTTTATTTGATACCGGTGCCTCTCATTCTCTCATTTCGAGTTCTTTTGTACATGCCTTGGGATTAGAAGTAGAAGAGTTTAATGAACCCCTAGTTATAATTTCTCCCTTGGGGCGGGTGTGTGTGAATTGTATGTGTAAATCTTGTAAAATAAAGATTGGGGATGAGATTTTGAAAAGTGATTTGATTATACTCCCCATGAGTTCCTATGATGTGATTCTAGGAATGGACTGGTTGTCCAGGTATAGTGCAGTTGTGGACTGCCAACTTAGAAAAGTGACCCTAGTGTCTGATAGGGGGACGGTAATCACTTACCAGGGTGGTGGTGATTGGCTAATGAGTGAGCGTCTCATGAAGTCATGTCTAGGAGGGCGAAGGAATCTAGATTGTTTTGCTTTTCTTGCCAATCTAGATTGCGAGCCCTATGTTTCCAGTAGTAGTGTAGCGATTCCGGTGGTTGGTGAATTCGAGGATGTCTTCCCCGACGAGTTATCAGGATTACCACCGCATCGGGAGATTGAGTTTGGTATCGAGTTGTTTCCAGGGACATCACCGATTTCTATGGCACCTTATCGGATGGCGCCGGCAGAAATGAAGGAATTGAGGAAGCAACTTCAGGAGCTTGCTGATAAAGGATATATTCGGAATAGCACATCTCCGTGGGGAGCACCAGTTTTGTTCGCTAAGAAGCACGATGGGACTCTCAGGTTATGTGTGGATTATCGGCAGCTGAATCGTGTTACGGTGAAGAACAAGTATCCTTTGCCTAGGATTGATGAGCTATTTGATCAGTTGGGAGGTTCGCGATACTTCTCGAAGATTGATTTGCGGTCAGGTTATCATCAGCTCAGAATCAAGGAAGAGGATATTCCCAAGACAGCTTTTAGGACTCGGTATGGGCACTTCGAGTTTCTGGTTATGTCTTTCGGGTTGACGAATGCTCCAGCAGCTTTCATGGATCTGATGAACAGGATATTCAGGCCGTATCTGGATCAGTTTGTGATCGTGTTCATCGATGATATTCTTGTGTATTCTAAGACATGGGAGGAGCATGAGCAGCATCTTCGGGTCGTGCTTCAGACTCTGCGGGAGCACCAGTTGTATGCTAAGAGGGAAAAATGTGAGTTCTGGTTGACTGAGGTCAAATTTCTGGGTCATGTCATTTCGGAGCATGGTATTTCAGTGGATCCGTCCAAGATTGAAGCTATATTGGAGTGGGAACGACCAAGGAATGTAGCGGAGATTCGCAGCTTCTTAGGTCTTGCTGGATATTACAGGAAATTTGTGAAGGATTTTTCGAAGATTGCAGCTCCGTTGACGAGGTTGACCAAGAAAAACGTCAGGTTTGAGTGGGATGAAGACTGTGAGTCTGCTTTTCAGGAATTGAAGAACCGGTTGACTTCAGCTCCAGTATTAGTTATTCCTAGTAGTGACGAGCCATATGAGGTTTATGCTGATGCTTCAGGGCGCGGACTTGGATGCGTGTTGATGCAGCATGGACGTGTGGTTGCGTACGGATCGAGACAGCTACGCCCTCACGAGCGGAATTATCCTACTCACGATTTAGAGCTTGCAGCGGTGATCTACGCGCTGAAGATTTGGAGATGTTACTTGTATGGAGCGTCGTTTCAGGTCTTCTCCGATCACAAGAGTTTGAGGCATTTGTTCACTCAGAGGGATCTCAACTTGAGGCAGCGCAGATGGGTGGAGTACATGGAGGATTATGATTTCGCGTTGCAGTATCATCCCGGGAAAGCTAATGTGGTCGCGGACGCGCTTAGCAGGAGGTCTTCAGGGATTCTCGCTTGTTTGATTTTTGAGGACTGGAGCAGGGATGCGACAGTGAGTGAGTATCGGCTACAGTATCATGACGACGGTGATCGAGTTTTGTTATATCACGTGAAAGCGACTCCAGCTCTTGTTCGGATGGTGAAGCAAGGTCAATGGCAGGATCGACATTTGCAGGGGATTTGGTCGCGGATTCAGAACGGGGAGCAGTTTGAAGAATGGAGCGTGCATGCAGATGGATCGTTGTACTTCCGGGAGCGTCTTGCAGTTCCAGTTATCGCCGAGGTGACGAAATCCGTTCTAGATGAAGCTCATAGGTCTCAGTTCGCTATTTATCCGGGGAGCACCAAGATGTATCGTGATTTAAAGAGGCAATATTGATGGAGAGGCATGAAGAAAGATGTTCGAGAGCACGTGGCCAAGTGTTCGACGTGTCTTCAGGTGAAAGCCGAGCATCAGAAGCCTGCAGGTCAGCTTCAGCCGCTTCCTATTCCAGGGTGGAAATGGGAGCATGTGACGATGGATTTTCTCACAGGTTTGCCGAGGACGGAGCAGCGGCATGATGCAGTTTGGGTTGTGGTCGACAGGTTGACGAAATCGGCGCATTTCATTCCGTTTAGGTCGACGTGTTCCAGGAAGACTCTCGGGGAGCTGTATATGCAGAACATTGTGAGGTTGCATGGAGTTCCTTTGTCCATCACCTCTGATCGAGACACCAGGTTTAATGCTAAGTACTGGAGGAGTTTTCAGGAGGCTTTGGGTACGGATTTGAACTTCAGTACGGCGTTTCATCCTCAGACTGATGGGCAGTCTGAGCGGGTTATTCAGGTTCTCGAGGATATGTTGCGTGCTTGTGCGTTGGACTTCGGCGGAAATTGGAAGCAACATTTGCATTTGGCGGAGTTCGCGTACAACAACAGTTATCAGGCGAGTATCGGTATGGCACCATTTGAGGCATTGTATGGGCGACCGTGTCGGTCACCTGTGTGTTGGGCCGAGCCGGAAGATAGAGTTATTCTTGGGCCGGAAGAGATTCGTGACAGCAACGAGAAAGTCGTGGTGATTCGAGATCGATTGAGGGCAGCTCAGAGTCGGCAGAAGAGCTACGCGGATAGGAGACGTAGACCCTTAGAATTCGCGGTTGGAGATTTTGTTCTCTTGAGGGTGTCACCTCGTAAGGGAACTATGCGGTTCGGGGTGAGTGGGAAGCTCGCGCCGAGGTATATTGGGCCGTTCGAGATCACTCAGCGTGTTGGTGTGGTCGCTTATCGGCTTGATCTTCCGCCCGAACTTTCTCATGTGCACGATGTGTTTCATGTGTCGATGCTTAGGAAGTGTCCACCTGAGCAGGATAAGATAGTTTCGTTTCGCGATGTGCAGGTTCAGGAGGATACGACGTACGAAGAAGTGCCGATTCAGATTATCGACCGGAAAGTGATTAGCTTGCGTCGTCGTGAGATACCGTTGGTAAAGGTCGTGTGGCAGCATCACGGGGTTGATGAAGCCACTTGGGAACTAGAATCGAATATGCGGGAATTGTATCCGCATTTGTTTTGTTTCTGAAATGAGTTGTGAATTTCGAGGACGAAATTTCTTTTAGGGGTGGAGAGCTGTAACGTCCCGAAATTTATTTAACATTAATGTAATGTAAATGGTGAATTAGTGTGCCATAATTAAAGTTTTAACTTTAATTAGATTATTTGGTTGGATTTTGAATTTTGGTTGTTTTGTTAAACTGATATATTCAAATGATTTCTCATTTGTTTTAAAATGATGTTTTGAGTTTTAAAACACAACAATTTGTAAAATGTTAAAAATACTCTGTTTTACAAAACCGTGGGCGGCACATGGTTTTCGCACAGTAAAACCGCCCACCGATTTTCTCTATTTATTTCTCTCTTCTCTCTCTCCCTCTTCATTCTCACGGGCTCTCTCTCTCTCTTCCCTCTCTCTCACTCGGCAGCCTCTCTCTCTCTCTCTAATTTCTTCAAAAAATTTTGGTTTCCATTCGAATCCAAGCTTCGGAACAGCAAGGAGGAAGCTCGGGGACGTGATTCGGCGACCGAGAACGCGGATTGAAGCTTCGATTCGAGGTTAGATTCGAAATTTCTAAACTTTTTTCAAAATTTTCGATTTTGTGTGTTTTTGAAATCTAAGTTTGTTTAAGCTTAGAAAACCGTGGATTTGTGTTAAATGAGCTTAGAACAACTAGAATCTAAGCCTAGATTGAAGAAAAACGGATTTGATTCAAGATTTCCATTTTTCTCCTCTTTTTCTCATTTTCGGATTTTTGAAGATTTTGAGTTCAAATGTTGTTTAAATGATTCCAAATATGTTTTAGAATGTTTTTCTATCAACTATAGTTATTTTTCATGCCTGGGAATTGAGAAAAACAGGTTAGAATTCAGATTTGGATTTTGGGGATCGAGAAACCCGTGGCTGGGATTTCTGGATCTTCCCAGTTCGGCAGGCCGAAGTTCATGTTCGGCAGGCCGGAGTGATGATCGGCAGGCCGGTGTTCTTCCGATCGGCAGGCCGAATCTGGGGACATGTTCGGCAGGCCGAACTTTGCTTCCGGCAGGCCGAACTGTACAGTTCGGCAGGCCGAAGCAGGGCGTCCGGCAGGCCGACCGAGGCATGGAAAATTTTGTGATTTTTACCCGATTTCATTGTTTTGAACCCTAATTTAAATCCCAACCTTATAGGATGATTTTAATGATACAAATGGCACACTAGGACATCATGAAATGATTTAGTAACATAGAATGTTTCGAACCAGATATTGATTGACTTAGTTTGTATCTAGGATTGTTCGTGGTTCCGTGGAGCTAACGTATAGCGGATCGGGATTACGGTGTGGGGTACCGGCACGAGTACTGAGGTAGGACTTCTATCCTATTTCTTTGGTAGCCTGGTTTTGAAATGATTTGGCTTTGAAAATGATTTCTATCAAAATGTTTTCAACGGTTGTTTGGAAATGGTTTTATCGGTAGTATTTTAATACACCGTGATTATGAAATGAATTTCATAATGAATGTAATTGATAATACTCGGTAATTGGGTTTGAATGATAATGATAACAAACACTAAGGCATGATGCCATATCAGAGATCGGGTCGTGTGACGAACGACCTTGGGGGCAGGTCCCGAAACCCAGCTGGGCCACTACGGTGGTGATATCATGGTTTGCCTAGGTAAAAGTAAATTGGTGTTTTGATTTGACGAGTAGACTGTTCTGTGTCAGAACGGTTCTACTCAATTTATTTATTTATTTATCTAACGTTTTATTTCTGTATACTCCTGATAATGTTTTGTTTCTTTGCATCAAATTATTTTATAAAACCTAGTCCTACTGAGCCTTTCGCTCACGTTTTATTGTTTTAAATTCCCCCCCCTTCTAGGTGGTTTTCCATATAGGTTTGGAGGAGATTCTTCAGACCGGACTCAGGAGCACTAGGAGAATTTATTTATATTCAATATTATTAATCAAGGCATGTAAGGCTCAACTTTATTTGTACTTGGACTGTAATTGTATTTGTGATATTGTCAGATCCATGTGTGTGCACAAGTTGTGGGTTGTGGAACCCATATTTGCGGTTTTTATTCAATTATTGTTATTTGTTTAATGATTTTAAATTCCTTTATAAAAATGTGGTGGAAAAATCTTCTTTATTTCTTGCTTAATGGGATTTTTAAACCCTTAATTTCGATTAAATTCTCTTTTAATTAATCTAAATATTCCGCCACGTCACCTCCCGTACTCCGGGGCGTGACACCGAACCCCATGCTTTTAGCCGCCGAAAAGCTTAGACTTGTCCCTCCTACTCCCACAAGAATTGCGAAATGTCGGCCAGCCTTGGCCCTCCTGCTCCTGCCTCGTCCTCTGCCTCCTCAAGCGAGTCTCTCGTCGAAGCTTTTGGTCGGAATCTTGGGGACCGAGGCCCGATGACACCAACCTCGCCTTGGAATTAGCAAACTTGCGTTGAAAAAATCTACGATCCTCGTCACGATCTTCCGAAACTGGTACATTCCTTGCTTGCAAAGTGAGTCGGGGAATCTGGTTTTCCACGTCCATGTTGAGAGCGTACGGATTCTCAGCTTTGACATTACAGGATTTCGAGTTCTTGAACTTACGAGTAAGCGTAATTCCGGTTTGGGCGGGAAGTTGGCACAGATAATCCAGTTCTGGAGATCAAGGCTCAACATCAATCACCATGGAAACTCCAAATATTCCCCGAAGTCGGAGAAGAAGGAGGCGCCTAGGGTTTTGGTGACTCAGGAATGGTCGAATCAGGAATGGGCGAGCATGGTGTGGCCTTGTTGGGCGAATGTTCCAGCGACGTTGGTGATCGGAAGTCGGCGGCTACGGGGCAGCTGTGCCTATGGAGAAGATTAGTTTTTACTCAATTGTATTAGGACTTGTAATAAGGGTGGAGATCAAAAGTTCATTGATTCAGGGGCTGACATTTATCTTGAGTACTAATTTTGAATTTTATACATCCAAATCTATTTTTTGAGTTGCGAGCTCATTTTATAACACCTGTTAGATATGGTCCCTATAACTTTATCCATCAATAGAGAACATTATCATTTTACACCGTAACTTTTCCCATATATATACATATATATATATATATATATATATATTTCGTGATGAATCGAGAGAGAATATGTTTCATGAATTGAAATGATGTTGCAAAACTAGAATCTCAGAATATAACATTTTTTGAAATTACAAAAGGGTATCTTCAATTTTCTATCAAAAGAATGTATGATACAATTTTGTTAATTGTAGTTTTGAAAATTTTCAATTGTACATTTTAAAAAAGTTCAATTGCAAATCAAATTGCACCGGGCAATTAAACTCTAATTAAACAATTTTCAAAAAGAAAAAAAAATACTAATTAGACTTCAAATCAAATTTCAAAATAAATTAAAAAATGGGCATTAATTTATCTTTTTATATCTTTTTTTTTAGATTAATTTAAAAATTATGCATTTTGTTTTTTTATCTCATCATCAAATATATACTTGCATATTAAATTTAACACACAAATACCTTACTTTAGTCAATAGTTAATTTTGATCTTTAAAATAACTAAATTATTTTTAAGTAAACAAATTAAATCTTTCAAAAAAAAGAAGAAAACAAAAACAAAAATACACAAATTAGACACCTATTTTTAAGAGTATTCTATACATTTTGTAAATCAAAAACTTTAGTACAAAGTTTTTTTTTTTAATTTTTAAAGTTCTAGTAGGTCAAAATTAAAGATTGATCGAGAAAAAGTATAAATTTGTATATTAAATATAATGCGAATGTATACATTTGATAAAAATAAAAAACAAAGATACGGTGTTTGAATAAGCCTTAAATATAGGTTGTAAAATGTAAATAAACCCCCCCAAAAAAATACTACATGTTATGATATCGTTTGGACATATACATTTAAGCAGTTATCTCATTCATCCTATTTCTTTATTCTCATACAACACTGAAACAGTAAAAAAAAAAAAATCAGCAATTAAAAGTGGCCACGCCAAAATTCAATGTGTGTGGAGGCACTCTTATAAATTTTCATTTGTGTGCCCCCATTTTATTGAAAGATACAACTATGTACTCATTGGCTAAACATTATCTTTTACCAGTAGAATGGTCAAAAAATATTTTTGACCATTTTCGTAGTGCCTCTACCAGCCTGGAAGAAGTTCCTAAGTTTCGACACTGAACATGATGTACGGATGTTAAATTAAATTTTTACCTCCTGCTATACCTAGTCTAAAGTCTAATAATGTTAAATTAATTTATGGGTCATTTTCATAAATACATCTTCTAATATTTACTTTTCATAAATGTAATATATATTCATTTGTAGCACAACCTAATATGTAATATAAATGATAGTGTGATATAAAATTTTTTGGTGTGGCATAAATAAACACAACTTTTAAAAGTGTGGCATAGCATGTAATTTTTTCTTAATTTATTTCCTAAAATACGAAGTCCAATAATCTGCACAATTAAAACTTAATACTAATTGCAAATCTACGCAAATTACAATCCCTTCCATGTATCTCCAAAATTGTGATACATATATAATGCTCCTATGCATTGTTAGATTCATAAAATAAATGAGATAGATAAGAAATCAATTGCTTATATGTTGGACAAGATTATGATTTTTTTTTTAAATTATCATATGTCTTAGACTATGATTACAATGGGAGAAAATTTTATGTATAACCTTGGGACATTTTGAACTTGAGATGCCACTATGAAAAGTAAGTAAAATTTAGGTGTTGTAAATTAAGGAAGAAAATAACCCTCTATAACGAAAATATATTAAAATTTTTTGACGGGACAACCAAAGCTTCGACTGTTGAGTTAAACATTTTTAAGCTTGAGATACCACACTGTGAAAAAAACTGATAAGCATAATATTGTTAATCCTAATATGAAACTGGTGTTTGGAAAATAAATTAAAACTGAGAGTTAAAACTAAAATTACTGTATATGAAAGCTTCATACTGTAACATACTTTTGCTTTATACTAAAACATGTGAGAATTTTACATTATTTGATTTGGAATTGAGTTTGACAAACATCACAGGATCATATCAAATTGCCAAACTTATGATCGTTTAACTCTTAACTGGAAACTACGAAATGCTGCCTAACTTTGCATATGGAATGTCTAAGGTTTGAAGATAAATAAAGCACATAAATAAAGCATATACAATATACGTGAAAACCTTTACAAAGTCACATACGGCAAAATCCGAAGTTTTGTATCAAAATTAGAAGCTTTCTATCTTCACTCACTCTTGGAAAGTGCCACTTGCTTTATTTCTTTGGCACATTGAAATATTCATAATAAATCAACCAAATTGCACGGACGGGGTAACATTATGATCCCCTGTTTGGTTCCTCATTTCAAACAGTTCAACTCAATTTGAAGGGTGAGCACAATTCAAACTGGCTTTAATCCATGTCAATAATCCAAACTTTTTAGACAGTTTGAATTGTCCAATTTAGAGTTTACCTCTCCTACCTTTTGGAGGATTCAAACCACTTTTAAATAGTAAAAATCAGCTCATTCACTATTCATTTTGCTCTCCACACCTATCCAAACATGACTTTAAATTTTATTCTCTATTCTACACTTTAACTCCACTTCCAATATATCAGTTTAGATTGTAGTTGAAATAAATACAATTTAAAATTTTCAATTCAACTAGTAGCAAACCGAACACAAACCATAGGTAACATTAAAGAGGTGTTTGACAGTTGTGATTTCAATTATTTTTTTAGTTATAAGTAATGTAAAATTTTATATATTATAATAACAATAAAAAATTTATTGTAATATAAAACTTACACATATTATTATAAAAATAATTATAACTAACTGTTTTAATTACCTTATCAAATACCTCATAGGACTTGCAAAAGCAAGTGAGCAGATCAGGGCAGAGAGGAAAGAGATTAGGGGGAAATCACGTGCGGTGTCCCAAGTCAAAAGAAGCGCAGGAGTGAAGGGCCACGGCATAGCTGTCGGCCACAAGGCAATTCTGTCAATTTCCCATGGGGAATTGTAATTCTGATCTGCCCTTTTAGTCCCTCACTCATCCATCACATTTTTGGCCCCTTAAATCGCGGGGGTCACTCTTCAATTATGGTGTACCGTTCAGTACTTCATTGCCCATTCCCAATTATTACCCCTTTAATTACTCTTTTTTGAAATCAAGTAGAAAATATTTAAAAAATTTTACAAATTAAAACATAAAGAGCCTTAAAAAAAAAAAAAGAAAATAAAGGAATCCCTCAAAAGCAAACAAAACAAAAATAAGCAAAATAAATAACCAAAGAGAAAGTACTAATTAAATCATCTTTAAACCCTTTAAACTATCTTTTCAAAAAAAAAAAAAGCCTTCTTTTAACTACTCTAAGTAAGAGTTCATAAAAAAGAACCTAACGAATAGTTTCATTTAACGCTAATTATATATATTATATAACAAACGAATTTACATTCTGATATGCACTTATATATTTTATATTAAACGGATAGGATCTTTTTTTTCAAAGTTAATTTTACGCTTCAAGACTAATTATTTTCTGATTTTGTTCTTTTCTTGGCGAGTTTCTATTCAAGCCCAACTATTTTTTGTTTTTCCTTAAAAAATCCTTTTCATTAATCCTATGGGCTAAAAACCCCATCACTTATAGGCAAATAGGTGCTCGTCTAGTATATAATGTACCTATTAGAATAAGACCTATTACTTTATAAGTATATTGTATATTAATTAAAGAGTATTTCAAAATATAGTTGAAATTATAAGTTAAAACTTTAATATTATAGTATTTAAGAGCTTTATACTATATTAAATTTTTATTTTTTATTGTATTATATAAAAGTTTTATATTATAGTTATTATTTTCAACTAATATTACTAAATAAAACCTATTATTTTACGTGATTAAATAGGAGTGCCACACTTACTTTTTCGTTTGCTTGGGACAGAGATAAAAGAGCTAATATGTATCATGTACGTACGTATGGTATTATTGTGATTGCAGTATGAAACTTGTCCGTGTCTGTCCGGCCATTTCCCACTTTTTCCAGAGTCCTGGAAAAAGCGTCCTGAATTTTAGGGCCAACCCCCAGGCAGAGACTGAGCGGAGAAGATAAGATCCTTAAAAGTCTGAGGCACTTCTGATTCCATTCTCAATACTCAACCTGTAATATCGCTTGGATATATTTGTCATAAAAAGAAAAATCCACACGAGAGCTCTAACCTTCACAACAAACAAAGAGGCAAAAACAACAAATCATGAATAAAGCCAAAATACACGTGAGGGCCCCCTCATAACCTCCCCTTTGCTGATAAGACCCCTTTAATCCGTCCTTTGGAAAATCCACCACTGACTCTCTCTCTCTTCTCTCTCTCTCTGTCTCTGTGTCTGTCTCTGACCCACACGTCTCTGTCCGACCTCTCTCTCTGTAATCTACAACAAAATGTATGTGTGTGTGACATATACATTATATAATTATAAACAAAAATGAGATATATATTACTCGGTTCGTTTTAGAATTGCAGCAAAACTAAAGGTTATAAAAATTAAACAAGATATTATTCTTGATTTGCAACGTGTAACAAAAATTTTCGCATGTAATTACAAGAGATTAATACTTGTGATAGGAAATATGAATCAACGAAGCATATATGTATGACTATATGATCATGTAAAAATAAGTTACAACATACAAAGTACGAGGATTTAGATGCAATACCTTTGGTTATAATCCTTTAAGAAAACTAATCTTTGATTATATACTCTAACACATTATTTCTCAATGTTGTCATATGATCGTGAATAATCAAACAGCGTGTAAAGATGGCCTTATAATAAACCAGTAATGTATCTTTAATTTTATACTCATTGATGCCTTGAGACTGGCGTGCAGATACGCACAGTGGTCGGACTCTCAACTCCGCTTGATTGGCCTGCAATAGAAGAAACTGCTTTAGACTAAAGGGGACACCGACGTGGTGTTTATCAAATTACCAAACGATTCAAAAGAGAAAGCAGAATGGGAGAGTGTGGACTAGAAAAGACTATATATAATATATTGATGAATCTAGGTGATGACGGGGTCTAACGCGACACCTGGAGGGTCCTAAGTGTACGACCGTACGGATGATACATGCCATGTTCTTGCAGGTTGAGTGCTCCACCCATGGAGGATGTAAGTGATGCCATGTGGGAGTATAAATTGATGCACACACACAGAATGGGATCGTTGTTGGCTTGTCTTAGACCAAAGATTATGGTCCGTGCACATGTCAGTGCCACAGTCGGGGACTTTTGGAAGCCCCTAAGGGAAGTTGTTGGTTTGAAAGGAATAGTTTTAAGAAGAAATGCTTAAGATGCACTAAATGGATTTTTGAAATATTTGCCATATCAATTTAGCTTTCACGATAATATTCATAATTAGAGTTAAAGTTATAAATTTGGTTTAACCTCTTTTATTATTTTTTCTTTTTTTATTTTCTTGTCTGTGAGTTCTATTAGTTCTTCAATTAGTAATTTATATATGATCCTTTTATAAGCATAAAGCAGTTTGATATCTAATATTAAATCGATAGGTATGAGATCTCATTTACCCACATACCAAGCTACTACTCATGACCATATTATCTTTTTGCATATTGCGATGCTATGAATTTCATATCGATAAACTAGTGTAACCGACTATTTATATACTATTGAATCTTCGACTTATTGAGCTTTTGATAAATACTAGTTTAAAAGCACGTGAGTATGTATGTGTGTCACAATAAAAAAATTAGGGTTAGTGATATAACTTCAAAATTTCATGAAGGTGGGTTTTAGAATAAATGAATAATTTTTTAGATAAGTTTTCATTTACTTTTCTGTTCTAATTCTTAAACGTATAATAATGCATTCACCTGTAAACTTAGATATAGTTACAGAATTATCATAAAGAGTTATGTTTCTCATAAAAGGGGCTTATCATGCATCACCCACTTAATACACAACACTTAGTATACAGTTAATATAGATAAAGTTCTTAAATCACAATCCAACGTTATCTTAGATAATCAAAGTTTAAAGAAATACATATATTAGGACTTGAAGATCCCTCCTAAAGCATTACGTCCAGAAATTTTATCACAAGCTTCTAAACGCTCTAACTACTCTGACGGTCTATCTTGCACTAACACCACCTGGGAAAACGAGGGGTGAGCTAAATCCCAATTGGAATATCGACTACTGGGTTTCCAAAGTCCATAAACTAAAACAAATAACAGACGTACATAAGCACCTTGTGAGTAATGTAAATATAACAATCCTCGAGGAATTTTCTAAATGGCTATAGTTTAATCCAGTGGCACCGCATAAGGTCTTGACAATTTACGGAATGAGGGATAGTTTAAGTTACTCTCAAAACTCTCAAAATCACTATGATGTTAGTTAGGTCAATCCTAACAAAAATTTGGCAGCATAATAAGCAGCTATATTTTGACCTAAAGTTAAAATTCAAACCTGCAAAGAAACAGTTTCACGGAATAATTTTTTCAGCATACCATAACTTCAAGACATGCTACCTAAAGCATATATATAGATATATATATATATCAATAATAAATAAATTTTAACAAGCAAATCAATATATCAACATAGACAATTTAATCAATAATCAACATAAACAATTAAATAAAAAAAATTAATTGTTCATTTCAATTTTCCATGATCAATGAAATTGAGTTACATCACAAATTTCTCAAAAATCATTCAATTAAAAATTTTAAATTTCAAGTAGTTGAAATTTCCACCAGAAAAGCCCGATGAGGCACAATAACGCTTCGGGTCACAAAATTGAAAGTGTTAAGCCTGAAATCGAAAACTTTGCTTGTTGCACTAGCCTTTTGAAATTCCATCTCATAACTCAAACGTAGTGAACACGTCGGGAGCGTCGAAAATAGGCTAGTATGAAGTTTTTTAGGAATCAGATAGATGGTCAACCATTTGACCGCTGTTGATTAGGAATTAACTATGTTGACTGGTGACAAATAAGGGAGGTGGTGGTCAAGGTAGGTACCAAAATGAAGCTCTCGGTGAGAAGAGCACGTCTCTAGTTGTTGCTCCTCCAAACGATGCATAGTTCATCGAAAAATGACCAACAACCTTTATAGATGTGAGGTGACATGGGCCCAAAGAAATCCGGCGATGATCAGACCAAGAAAGGTGTAGTTCTTGCTCTTCTTGATGTGAGAAATACATTGGTGTGGTCTACTGGAGGTGGCAGAGCCGAACGACGTTGGAATCACATATGGAAAGGGTTGAAAAATGCCAAACTTCCTTTGGATCACCATGACGCTAGCGACGAGTGAGCTGCTGCTGCTTCGCCTTCTAGAGGTTAAGGAGGCGGCGATCACGATCAGTTGGCACGTACAGGACGACAGCAGCCGGAGGTTGGCTAGCAGAGAGGGGCAATGGTTGGGTGTTGTCCATTTGTTTAGAGTTAATTTCTTTCCCATAAATCTTTGTAAAATCCAAAAATGGCCCAAAATTTGAAATTTCTATCAAATAAAACCAAGGATTTTACAATTTACCCACTTTAAGAAATTTCATCCACAAAATTTCTGAGAACCACTTCAAGCTAGAGATCAAATAGCTAAGGGTATTTCTTATACAT